>CM046874.1:63692025-64292025 GCA_025667525.1 Glebionis coronaria | reverse complement strand
CAATAGGAATTTGAAAATATCCGGAGAAACCGTCTAAGAAGCAATAGTAGTCATTACCCGCTAAACGCTCGAGCATTTGATCCATGAAAGGAAGAGGAAAATGATCCTTACGAGTGGCATCATTGAGCTTGCGATAGTCAATGCAAACTTGCCAACCCGTGACAAGTCGAGTAGGAATCAACTCGTTGTTTTCATTGGGAACAACGGTTATTCCGCCTTTTTAGGCACACAATGGACGGGACTAACCTATGGCGAATCCAAAATAGGGTAAATCATTCCGGCATCTAGAAGTTTGATAACTTCTTTCTTGATGACGTCATGAATTTTTGGATTAACCCTTCTTTGGCTTTGGATTACGGGTTTAAAGTCATCTCCCATGAGAATTTTATGAGTGCAAAAGTTAGGATCAATTCCGCGGATGTCGGAAATTTTCCAAGGAATTGCTTTCTTATGATTTTTGAGCACATCGATAAGTCGAGATTTTTCATCCTCTTTTAAGTCCTTTGCAATGATGACGGGTAACTTCTTATTGTCTTCTAGGAAAACGTATTCAAGATGAGACGGTAAATCCTTAAGCTCTAAATCCGGAGGATTGTCGATGGAAGGCTTAGTCACATTTGGATCATCGTTTGTAATTTCCATATGAGAAGGTGGAGAAATATGGTCCTCATTGAGAAGTTTCTCAATGGTACGAATGTCTTCATCCTAATCGGAGGGAGAATCGTCATATTTTAAGTCCACATCCCCTAAAGTTGCTTCAAATTCTTTCAAAAGAAAGTCACTTTTTCCAAATGGAGTCAACGAGGGAGCAATAGAGGCAGCGATCTCAACAATGGGTAGAGAAGAAAAACCACTTTTACAAGCGTCTTTGAAATGTTCTTCACAAGCCTCATCAAGTACGTCAATAAAATTAACACTCTCGTGTTCATAAGGTTGCTTAGAAAGTTTACCCATGTTGAAGACGATTTTGTCGTCACCAACTCTCATGATTAATTCGGACGCGGATACATCAATAAGAGTGCGACCGGTCCTCAAGAATGGACGTCCAACGATTAATGGAATAGGGGGATCCATCTCGTAGTCAACGAAAACAAGATCCACCGGAAAGGTAAATTTGTCGACACCAACGAAGACATCTTCGGCTATCCCCACCGGATAAGCAACCGTACGGTTAGCTAACTCCAATGTCATTCGTGTGGGGACTAGCGCGGGTAGAGATAATTGTTTCCAAAGGCTTTATGGCATAAAGTTGATACTAGCACCTAGATCGGCTAGGGCCATACAATTCTCTACCCCGGGAAAGTTGCAAGGAATGAGAAAACGACCCGGATCACCAAGTTTGGTTGGTAATTTCCTTAGAAGAACCGCGGAGCAATTCTCATTAAGTTGGGCTTGAGCAATATCAAGAAGTTTTTTTATATCACTTAGAAGATCTTTGAACATGTTAGCATATTTAGGCATGTGAGCGAGAGCCTCGACAAAGGAGATGTTGAAATTCAATTGTTTAAACATTTTAATAAAGTTCGAAACTTGAATATCATCCTTGTTCTTCAACTTCTCTTTCCTCAACCTTGAAGGATAAGGTATGTCGGGTTGAGATGAAGGCTTTGGAATGGATTTCTCACTCACATCCTTGGGTGGTGGAGGGGTGGAAGTAGAAGGTGGAGGAATTGGTGAAGGTTGCTCGTTATCCTTTGTCACAATCACTAGAGTAGGTTTAGGAATCTCAGGTTCCTTATAGCCTTTTCCACTTCGAATGGTGATTGCTTTCATCTCCCCTCTTGGATTTGCAATGGTGTTACTCGGAAGAGAACCCGAAGCAGAGGTTTGATTACTTGGGAAGAAACAAGCCATCATATCCCTTAAGTCATTCGTTTGATTGCTTAAAGAGTTTCACATGTCATTCTTAAGCTCGGCTCGAAGATCATTCCCTTGTTTAGCCATGTCACCTTTCAAGTTAATAAATTGGCTCTGAAGATTCTTTATCAGTGCGTCATTAGTCCTCATGTAGGTTTTGACCTCGTGATTAAATGTCATGGGTTGATTGGGAGGGGAGCTTGGTAAGCGGGTGGTTGATATATGGGAGGTTGGTAAACTTGATTATTACCAAGAGGTGGATATGGGTTTCTTTGGGTTTGACATTGATTAGGAGCTAGAGGTTGGTTTTGATTGTTGCGATTGAGGTTGTTTTGGTTTGAGGAGGAAAACCGAGTGGTGAAAGAAAATTGTTTGAACAATAACTTAGCAAATTGCGGTAACCTTGAGGACGTGCTTGATAGCCTCCCATGGAAAAGTTACCGTTAGTCGCATACACGTTTTCCAGATTGTCATGAGTAGAAGGACAATCGATGTATGAATGAGGACCACCGCAAGTCTCACAAGAAAGTGCTACATCTTTAACTTGTTGAAATTGGTTCGTAGCCATGGTTAAGAATTTTTTGTTCATCTCGGCTAGTTGGCGGGTGATTTGGGTGAGTTCGACTATATCGAGGTTTGATGAAGTAGAAGAAACATTGGCCCTCTGGTTATTTCTTTAGGATGCGGATGAATCCCAGTTTTTGTGATGAGTGGTCATGTTATCTATAAGCTCTCTACACTCCTCGGGTCTTCTCTTCATAAACGTACCACCGGCGCCGGCATTAATCGTATCACGATCACGAAAAGTTAAACCGTTCTTGAAAATTTTTATGTTACAACTAATTTAACTCAGTCCCGCTTTCTTGTTATTGTGCGGTGGTTACTGTACGTAACACCTAATCCGTGAATCATTAACATATTAATGGCACAAAGTTCATGTTGTAAAGTTTGTTCTTCGTTAAACATTCTCTCGTGCTTCTGGTAATTGTTTATAGGCATGAATCAGGTTTTGGCCTTATGTCTTAGATTTTTGTTAGCACAACCGATGTTTTAATGTAAGGTGGGTGTGTGAGTAGGAATTTTGGAATTAGTTATCAGCTTTTAATGTTTAGATGGTTTCATATGAACAACGGATAAAGTGATCATGGAAAATTAGCATGGCCTAATGTACCAACCGAATTGAAACTTCTCTAATGCCTCATTTCTGTACAAAAATGTCATTTTTTGGGCAATTCTTTTTATGTATTTTTCTAATCAATCTAGATTTATTAAGTATTCTGCTATATGTGTTTTTTAACCTCAAACACAAGTAAAGCGCGATATAATGTCTCGTATAATTTAACATCTCCTAAGTGCTTATACAAATTGTTCAATGTAACATACTAATTCTTATATGCAAATTCCAAACACACATCATACAACACTTCCCTTCGTTTGTAACATTCTTTCCTAATTTCGACCCACAGAGCCATAGCTGATAAAGTGTAACCTTTGTTCCTCCCGCTTGTGTTGTTTTCGGTTCCGTAACAAGGAACGCGAATGACACACGTAGAGTAAGATTCTGGTTTCAGATTTGTAATTGTACATGTAAACTACATAACATTATTTCTAGATACTTATATAGAGATTAATGAGGATATCTGTCATGCCTTATGGTATTCCTTTATTTCAAGATCGTGTTTTGTGATATTAATATCGACAGAGCATACTACATTTTTCATGTAAAACTACCTGTCAAACCGCTATTTTCCTCACCTCGCCTTCATGTATATCAGATATGCGAAGGTACAATACTTATTAAGCTTATGAAACCTTTATAGAGTATAACATATTCTCAACCTCTTTTACTCTTTTTTTGAGATATAGATGCTTTCCTATCTTACTATATTCGCCTCAAAACAACCCGCTTACATACATGTGCCATTGTGTATTGGATATCCAAGGTACGGACAATATTATATCGAAGATAAATAATCAGAATTTTATAACAGATACATGAAATGGTAAGTTTTGTGTGTGTGTGTGTGTTTAAGTCCCTTGATTAAAAGAGCATTAAGTATTCAAATTAGCTCGTAAATCTTAACTACTAGAGACGATTATAAAACCTTAACTTCAAATTTTAACAACAAATTTTAATTAACAATTTCTTTGAAACACCCAATATATGACATGAAAAAACATAATGAATACAAGTTGAATGAAAGATGATCAAGATAGTAAGTTAAGCTTATAGTACAACTAAAGATATACATTACAACATTATATTTACATTGGAACTTTACGTTCTTTGTTCTCCTCATCGTTGCGACATCCACTACATGCAGTGTACGAATATATGCTTCATATCTCATTATATTTTATTCACTTTTCGTATTGATGCTGTGTACAAAGTTAAACGGTCTACAAGATTTCTAAAGCCTAGACAACTGAAAACAAATGATAAATTTACCCTTACATTTTAATATTGTCTCTTTGAAACATAAAAGGTCGGTAAAACATACTGATTTGAAACATTAGGGTGACGGGAAGCATAGTATAGTTTGGACAACGACCGATCAAGACATTATAACGTTCCCTAGCATCAAAAAGAGACTCATCGGGTTCTTGAGTGAAACCACTGATTTGATTCCTAAGACAAGTTACCATGGATGGTGGAAAGTATCGGGACAGAAATTTTGAGTCATCTCGTCCCATGTATGAATCGAATTTTTAGGAAGACGATCAAACCATTTTTCAGCATGGTGGGATAAAGTGTGTAGAAAAAGATGAAGGCGGAGAAAATCCATGGAAACACCGGGCAATTTCATGCTTTGAGTGATGGTTATGAATTTATCGAGGTGTTTGTTGGCATCATCATCCGGTAATCCACGAAATGGACAAGCATTTTGAACTTGTTGGATCATGTGATGCTTCAACGAAAATTCGGGAGCCGTGATTTGCATCGGCGTAATCGGTCCTCCACGTCCATTCATAGTTGGTTGGCATAGCTCCTCCATCGTACGAAGGTCGGGTTGAGGGTCATGGTTGTTATTATTCACAAAGGGGTGAGGTGGGTTGTTATTATTATCCACATCGGCCATATCTAGGTCTCTATGAGTCTCAGACTCAAGATAAGACGAAGATCGAGTACGCATACACTAAAAATGCAATACAATACTTTTGATTTTTTATCTTTTTATTTTTTTGGATTTTTGAAAATTTTATATTTTTTAGGATTTTTTAAAAATTTTATGCTTGAAAATAACGTTCCCAAAAGAACGGATCCCAAAATCCAATATTTCTCACTAAAAGACGTTAATCTTTACGAAACGAGCCGGCAGCGGTGCCATTTTAATATGACTGATTTGATGTGTGGAGTTTAAGTGTTGTTGTTGAGTGTTGTTCGTACTCGATTCAATTCGAATTGATCACGGTTTAAGGTGGACTTATTGTTTTTGGTAACTAAAAGGGGGAGCTTTTGATTATCTATATCTGCCGAAATGAGTTAAGACAAATAACAAATATAAAGGAATTAAACAAGTTTAAGTCTAATTAAAAAGTAAATTTAAAAATCAAATAAGGCAAGACAATATAAAATTAAACCAGACAAAAATGGCGGGAAAGAAATGAATTTTGAAAAACAACAAAGTAAAATAAACCACGGACTGTAATCAGATAGCAACACGGATCGCACCCTGGATCGTAGTATGGATCGCAGTATGTGAACAACCAATCGCACCCTACGATCGCAACAAGGATCGCACTCTAGATCGTAGTCTAGATCACAGTCTAGATCGCAACAAGCGATCGTAGTCCTTGATCGCAACCAACAATCTTATCCTGAATCATAATCTGGATCGCAACAACGATCATAGTTGTGGATCGCAGTCTATGATCGCAGTTTCTGATCGCAAGTAGAAACCTTTAGGTTTATGCGATCACGAAACTCGATCGGAATAAGTAAAACCCTTAAGAATATTACGATGGAATGTAAAATGCAAATAAGCAAAACCGAATTAGCACTTTTTTAATAAGCACTAACCGAAACTTAACCAACTCAATATCAAAGAGAATTAAATAAACACGAATGAAAAACTTTCAAAACACCAAATAAGCAAAGTTTGTAACTTCAACTTATAAAAGATTAAACTTTTAAAAACACTATTAAAACTAAGGAAATAACAAATCAATCAAAAAACACAATAAGCTTAAACCATGAATCGCATGAAAATGATAAGAACAAAAAGATAAGAACTTTAATCAAAATAAGCATAAAGATGAAAACTTCAAGATTAAACGAACCAAACAATAAATTTAAAACAAGAAGAGAAGAATGAGAATGATTATGGAAAGCTTGAAATTAAACTTGGAGATTAAAGATTCAAATACAAGATCAAAGTGAAAAACTTAAAACATGAAAGAAAATGAAAGAAATATAGAGAGAAAAAGTAGAAGCACCTACTCCTACTTCTCTCTACAAGATATGAACTACTAAAAAAATGACTAACTCCTTAAAATGAAGTTGTAGGGGAGTATTTATAAGAGAGGAGAGGTGTGGTGTGTTGCTTCCTTCTTTCTTTCTTTTGTCTTTTCGTCTTTTTAAATAACTCGTCTTTTTCGACTTTGTCTCGGGATTAGTCGAATGATAAAATGAACTTGTCTTCTAATTTTCTTCTTTTAGTAGACTTGGTTCTTCAACTTCGTTAAACTTCCGTCTTTAGACTTTTTCTTCGATAAATCTTCAGAATAGGCCTTTGACTTCCGTTCTTCTTTCACTTTTGATCTTTTGACTTCGTCTTTTGTCTTTTTCTTCGATAAAAGCCCGTTAAAGCCCGTGTTTTCTTCCTGTTTCATATTTTGTCCTAAAACACAATAAAACACAAACCACGCATAATTCCGACTTTTAAAACATCAAATACACGTTCTGGTCTTGTTTTTATTATAATTAAGTGGTAAAAGGGTAAGTGTTTTCACACTTATTACGAGGCTTGGATTTTTTTACGAGACAAATACAAGTGGAAAAACCCCGAGTCAACGCAAGCTCGTCGAACTCGCGGTCGTGTAACCGATGTCGATGAAGAGCCAGAAATGTTTGGGGACGACGCAATTCCACGTCCTTCGGGGGCTCCACGAAAAACAAAAATCCAACGATCTTCGAATAGTTCGCCCGCCACATCCTCTTCGTCCAAAGTCTGGGTTGCCAAAATGATTCTAGAACAAATCTTGATTGACCGAGAGGCGAAAAAAGAATCAATGGATTGTGAGCTAGCCGCAAGACTCGCGGTTTGCGATATTGCTAAATGGAATGAGGATTTAATAAGGAACAACAAAAAAGTTCTACACAATCACACAAACGTACAAATGTTTCCGTGTAGCTCTCTTGAGGATTCATCCAGGGCCGTCCCATGGTTTTGGAGGCCCTGGCAATAACAAAAAGGAGGCCCCGTTTCACTTATAAATTAAAGAGAAATTACATGTAAACTTGAATTATGTGACACATATATGTTTAATATATAACGTATTTATGTATAAGACTAATAAAAATGAGGCCCTTTTATAAGTGGAGGCCCAACACCACTTGCACACCCCTTGAGCCACCTCTCATTCATCAAGCATGAATATTGTGTTTTTAACATTCTTTCCTTCTAAACGACCCACAATACCATAACTGGTAAAGTGATAACTGGTAAGAATATGATTAACCACTTACAATGTAAAATCTTGGTTTTGGATATGTAGCTATACATAAAAAGAACATATATTACAGTAGTAGCATAAACTCTTTTTGATACCAATTTAGAAACAAATTAGTATTAATAATGAGAGAGTTTTGGAGAAAACATATAGTTGATTGTATTTCTTCAAATGAGAAAATGTGGGATACAAAGTATTTATACTACTGCTACATACAAACTAACTATTAAACTAAAAGTGTTTTACAACTACTAAGTAACTTAAGTAACTTTGATGTTTAATGCAATGTGGTGATGTATACATCTTGTTCAAGTCACACTTGATCTTGTAGTCTTCATTGTTGCTCAAGTTACTTCCTCTGTTTCTAGCTATGCAATTGACTTTTGAGTTGACTGGTGTGCTTATACCATTATCCTTCCATAAGTAAGCGGTGTGTAAGGATCACACATGCCTAACTTGGCTAAGCATTGATGAAATGGATAGGTAGTGAGTGGCTTGATAAGGATGTCTGCTACTTGTGTGTTGGTAGGAACATAGGGAATAGATATCTGACCAGCCTTGATTTTATCTTGGACAAAGTGACAATCGAATTTTCTATGTGCTTGGTTCTAGAATGTTGAATAGGATTAGAAGCAAGTGCAATAGTAGAGATTTTGTCACATAGAATTCTGACAGGTTTAGGTATAGAAACCATGAGATATTCCAACCAAGAGCATAACCAAGTTATCTCACATGAACAGTTAGCTAAAGCCCTATCTCCTGCCTCAGTTGAATACCTAGAAACCACTGGTTGTTTCTTGGAGTGATAGGAAATAAGACATGTACCTAAGAAGATACCAAAACAAGAAATAGACCTGCTTAAAGATGGACAATTTGCCCAATCACTGTCACAGTAAGCATGTAGGGTTAAAGGATTATGTTTTAGAAAGTGTAGACCTTGTCCTGGGCTCATTTTGATGCACTTAATAACTTTGTGAAGAGCTTCCAAATGAGGTGTATGAGGATCATGAGATAACTGACTTAAGAGTTGAGCTGCAAAAGCTATGTCAGGTCTGCTGATATTGAGATAAATAAGCTAACCAACCAAGGTTCTGTAATGAGATGGACAACCAAGGGTTCTTCATCTGTGTAGGTGAGTTTGACTCTAGGATCTAAAGGTGTCTTTGCTGGTTTGTCATCCTGAAGCTTAGCAAAGTCATTAGATCTAAAGAATACTTCATCTGAGTCATAACTAAACCATTAGAATTTCTGAGAAACTCAAATCCAAGATAATAATGCAGAGAACCAATATCGATCTTTGATAGTGAAAGACTCATGAAAAAGAGTCTTGATATCTGCAATAAGAGTGAGATTGTTGCTTGCTAACAAGATGTCATCCACATAAATCAAAAGAATGAGAACATCATTGCCTTTGTAGTAACTGAAAAGAGAGGAATCAACATGGCTTTGAGTAAAGCCAACATACAATAAAAGAGTAGCCAGCTTAACAAACCATTGTCTATTTGCTTGCTTTTAAGTTATAAAGGGATTTAGTGAGTTTACAGACTGTATTAGGGGGAAAAGACTTCTTGTAACCACTTGGAACAGTCATATAGACTTTCTCATTGAGATCACCATGTAAGAATGCATTGATCATATCAAGTTGGTAGATAAACCAGTTGTTGATGGTGGAAACAATACAGTGACCATTTATGCAACTGGAGCAATGGTCTTAGTATAGTCAATGCTCTCTTTTTGATTAAATCCTTTAACAACCAATCTAGCTTTGTACTTTTCTATAGTGCAATCAACATGATACTTGATCTTATAGACCCATTTGTGACCTATGGGTAGCTTGTCAAGTGGTAATAGTGTGAGAATCCAAGTGTGATTAGACTCTGCAGATAGTTCTTTATTAAGTGCTTCTACCTACTTAGAATTATTAGATGCTTGAGTATAAGATGTAGGTTTCGTTTCTTGATTAATTGAGTTAATAAAATGAAGAGTGTGAGGGTTATGAATGTTGTTGTAATTAAGAAATTGAGAAGTGTAATGTTTAGAAACTGTGGAGTTAATTAAAGATGCTTTGTAATGATAAAAATCTTTGAGTTTGGTTGGTGTGGTGCTGGTTTTGTGAGATTTTCTTGGTGGAGGTAGAGGTGGAATAGGTGATGTGGTAGCTGTATGAGAATCCTCTAATGGACGGGTGTGACTAGTGTGAGGTGTAGTGGAAGGCGTGTCAGTGATTGGTGGAGTTATAGGAGTGGGAGAAGTAGGTGAGTGGGTTGGTGTGTTGGGGGAAGATGGTTGAGGACTAGTGTTTGGTGTGGATGAAGGGGGCAAGGGTGAGTGAGTGTCTACTAATTTTGGTGTTCCTCCTGCTAATTCTGTTGTTTCTTCTAAAGTTCTGGTGTCCCTCCTACTTAGTTCTAGGGTTCCTAGTTCTGGTGTTCCTCCTAGTAGTACTGGTGGTGGAGGTGGATGGAATATAAGTGATGATGTAGGTGTAAGATCAAGGGATGGAGGTGTAGAATAAGGTATGAGTGTAAGAAGTGGGAAAGACCAAGACAACGACAAGGAAGTGAACTTAATTCAAGATGAAGAGCCGGCATTGCATTGATAAAGAAATGAGTCAAGATTAAGGGGTTGAATGTTGGGTTTAATCTTGACGAATTGGGTTTACTAGTTAAGTATTTTAGTATTTGAATAAATAAATATGCATGGTTTAGTTTAGAATAGAAAAGGCTTGGTATTATCTTTGACCGAATGTTATGCAGGTGCATGTTGCACGTCGGATAGAGGTTGGCTTTGTGTTGGCCTAGTCTTTAGGTAGAGTAAGTTGCTAGTTTTTCTCTTGACAGTTGCTTTTCACAAAGGCTATATATAGCGTGCTATTATGTGGTGAACAAAGTACGAAGTTTTCTTTCTGCAAATTCATTTTTTCTCACTCAATATCAGAAGATGTAATCTGATGATATATTCAACAAGATTTAGATGCTTTTCTAGCTTACTCCATTCGCGTCAAAACAACCAGATCTAAATACATTACATTATGTTGTGTTTGATTAAGCTGTTATCGAGAAACATGCATGTCTTGCTTAGTTGTGACTTGTGCTTGAAAACAGCCGCTAACTTGTTGTAGTAGCATCAATGTGGTGTGTTTAGTTATGCACTCTAATGAGTAAATTTGTTATGTCTTGTTATTCCTTAAATTCACTTGTCAGGTAAATAACCACTCAAACAGCCATTTTTCTCACCCATTGTATAGGAATATCAGGATATGCCATGGTACCCATTTTTCTCATTCTTATGGAACCTTTATAAAGTATAATATATTCTCAACCCTTTTACTCTTTTTGAGATCTGGATGCTTTTCTACTTTACTCTATTTGCCTCAAAACAACCTGTTCCTGTGCCATTGTGTATTGGATATGCCAAGGTACAAACAATATTATATGGAAGATCAAGAATCAGATATTTATAGCAGTATTTGATTAAATTATAGCTTACACTATTCAAATTAGCTACCAGAGAACATTATAGAAACTATAACTTCAAACAACGAATCTTGATTCACAATATCTTTGTTTTCTTTGAAACAACACAATACTAAGTAGATTGAAGAGACTTGATGAATACATGTTATATGAAAGACGATTAAAAAAAAAGAATTAGACTTAAAGTGTGGCTAATCAAAGTGAATACATGACAACATTATCTTTTCATTGGAACTTTACGTTCTCCATTTTCCTCATCGTTACGACATCCACTAGAGTGTAAGAATATGTGCTTTATATTTCATTTTACTCAATTCATTTTTTTATTGATGTCGTGTACAAATTTATATGGTCTAACAGATGTCTGAAGCCAAGACAACATAATACCAATGATAGTCTTACCCTTAATTCTCATTGTCTCTTTAAAGCACAAAAGGTCGGTCAAACATGAATCTGATGTTCGCTGCCAATTGTCATCAATCATGATATGATAACTTTATACAATGTGCGTAAAATGTTGTACAATGAGAATTCTTTTGAGGATATTAATGTGCTCAAGAATATTTGCGTAATTTCTCAGTCTATAAATTGCTCAGGAAAGAACAATATATAGTATCATAAAACTGTGAATCAATTGAAAGGTTTTCCAATGTATGGATGCATTACTGGGCGATTACTCCTTTGGCAGTAGGTTTTCTTACTCCTACCGCCAAGGGAGATTTGCCCTGCAATTCATCTGCTACGACAAGTCAGTTAGACAAGGTAAAATCCTTTCATTGATGTGTGTTCAAGTCAAGATGGTATGTCTAATATTCCTGGAAGATATATTTTGATCAGTTTTTTGTTTTGGTTATTCTGATTTATCATAACATATCATGTGCAAGTAGTAGTCACAAGCATTTTGTTGTTATATCAACTGTTTATTATAATTTCCTGTTTTAAGCACAAAAAACTTAAATCCAATTAGATTCGGATTCATATAATAAGGACCCTTTTCAGGAATCTTTTTGTATCAAATGTCTAAAAGTAGTTGAAGTGACTCACCGTTATTTGAAGCATGCAGCGGATGAAAACACTTCTTTCCTTCAAAATTTGTAGCAAATACTTCCATCCTTTTTTTCTGGATTCGTTAGAGTAGCCATTCCGTTGGTTGGCAAGAATTGGTGACTTCTAAGAGCAGACTCAAGTTTATTTATCGCCACTAAAGCCTTCACAGCTGGTGTATCCTCAGTCCTCACTACAGGTTTGGTGCACATGCTACCAGATGTCACATCGACTTTATCTAACCCTTGTCTTTCTAAAAACCCCTTGGTAACTTCCACTTTTGAGGTTTCATTACAATGATAGCTGCTTTGACCACATTGCTTCTTGACTTTATTAGCACTCAGTATTATGAGGAAAAACAAGAAAAGCAGGCCCAAATTTATAGTATTAATCCGGATGATTTGGATACAGTTGTAGTTCGATCAGTTAGTTGGGAAAAAAATGTGGTTTGAATGAATATGGTTGTGTCATGAAGCTAACCACATATGTACATGACCATTCGAAGAACATAACTCACTCAACCTCGGTGACTTCATAAATGTTATGTAATAGTCTTTATTAGCCTAATGTCGTGTCTAGGGTCTAAATTCTAAGTTTCCTAAGTAGCTAATAGCATATAGGTCGGTTGGTTGTGTCGAAGCCCAACCCGACCCATAGTCGATGTAACAGTCGGTTCCCCCTCATCTCTATAAAAGGAGGTGGGGGGGGAACGAGATTCACAACGCATTCTTTATCAATAAATCTAATCGTTCGATTAGGAGACATACCTTGTGGGTTCTTATCTTTTCTGTCGATGGCTTCATAGATCGATGTTCCGCGTCTAGTAACTAGGTTGTAGTCGATTCTACTACAAGTGGTATCAGAGCCTGGTTTCGAGGTCGCTGGTTACTAGGAATCGATCGAGGAGGATTGGTGTTCAGATCGTGGACATCAAGGAGCAGCAACTAGGTTCGATTGAAAAGAGGGTCGTTGTTCTTCTTTGATCGACAAGGATTCGGTGTTGTTGTCATTGCCGCCATTGTTATTAAAGTAGAGAGAAGAAGAAGACGACTGGTGGTTTTGTGATATCTTAAGTCAACCACAGTACTTCAAAGAGTTTTATATTGGATCAATAATTTATTGTTGGGCCAAGGAACTTTGTTGGGTCAAGGATATAATTAGTTTGGATTTGTCAAAACTAACTTATATTGGGCTTGGACTAATTCTTAATATTATTTTTTGTTTATTATATATAAAGGAAAGGTAGTATTATTACTTTGAAGAGATATTACACAAGGGGACTTCGTAATTCGTGATTGTGAGGGTTAATATATCACAAGGTATAGCGAATTATCGAAGGGGCTTTGTTAATTTGTGATTGTGAGGGTTTATCACAAGGTTTAGCAAATTAATAAAGGGATAAAGAGCGTTCAAGACTTGTCGAGGTTGCAAGATTTCTTAGGTTATTAGAAATCGGTTTGCAAAATTAAAAGTACGACAAGGGTTACTTCAAAAGGCGCCGGGTACTTTCTTGATTCAAGGATTGTCGATTTATTGGATAGGTAAATTTCCAATGTTCAGTCGATATTTGAGTAAGAAAGGGGTTTTCTTTTGAAGGGTTACTTGGTTTGATCGATTACTAAGATTTTTATCTTAGGGTTATATCAATAAATCAAGGGGTGTTTTATACACGGGATACTTTGCTAGATCGTGGTTTTTTGTGTAGGTAAATTCACAAAAGGTTAAACGGTTAGCAAAGGGTTAAAATAAGATGACGCTGAGCAAATTTACATCGAGAAATTCGATGGGAAGAATGACTTTGGGTTATGGCAGGTAAGGATGAAGGCTTTGCTGGAACATCTCGAATCAGATGCAGCATTGGAGGAATTACCCGCCACCACAATAGTGGCTTACGATAACGTCATTCAGAAAAAGGCTTACAGCGCATTGATCTTGTGTTTGGATGATCGGGTCCTACGGGAGATCACCAAGGAGACGACTGCAGCGGGGATTTGGAAAAAGTTAGAGACTTTATACATGACAAAGTCTTTAGCTAATCGTTTGTACTTGAAGAAAAAGTTATATACTTTTCAAATGCATCAAGGTAAGAGTCAGTCTGAACATATTGATGAGTTTCATAAGCTCGTGGGTGACTTAGCGGCTATAGATACTTCTATATCGGATGAGGATCAGGCATTATTATTACTCACATCTTTACCATCGTCTTACGATAATTTCGTGGAGACTTTGCTATATGGTCAGGATATTTTGAAGCTAGAAGACGTGGTCGCGACACTTAATTCTAGGGAACTTCAGAAGATGACGGAAGCAAAGGGTGATAGTGGTGAAGGGTTGTATGTGAGGGAGAGATCCGGTCAGAGAGATATGGAGCAGGGTGAAAATAGTTCGTGGTCAAGGTCGCAAGGAAGGAGCGGCAGACTCAGGTGTTATATATGTTAGTCTGAGGATCATTTGAAGAGGGATTGTCCCAGGTATAATCACAAGAAATCTCAAGGTTTTGTCAAAGATAAAGATCAGGTGTCCGGTTCTGGAGCTGATGGGTATGACAATGCTGATGTTATGATGGCTATGAGTGTTGATGAACTTTTGGACTGGATCATGGATTCAGGGGGCTCATACCATATGACACACAGGAGAGATTACTTGGTTGATTTTAAGGAGTATGACGGTGGTAATGTACTACTAGGTGATGGTAGGGAATGCCGTGTACGAGGGACAGGTAAAGTTCGAGTACGAATGAGGGATGGGTCAAGTTTCGTGTTGGACAACGTCAGGTATGTTCCGGAATTAAGACGAAACTTGATATCGCTGGGCACTCTTGAAAAAGAGGGTTTTACCGTGAAGATGCAGTTGGGCAAGATCAAGGTTATAAAGGGTTCACTGGTGGTACTATCAAGAACCAGAAGGGCTAATTGCGTATATACCCTGAACGGTCAGGCTATGACCGGGAAGACAATGAAGGGTAGGAAGCAGTTAGGAAAATTTCAGACTAGGTGGAAGATCAAGACAGGTGATGTTCTTGATTCTTGTAATCAAAAGTCTACACAACAATGTATGAAGAGTGGGATCGCCAAACATTTGGATGTTGCAAGGTTACAGCAGCAGAATGGGTTGGTTGAGAAGACAAACGTGACAAACGTGACACTCTTGGATAAGGTACGTTGTTTTCTGATTCAGTCTGGTCTGTCCAAGGTTTTTTGGACAGAGGATACAACCATGTCTACATATCTAGACAATAGGTCACCATCAGTAGCGATTGGATTCAAGAAGACTATAGATATGTTGGGTTCTTTTGGTTGGCTTGCTAGTATTGAGCAAGGGATGCTTGAACCGGTTAAGGTCAAGTGCATATTCCTGGGATACCGTAAAGGTATGAATGTTTATCAACTTTGGAGGTTAGATGACGTTACTTCAAAGGGAGTGCTTTACAGGAATATGGGTTTCAATGAAAGTGGGCAATACAAGAAAACTTTCATTGGTTCTGGTGTATGTACAAGTTCAGTGCAGGTGTTGCAAGGAGTTGAGTTTGAGGTGGAATATCGGGAGGATCATGCATTTGAGGTGGAACCTCAGGGGAATGTTGATCATGTAGATGTTTTAAAGAAAGTACAAACTCAAGATTTGATATAATATCATCAAGCACGTGATAGGGAGCAACACTTAGCACAGGAACTATTCAAGTATAGAGAAGACAGTAATGATGTTGCTTTTGCAGTTGTTGCAGTGGATAAGATATATGCACACGAGTCATTGACTTTCAATGATATAGTTGCTTGTGAGGTTCTTTCCAAGTGGATGGCTAGATTGAAGGAAGAAATGGATACTCGGTTAGATGTGCATGTGCTCAGCAACGGTTGCAGGAAAAGCAGTGACGAAAGATACGGTTATTACTGGGAGGATACACCAGGTATGTTCATACATCTATTTCTCTATATAGATTGTATGGTATTTTCTTGCGGATGCAAGGCTGAGATCTCGGTTACCAAGGGTTTGCTGGTTAAAGCAAAGGGAAATATACTTGGTATTAAGATCATCAGGAATCAGAGTGGTAATACTCTGAGGGTGTCACAGTCCAGGTTTTACAACAGAAAGTTGGTACAGACTTTGTTGAAGGGACACTCCATACTGTCGTTGGAGGATAGTCTATCAGGGGACTGTGATGTGGTAAAGAATAGTAAGTGGTCATATATATATGCGGTTGGAAGCCAGGAGTATCAGGTGGTCTGCACGAGACCTGACATAGCATCTGCAGATGTGAGTATGTTGGATAGGTTTGATCATGGATTACAGACATACGTACAAGTTTTTGTGGATTTTGACTACACCATGGGTAGATCGATCACTGTCATGGGTAGATCAATCACAAGGTACGGGTTGCTGATACATGGATGTGCGAGAAGCTGGGAAGCTAAGTTGCAGCACAAGGAGGCTTTGTGGACAACTAAAGCGGAGTATATGACACTTACGGAGGTTGTGAAAGGAGCTATTTGGCTAAGGGGATTCTTGGAAGAGTTAGGCGTGAAGCTTAACACTATTGCAGTTAATTGTGATAATCAGGGTGCGATTCATTTATCGCGGAATCATGTTTTTCATGATAGGACTAAGTACATCAATGTGCGTTATCACTTTATCAGAAGAGTCTTGGATGCAAAGACGGCTAAAGTTCTAAAGGTGTGTACTGAACACAATGCTGCGGATGCCTTGACAAAGGTGGTACCTGGACGCAAGTTACAACACTGCTTGGAGCTGCTGAGTCTTGGGATAGGCTAATATAAGCCTAAGGTGGAAATTGTTATGTAATAGTCTTTATTAGCCTAATGTCGTGTCTAGGGTCTAAATTCTAAGTTTCCTAAGTAGCTAATAGCATATAGGTCGGTTGGTTGTGTCGAAGCCCAACCCGACCCATAGTCGATGTAACAGTCGGTTCCCCCTCATCTCTATAAAAGGAGGTGGGGGGGGAACGAGATTCACAACGCATTCTTTATCAATAAATCTAATCGTTCGATTAGGAGACATACCTTGTGGGTTCTTATCTTTTCTGTCGATGGCTTCATAGATCGATGTTCCGCGTCTAGTAACTAGGTTGTAGTCGATTCTACTACAATAAAAGTGTTGAAACTTTAATACCTAATCACATTCAGTAATCATCGGCCTATCACTAGGTGTTTCACAATCACATGTACAATAAGACCATTTATCGGCGTGTTATCTTTCCATCGGTTCTTTGAAAGGTTTGCATTGGCTAGCTGCACCTCACGTACAGGCCAGATTAAGCGTCGATCCTTCGTTTGACGTTAATGGCTTGTTAAATTGCCATAATGGCTCTTAAGTATCGGATATGAAGAGATATTTCTTCATTTGGTGGATCAACTGGTCTCGTTTTTTGCACTTTTCTTCTTGGATCTGGATTTATGGCTTCTCCTGCAATTTGGGCATAAAGATGCCACATTTTTATGTTATTTAATCTAATTAATCTAACTCGATCCCGCCTTCTTGTTAATGTGCACTAATTAATGTAAATAACACATGATAGATGTATCATTAACAGACTAATGATACAAAGTTCATGTTGTAAACTTTGTTTCTTAGTGAAATGTTCTCTGGCAGCTCTGGTGATTCTTTATAGACATGAATAACTTAACAGGTTTTGGCGTTTTGTGTTAGATTTAGGTTAATATGACCGATGTTTTAATGTATTTAAGGATTAAAAGTTTCATACGAATTGCAAAAATAATGTTAATGGGAAATCGAAATCGATTAACGTACCAACTTAATTAACTGAAATTTCTCTAATTTCGCAGAATGTCTCATTTCTGTACAAAAATGTCATTTTTGGTCAATATGTTTTATGTATCTTTCTAAACAGTCTGAATTATATTCGTCAAACACTCTGATATATGGTTATTATTTTAACCTCAAAAACCAAAAGTATGATAATCTTTTATTGATGTTATGTTAATTGTTCAATATAACATATGAATCGTTGAATCCAAGCACACATGATAGAACGTTCAGATCTTTTCGTTTGTAAAGTTCTTGAAGAGCTAAAACACCATAGCTGATAAAGTATAACCTTTGTTCCTCCTAGTTGTATTTTTGCGCGTGTGTAATAAGAACGCAAATGATACGCGCATAATACAATGTAAGATCATGGTTTTAGATTTATAACTATACCTGAAAACTACATAGCACTGTTTCTAGATACCAATGTAGATGATTGAGGATGTTTGTCATGTCTTGTGTTATTCCTTAATTTCAAGATGCTGTAGGTATTGTAATGATACTCATAAATTAATGCATATTTCACTTGTCATGTAAAACTACCCGTCAAAACGCCATTCTTCTCACCCTTCATATATCGGATATGCCGAGGTACAATACTTGTTAGGCTTATAGAACATTTCTAATTTATAACATATTCTTAACCCTATTACCCTTTATGAGATCTAGATGCTTTTCTAGCTTACTCCATTCGCCTCAAAACAACCCGATCGCATGCATTTGCCATTCTGTATCATTGGATATGCCTAGGTACGGACAACATTAGACGCAAGATCAAGAATAAGATTTAATAACAGATATATGAGCACTACTAGAAACAGTGCCACTGGCAACATTTATTTTAACAACAATAAAACAATCGTTGCTAATTCGACCAGTATTAATTTAATTTGAGAATATAATGAAATTATTTATTGGTTGCTAAATTAACAACAAATATTTATGCTCGTTTAGAGAGATATCAACTAATTTTTTTGTTGCTAAACAGACCCTAACTTTGTTAATAATTTCGTTGCTAAAATTAGATGTTAATTCCATTTAGCAATGAATTCTCTATTATTGTTAAAATAATTATGGCTATTTCTACAAAGATATGGAAGAAGCACTAAAGAAGTTACACAGAATCACATAAAGGTACAAAATATTGCCTTGTTGCTCTCTTAAGTGTTCATCAAGCATGAATAGCTTTTCCATTTTCTTTCCTTTAGGTGATTAAGTGTAACCTTTATTTCTCCAAGTTGCAGTGTTTACACTTATGCAATAAGAATATGATTGACACATCACACATATGCAGTGTAAAATCTTGGTTTCAGATTTGTAGCTATACATGAAAACAACATATGTCATAGCATATACTTTTATTTTTTTCGATATCAATGATAAAATTTATTTGGGGCAAAGTCAATGGTTACAGGCTATATACACAGTGAAGTCAAACACTTTGGTCAACTGATGTAACTAACTAAAATATCACTTATCAGGTAAAATGACCATTCAAACAGCCATTTTTCTCACCAATTCTATAGGATATGCCATGGTACAATGCTTGTTAGCCTTATGGGACCTTTCTAAAGTATAACATATTCTCAACCCTTTTACTCTTTTTGAGGTCAAGATGCTTTTCTAGCTTACTCCACTCGACTCAAAACTACCCATTAGTGTGCCATTGTTATTGGATATGCCAAGGTACGAACAATATTATACGGGAGATCAAGAATCAGAATTTTATAGCACTATTCAAATTATAACTTACAGTATTCAAATTAGCTACAAATACAAAAAATTTAACAACAAATCTTGATTCACAATTTCTTTGGTTTCTTTGAAACAACACAACACTAGATTGAAGAGACTTGATGACCCAACCTCCTGAAAAGGGAGGGATTTACCTGGTTTGAGTCTGTGTGGCGGTGGGCTCAAACCCCGTGGACTAGTCGGCCAATGAGTCGAAAATCACGGTTACAAAAAAAAAAGAGACTTGACGAGTACATGTTATATGAAAGACGATAAAAAAAGAATTAGACTTATAGTGTGGCTAATTAAAGGGAATGCATGACAACATTATCTTTACATTGGAAATTTACGGTCTCCATTTCCTCGTTGTTACGACATCCACTAAAGTGTAAGAATATATGCTTCATATTTCATTTTATTCAATTCATTTTTTTATTGATGTCATGTACAAATTTAAATAGTCTAACAGATGTCTGAATCCAAGACAACATAATACCAATATTTGATAGTCTCACCCTTACGTTTCATTGTCTCTTTGAAACACAAAAGGTCGGGAAAACATGAATCTGATATTCTCTGCCAATTGTCATCAATCACGCTATAATAACTTTATACAATCTGCATAAAATGTTGTACAATGAGAATTCCATTGAGGATATTCTATGTGCGAAAGAATATTTACATAGTTTGTCAGTCTATAAATTGTTCAGGAATGAACGATACATATGAATCAATTGAAAGGTTTTCCATGTATGGATGTATTACTGGGCGATTACTCCTTTGGCAGTAGGTTATCTTACTTCTACCGCCAAGGGAGATTTGCCCTGCAATTCATCTGCTACGACAAGTCACCTAGACAAGGTATCGTTTCAAGTAAAGATAGTATGTCTAAAAATTACTAGAAGAAATATTTTGATTAGATTTTTGTTTTGGTTATACTGATTTATCATATCACAGCTTGTAGAATTATTTGTATTTATTTACTACAATATTGTTTCTTAAATAGTGTTGATTATTGAGTTTTCAATTTAGTTGTTATATATATTTTTTTGTCTTTTTTATCATTTCCTGTTTTAAACACAAAAGATTACTATTCACTTAGATTTGGAACCTTTTCAGGAATCATACTGTATCAAATGTCAAAAAGTATTGCAGTGACTCACCGGTATTTGAAGCATGCTGTGGATAAAACCCTTCTTTCCATCTCAAATTGTTGGCAATTACTTCCTTCCTTTTGTCTGGATTCGTTAGAGTAGCCATTCCGTTGGTTGGCAAGAATTGGCGACTTCTGAAAGCAGATCGGCTCAAGTTTATTTATCACCACTAAAGCCTTCACAGCTGGTTTATCCTCACTACACGTTTTGTGCACATTCTACCAGATGCCACATCGCCGTTATGTAGCCCTTGTCTTCCTAAATCCCTTGGTCCAACTTCCGGCCACTTTTCGGTTACAATGATGGCTGCTTGTTAGAAATTCGGTGGGTGGATCAATAATCTGAGAGTCGTGTCAGACACTTTCAGATCAAAGTATTTCGATGGTGCTATTGAAATCTCCAATCGGATAAAACTCAGATTTGAACTGTATTTGTGCTATATATTGTTGTTATGATGTCAGAACCAGAAAAATGAAGAGATAATGACAATAAACTGAAATTCGGTTGATAAATGCTATAGCAGTTGTAACCACAAAACCAGTTAATTCAACAGGCAAACCGGGTTGGCAAAACCGGGTCTAGTTTTCTGGAAATTTTATTTTCAAGTGCGTTTTTAACTCTAAAAAATTGAAACAAAGTGACCAACGCCAAGAACTAAAAAAACCTTTTACTATTTTCAAAACCTTTTGAAAGTATATTTTGGCATTTACAATTTTATTAACTTACCAAAAAAAGCGATCACAGACAATTTGTACTAAAATATAACTCTCACTCCAACGACTTATAAACGATTTGTTTTCACAACAAGACGATGAAATTTAATTTTCAAATAATTATTCAAATAAAATAAAAACATTACAATAATATTTATACTAAAATATTATTATAAATGATTAAAAAAGACGCAATTAAAGATAAATAAAATAAAATGTATGATTAAAACTAACTTTAAAAATGATCGAATTAATATATGTTATGAGGAATTTAACAAAACTCAATATATTAAAATTTTAAAATTGATTACAAATTGTATCTAATTAAAACATAAATAAAACTAAATGAGTCTAATTTAAAAAATAAAAAGAATAAAAATAAAAGAGAAAGGAAGAAATTAAAAGGTCGTGCGTGTGATCGACTTCGAGGGGTCAATCGATTTCAGTCGCTCGCTGCAATGGAACCGAACGAGTGACAGTTGATATTGTTGCGTGAAGCCTTAAAAAAAGTTTTTACAAATACTCGACAAGCGCTAAATTTTTAATAAAAACCTTCTCAGTGAATGCAATTTAAATTTACTACATTAAATGAAAAACTTATAAAAAGTATTCTCAGTAAAAACCTGCCAGGGGCTGCCGCCCCTTGGACCCTGCCCAGGGGCGCTGCCCCCGGACCCCCGTTGGACGGGGGCTTCGCCCCCATATGATAACCGTAATAATGTCATACAAGTGTGCAATCCGCACAACCCCGACTTGATGAACGTTTATCACGATTACACTGTCAATCCATTACACTTAAATCACATTGGTAATACAAAATCACCAACACTGCTTTGACCACATTGCTTGCTGATTTGATTTGCACTTGGTATTATGAGGGAAAACAAGAAAATCTGCCCCAATTTATAGTATTAATCCGGACCGGATGATTTGAATTTGGTTGTAGTTCGATCTGTTGTTGGGAAAGAGTGTGGTTTGGATGAAGATGGCTGTAAGGCTAATTACACACATGACCATTCGAAGAACATTTAACTCATCGATCTATCACTACGCGTTTCAAAAAGTCCATGTACAATAAGACCATTGATCTGTGTGTGATATTTCCATCAGTTCCTTGAACGGTTTGCATTGGCTAGCTACACCTCACAGGCAAGATTCTGCATCCTTCTTTCAACATTAATGGCATGTCAAATTGCTATAACGTCTCTTATAGGTATCCGCATATAGAGAGGTATTCATTTTTCAACCCTAATAGCCCTAAAACTTTGGTTATTGATGGTTTCTTGAATAACAGGATGAAAAAAAGAAATTGGGAGATCAATTAGTGGCGTTTTATGCACTTTTTCTTGAATAACAGGATGAAAAACATAACACTTTTTTACTTGTGATGTAATTAATCCAACTCGATCCCGCCTTCTTGTTTTGCAGTAATTAATGTAAATAACACATGATATGTGTTTCATTAACAGATAATGACACAATGTTCATATTATAAAGTTTGTTTCATAGTGAAAAGTTCTCTTGTAGCTTTGGTAATTGTTATTCAGCATCCTTCGCTTAACGTTCATGGCTTGTTTTTTTTTGCCATAATGGCTCCTATTAGTGTCGGGATAGGGACAGATATCTCTTCATTTCACAATCCTAATAGCCCAAAAGCGTTGGTCATTGAAGGTATTTTGGACTCCATTTCGGCTGGAATTTTAATTTACATGGCATTAGTGGATTTAATTGCTGCTGAATTCTTGAGTAAGAAGAGGATGAAAAAGAATTTAGGGAATCAATTAGTGTCGTTTTTTGCTCTTTTTCTTGCAGCTGGATTAATGGCTTCTCTTGCAGCTTGGGTTTAAACATACCACTTTTTTTACTTGTGTTACAACTAATTAACTCAGTCCCGCCTTCTTGTTATTGTGCGGTGGTTACTGTAAGTAACACATAATACGTGAGTCATTAACAGATTAATGGCACAAAGTTCATGTTGTAAAGTTTGTTCTTCGTTAAACATTCTCTTGTGCTTCTGGTAATTGTTTATAGGCATGAATCAGGTTTTGGCCTTCTGTCTTAGATTTTTGTTAGCACAACCGACAACCGATGTTTTAACATAAGGTGGGTGCGTGAGTAGGCATTTTGGGATTAGTTATCAGCTTTTAATGTTTAGATGGTTTCATATGAACAACGGATAAAGTGATCATGGAAAATTAGCATGGCCTAATGTACCAACCGAATTGAAACTTCTCTAATGCCTCATTTCTGTACAAAAATGTCATTTTTTGGTCAATCCTTTTTATGTATTTTTCTAATCAATCTGGATTTATTAAGTAATCTGCTATATGTGTTTTTTAACCTCAGACACAAGTAAAGCTAATGTCTCGTATAATCTATCATCTCGTAAGTGCTTATATTAATTGTTCAATGTAACATACTAATTCTTATATCCAAATTCCAAACACACATCATACAACACTTCCCTTCGTTTGTAACATTCTTTCCTACTTTCGAACCACAAAGCCATAGCTGATAAAGTGTAACCTTTGTTCCTCCTGCTTGTGTCGTTTTCGGTTCCGTAATAAGAACGCAAATGACACACGTAGAGTAAGATCCTGGTTTCAGATTTGTAACTGTACATGAAAACTACACAACATTATTTCTAGATACTGATATAGAGATTAATGAGGATATCTGTCATGCCTTATGTTATTCCTTTATTTCAAGATCGTGTTTTGTGATATTAATATCGACAGAGCATACTACATTTTTCATGTAAACTACCTGTCAAACCGTTATTTTCCTCACCTGGCCTTCATGTATATCAGATATGCGAAGGTACAATACTTATTAAGCTTATGAAACCTTTCTAGAGTATAACATATTCTCAACCTCTTTTACTCTTTTTTTGAGATATAGATGCTTTCCTATCTTACTATATTCGCCTCAAAACAGCCCGCTGACATACATGTGCCATTGTGTATTGGATATGCCAAGGTACGGACATTATTATACGGAAGATCAATAATCAGAATTTTATAACAGATACATGAAATGGTAAGTTTTTTTTGTGTGTGTGTGTGTGGGTTTAAGTCCCTTGATTAAAAGAGCATTAAGTATTCAAATTAGCTCGTAAATCTTAACTACTAGAGACGATTATAAAACCTTAACTTCAAAATTTAACAACGAATTTTAATTAACAATTTCTTTGAAACAACCCAATATATGACATGAAAAAACCTAATGAATACAAGTTGAATGAAAGATGATCAAGATAGTAAGTTAAACTTATAGTACAGCTAAAGTGAAACATGACAACATTATATTTACATTGGAACATTACGTTCTCCGTTTTCCTCATCGTTGCGACATCCACTACATGCAGTGTAAGAATATATGCTTCATATCTCATTATATTTTATTCACTTTTCGTATTGATGCCGTGTACAAACTTAAACGGTCTGCAAGATTTCTAAAGCCTAGACAACTGAAGACAAATGATAAATTTACCCTTACATTTTAATATTGTCTCTTTGAAACATAAAAGGTCGGTAAAACAAACTGAACTAAGTTAGTTTGGATGAATCTGATGTCCGCCGCCAATTGTCATCAATCGTGCTATAATAACTTTTAACACACAATGTGCGTAAAATGTTGTACAATGAGAATTTTTTGAGGATATTCTATGCTCACAAGAATATGTACATAAATTCTCAATCTATAAATTGCCCAGGAAAGAACGATAGTATCGTAAAATTGTGAATCAACTGAAAGGTTTTCCAATGTATGGGATGCATCACTGGGCGATTACTCCTTTGGCAGTAGGTTGTCTTACATCTACCGCCAAGGGAGATTTGCCCAGCAATTCATCTGCTACGACATGGTAAGATCCTTCCAAGGATAGTGTTTCAGCTGGTAAAGATGGCAGCAGTATGTCTAAATATACCTAAAAGAAATATATGTTTGTAGAATTACTTTCTTTTCTTCACTTCATATATGTTTGTTTTCTTAGTATTTTGGCTGTTAACAACGTTTTTTGTTTGTTTCCTGTTTGAGTACTTCCATTTGGATACATAGGGACACTTTCTAGGAATATTTCTGAATCAAATGTCAACAAGTAGTTGCAGTGGCTCGCAAGTGGTTGAAGCATGCCTGAATTGTTAGGATAATTTAATCCATTAATCTTAGTTTATGTATTGTATGTAAATAAGGGCTGCAGGCCCAGACCCGATTATTAGTTAGGTTAAACAGTTAGAACGGTTATAAAGTGAAAAGGCATGTCGTATGGTTTAGACAGAACCATCACACCCCTTCACCAAAATCATACCGATTCATTCTGTATATATAGGTTTAGGATTCTGTAAACAAAAATCAACCCATTCTTTATAATATATCAGTTATTTGGGTTCAAACCCCTTATTCAATCTCTTGTTCATCCCCTATTGTTTTCTGTCCTATTTATCTGAATATGATGATTGTTTGTTTGATCAATTCGTTCCTGGAATCTCCCCGAGTCTGGACCTGTTAACATGAATGAAAACACTGCTTTCATTCTTAAGTTTGTGGCAATTCCTTCCATCCTTTTGGCAGGATTCAGTGAAGTATTTGTTCCATTAGTGGGCAAGAATTAATGAATTAAGCAGATTCAAATTTCTTTATCGCCAAAGCTTTTCCTGCTGGTGTCATCCTCGCTACAGGTGATGTGCACAAGCTACCAGATTACACAACTTCACATTTACACAGATACGGGAACTTGGAATCGTATCGCATTCAATCATCATTGGGACATTGGCATATTACAAGGTTTAACAAAATTTACGTACAATAACACCAGTGGATGGTGCAGTATCTTTCCATCAATTGTCTGAAGGGTTCGCATTGGCCAGCTGCATCTCACAGGCCAGATTCAGCATCCCTCTTTCGCCGTTAGTGGCTTGTTTTTTTTCTCTCCATAATGGCTCCTATAACTGGCGGCCTAGGCATAGGTCGAAGGTATCTCTTCATTTTTCAATCCTAAGACCCCAAAAGCTATGGTTACTAAGGTATCTTGGACTCTACTTCTGCTGGAATTATAAACAGGCATTGGTGGATTTGGTTGCTGCTGAATTCTTAAGCAAAAGTATGAAAGCAACTTCGGGGAACAAATTACATATTTATTGCCCTTTTTCTTAAGGCTGGATTAAGGGTTAAAGCCATAAATTACCAACGAACTTTACTTTTTTTCTCGATATTACAAATAATGAACATAAAATACTAACCTAACCATTGAAACTTGTTGGAACAGGCTATTATTAGCAACGTAAAAATATTTAATTCCACGTCATAATTTTTGCCGACGTGGCGTTGACTTATATTGACTTTTACACGTCAGATTCCCACTAGTTGGGTTTTTTTATCACCCTTATATTGTAACGGGTCATTTTTCTCCTCCTCTTTTATATCACTTCTTTTATCCTCTTTTACACAACTTCAATTAGGGTTAGGGTTTATAATCAAATCAAAATAATTAATGGCATCATCTTCCTCATCTTCTCATTCGATTCGAAGGCGTCCTTCTTCATTAACTTGTGAATGTAACCTTCCTGTTATGGTTTTAACTTCTTGGAAACCAACTAACCCGGCAAGACGCTTCATTGTGTGTCCCAATCGATATGTGAGTACCCTATAATCTAAATGTATTTTAATTTTGCAATGGTATTGATTGGTGTTATTTTTTTGATCCAGAAACACAATACAATCAAGTGTGGTTTTTGGGATTGGTTTGATGTTGAAGTGGATGATTGGTACCGTCAACAATTGAATGAGATGTATTATCTCCTCAATGCTAATCAAAGGAATGCTCTTCAGATTGAGAATACCCGTGAAGAAAGGATACTGGATCTACATGAAGACCTAAACCATGCTCAGACCCGTTTGACTTTTTGGAAGTCAACAACTTTTGTGCTTTTGGTGGTTGTTGTGATGATGTTTCTAGGAATGAACTAGTACTCTATTGCCATCTATCTGTATTGTATGCATAATCTATGAACTAGTACTCTATTTTGATGTAACATGTTGATGGTTCTAATGAATAAGAGGCTTATCTAGTATATCTAATTGTTACCAACACTAAAAGCATGGCCATGTCATTGGTACAAGGAGACTAAAAAAAAGGCTCAAGTCATTTACAGTCAATGTACCAACACTAAAAGCATGCCCATGTCATTTGCAGTCATTGGAACCAAGACTAAAAACTTAGACAATACCAACTGTATTTGTAGTCTATACTAATTGCAGGCAACTGAATACAAGTGAAGAGAAATAACTCAAAGACAAGTGAATATAAATAAGATAGTTTTGACATTAAAGCCAGTAGGCATGTGAAGGTGGGGGACAAGCCCCATGTTTTTTGGTTCCAAAACAAAATAAACCACATGCCATCACATGCTGCACATACACCCATAACAAAAGACTTGTTTGTTTAGACAAATGCCACAATCTAGGATACTTAAATATTACAGACAACTAATTAAACAGAAAAAGCAGATTCTGGTGTTGATCCTTCTCCATTTGGTCCAAATCCAGTGTTCTTCTTTAGCTGCTGCTTGTAGATCCTCTCAGATCTCCCCCTGTTTTTGTGATAAATCCTGAATGGTAGTGATTCACTTGCACTTGGTTCAGGTTGCTTTCTTTTTCTACCCCTGGTCATTTTTGGAGGTACTGGTGGTGTTGCAGTATTATCAGATCCATTGCCTACAGCCTTTGGAGTGGTATCCATGACTACAACAGACTCTTGTGTTTGCACATTTGCATTCACACTTTGGAGGTTAGTACTCACACTTTTATCTGGTGTCATTGCATCACCAATGTACCATGGTTGGCCCAGCTCAAACCTTTCTTCTTCTCTAATCCAATCTTCATCTCGTTTCTGAGATCTTGCTTCTTCCTCAAGAGTCATTCTCAAAGCTTCTGCATCAAACTCATCTTGCATAGCTTTTGCAGCAGCATCCATCTTTTCTTCTTCTTGTAATAGCAAATTTTCCATATACTCGTGCTCCATACATTCCCTAATATCAGCCTCAGTCATTTCCTACAAAAACAATAAGATCAACACAAGCTTACAAAAGAGTTTACCTGTTCATGCCCTACCTATCAAAAAAAGCTTACAAAAGAGTTTACCTGTTCATCAATTAGATTCATGCCCTTACCTCTTCCACCCCTTCCCCTACCTCTTCCCCTCCTTCCGGTACCCCTTCCAGCACCCCTTCCAACACCCCTACCTCTTCCCCTCCTTCCAGCACCCCTTCCAACACCACTTCCAACACCCATAGGCTCACCTATTCCACTTGCTGCCTCACCTCTGTCACCAGTTGCCTCACCACCACTTGCTGCCTCACCTCTTCCACCACTTGCTGCCTCACCTCTTCCACCACTTGCCTCACCTCTCCCACCAATTGCCTCACCTCTGCCACCACTTGCCTCACCTCTCCCACCTCTTCCCCTAGAACCTCTTCCACCACCTCTGTTAGATGCAAAATGACTATACTCCTCTTCTCTTCTTCTACCAGCTGGTTTCTTAACTGTTGGTGGTTTTGGTACAGGATCTTTATCACAGCCCCTCTTGTTATGTCCTTTCTCATAACAATTAGTACATGTCATTTGTCTTCCAACCCTACTTACCTGTGTACCATTGTTTTCACCAACAGCCTTGACCCTTTGTTTCTTTGGCCTTCCAGGCATCCTTTTCACAATGGGTGGCAAGAGAGGTTGTTTGTGTACCCTTTTCCACATGTTACTACCATATATAGGTTTAATATTAAACTGGTAAGCCTCAAACCATTTCTGTTGGCTGTAACAGTGATCCACTCCCTCCTCTGGGTCTTTATTTAAAAACAAATAAGCACAAACAGCATGAACACAGGGAATACCTGATAACTCCCACAACCTACACATACACTTCTTGAGATGGATGTTTACACCATAACTTTCATCACCCCTCCTAACTTCAAGCTCCTGAAAACCACTTTGTGCCACTGTCCATAACCTATATTTGTAAAATAAAACTTTTAGATACAATCCTACTAATAGTAATGGAAGTAATAAAAATGGTTATTCACCTTTGTTCGTCTATTAAAAGTGATAATCTTTTCTTCACAGAAGGTGTGATTGTGTCTTCCAAGTTCATTGCTTTGTGGTGCATATGAACTAGTCTTTGCATGACATACAGTCTGATGTCCTCCAGCATAGTGATGACGGGCTTTGTTCTTTGAACAAGTATAGCTCTATTGAAACTTTCTGCTATACCATTTTCAAATGAAGGACATTTGGAATTTAAGTCAAAAAAGGCTCTACACCATGTGTTGGGATTCCTCTGCACAAGATAGTTATATGCCTCTTCATTTACTCTTTTCAATTGATCCATCTTGTTGTAGAAGTGTTGTTCCACAGTTGTTGAAGCTGCACTCCAAAACAGCCTTTGTAAATGCACACCACTAAACTTTCTTTTGAAGTTTGCAAAAACATGTCTGGTACATTTCCTGTGTTCAGCATTGGGTAGCCAATCAGACACAGCATCTAGCAAACCCTGTATAATGAAAAGCTTTATATGAGTAACAAGTGAAACCAAGTGAAAAATTATAAGGAAAAGATGAAGGAAACAAGTACCTTGTGTGAGTCAGATATTACTGTTATTCCATTCCCATGTCCTAACTGCAAATCTTCATGTAACAGAGATAAAAACCAAGCCCAATTCACATAATTTTCCACCTTGACTACTGCCCAAGCAATCGGGTACATCTGGTTATTAGCATCTCTGCCAATAGCTGTGAGCAACTCTCCCCTACAAGTGTGTTTTAGAAAGCAGCCATCTAAACCAATTACCCTTCTACAACCTGCTTTCCAACCATCTGCAACCCCCTTAAAACAAACATACATTCTTAAAAAGTATGTATTACCATGTTCTGTTGCCTCCTCATCTACTACACAAGTTGAACCTGGATTTGTGTCTAAAAGAGCATGTTGATAGTCCCACAACCTCCCATAATGATCAATCAACCCCCCTTCAAAGTCAAATAAAGCTCTCTGCTTGGCTCTCTTGCATTGTCCTAGGCTAACATTAATCTTAAACTTTTCCCTAATTGAAGCCTTCATTTTCAACAGAGGAATGAAAGGGTCATCAATAATTTCCTTTGCATAGTGGTGTGCTATCCATTTATAGGTCACTAATGAACCAAGATTGTAGTTTCTAACACACCTATGTTCAGCTTTTAATGACTTGATTTGGAAAGAGTTTTCTATCCCCATCCAGGATGCCCATAACCTAAAACCACATTTTGCTTTTTGTTTCTTTTCATTAGCTATCTTGGATTTAGTCCAAACAGGTGAGACACTTTTGGAAGAAACCACTAGTTGCTTATCTTTAGCTATCTTGGATTTAGTCCAAACAGGTGAGCTAGTACCTTCACCAAATGGGTTCTTCTTACTTGCCTTTTGTTTTTTCTTCTTTTCAACTGGTTTTTTCTTTGTTTTCTTGCACTTACTTTGATCAACATTAGCATCAGGGAATAACTCTTTTTTGGCTTTTGACTTGGTGTTCAAATGACTAGCACACCTACCCGCTGCCACATCTCTACCACAGTAAGCTAACAATTGTCTCCAATCATTCTTTTCAAACCACAATTGATACCCCCCAGCAACCCCATAGTTAGCTAAACAAAGCTTCAACTGTTCTGGATGGTCAAATTTCATGCCTAAGATGGGCTGCATTTCATTCCAAGGTTGTAAGGGATTGTGCCTCGGATAAGCAATACCCCTTTCAACCTTGTTTTTAGGGTCTAAGTTATGGAATTCAGGGTCTTCAACATTTATATGCTCACTAGCAGGGATGTTATCATGCATAAACCCACTAAAATGACCCTGGTTACTACACAACTTAGTCAGAAATGGGTCATTGGTACTTATGTTCTTAATCACTACATTCTGTTCCCTTTCATGATAATAATCTACATATTCTAAATCTTCATCATCACTAGAACAGTAAGCATCACTAGAGTCTGGATCATCATAAGTTACATCTTTCTGAACCTTAAAGTCCATTGCATTATACCCTAAATGCTCTGTATATAAATCCACTACCCATTTGCTTTCATACCCAACCCTCATAAACTCTTGCAAATCCTCATCATTTTCTAATGAACATAACCCTTGTTTAATTGTTAAACCCACTTTGCAATAATACAAGCCATAAATAGGGGTATGCACTAACTTTCTCATAAGCTCGAAGAAATCAGCATATGACATACCTTCAAAGTCCCATTCATTTAACTGCTTTTCATCACCATCGCGATAAGAAAAGGGATATGGATCGAAAATACCGTCATGTTTTAGGTTAATGGTAAAAGTCTTGTGCTTCCCCTGATACTGCCCTTTATATTTCCCTAAAAATAAGACAAATAACGTTAGCAATCATGTAGAAAAACATGTTTAAACCAAAATAAAACAACATATAATCAATAATTAAGGATACCTTTCGTCATGATGTGATTTAATTGAAGCAATTACTTGATTGAAATTTGGGTGTACAAATTAGGGTTCATCACGATTTGGGGGAAAATTTTCTGTGTGTGTGGATTGGATTTCGTAGATTGTGTGTGTGTGTGGGATAAGGTGATAAATAAGTGAGTGGATTGCACCCGTGGATATCTACGTGTATATTAAAAATAAAAAAAATGGTATAAACCGGCTAACAAACGTGAGGTGTCGGTTAAACTTTACATTTGACCTATAAAAAACGGTTACCAGGAAAGTTGCTGGTAATATTAGAAACATATATAAAGTACAATGGTTAGGTTAGTATTTTATGTTCATTATTTGTAATATCGAGAAAAAAAGTAAAGTTCGTTGGTAATTTATGGCTTTAACCCCTGGATTAATGGCTTCTCTTGCAGCTAGGGCTAAAAAAGGACATTTTTCTACTTGTGATGTAATTAATCTTACTGTGTCCCACCCTATGGTCCCACCTTTTCGGGTTGCTAGGCGATAAATGCTGTAAATCATACATGAAACTTTAGCACATGAATACAAAAAAAAGTTATGTCTTCAAAACGTGGCCGTTTTTGTTAACTATTCAAAGATATATAAGGAGCAGCCAAGAAGTTCCACACAATTACACAAACGTACAAAATGTTGCCGTGTAGCTCTCATGAGGATTCATCAAGCATCAATTGTTTTTTACATTGTTTCCTTCTAACGATCCAAAACACCGTAACTGATAACGAAAAGATTTATATGGGGCAAAGTCAAACACTTTAGTCAGCTGATGCTAACTAACTAAAATACTAATTGATACAATTAAACCATCTAAATACGTTACACTTACACTATGTTGCATTTGATTAAGCTGTTATGGAGAAGCAGGCACATCTTGCTTGGTTGTTACTTGTTTTTCGTAACAGCCGCCGAACTTGCTGTAGTAGCATCAATGTGATCTGTTTAGTCATGCACTTGAATGAGTATATTTGTACTGTTTTATGTTATTCCTTGAATTCAACTGGCAGGTAAAATCACCATTCAAATTGTAATTTTTCTCACCCGTTGTACGGGATATGCCATGGTACAATTCTTGTTAGGCTTATGGAACCTTTCTAAGAAAAACATATTCTCAACCCTTTTACTCTTTTCGAAATCTGGATGCTTTTTGTGTATTGGGTATGCCAAGTCCGGAAAATATTATACGGAAGTTCAAGGATCAGAATTTTATAGCAGTACTCAAATTATAACTTACAATATTCAAATTAGCTACAAGAGAACATTATAAAAACTTAACTTCTAACAACAAATCTTGATTCACAATCTCTATGGTTTTGTTTGAAACAACACAATACTAGATTAAAGAGACTTGACAAGTACTTCTTATATGAAAGATGATTAACAAAAAAGAATTAGACTTATAGTGTGGCTAAAGTGAATGCATGACAACGTTATTTTTCATTGAAATTTACGTTCTCCATTTTTCTCATGGTTGCGACATCCACTATAGTGTAAGAATATATGCTTCATATTTCATTTATTTGATTCATTTCGTATTGATGTCGTGTAGTTTGATCACCAAGACAACATAATACCAATGATAGTCTTACCCTTACGTTTCATTGTCTCTTTGAAACACAAAAGGTCGGTAAAACATGAATCTGATGTTCGCTGCCGAATGTCATCAATCACACCATGATAACTTTATACAATGTGCGTAAAATGTTGTACAATGAGAATCATTTTAAGGATATTCTATGTGCATAAGAATATTTACATATTTCTCAGTCTATAAATTGCTCAGTAAAGAACAATATATAGTATCGTAAAACTGTGAATCAATTGAAAGGTTTTCCAATGTATGGATGCATTACTGGGCGATTACTCCTTTGGCAGTAGGCTTTCTTACTTCTACCGCCAAGGGAGATTTGCCCTGCAATTCATCTGCTACTATACAAGTTTAGACAAGGATAGAGTTTCAAGTAAAGATGGTATGTCTAGATAGTCCTAGAAGAAATATTTTATTAGATTTTTGTTTTGGTTATTCTGATTTATCATATGATAGCTTGCAGAATTAGTTTTATAATTAGTTTACTTCAAGTTTGTTTCTTATATAGTGTTGGTTATTCAGTTTCTGTTTGGTTGTGAAAATACGATATTGTAATATAATTTTGTTATTATATTTTGAACCCAGTTGTTCAGGATCTGTAGTCACTAGTATTTTTGTTGTTATAGCAAATTTTTTTATTTTTTTTATTTTTATCATTTCCTGTTTTCAGCAAAAGAAAAGCAGGCCCAAATTTATAGTATTAAACTGCATGATTTGGATTCGGTTGCAGTTTGATCAGCTGGTATGGAACAAGTGTGCTTTGGATGAAGATGGTTGTGAGGCTAATCACATACCTACATGACCATTGGAAGAACATTTAACTCAATCAATCTCAGTCACATCATAAAGCTATTGGAACTTGATTACACTCAATAACCATCATCCTATCAGTAGGCGTTTCACAATGTGCATGTACAATAAGACCATTGATCTGTGCGTTATGTTTCCATGATCAGTTCTTTGCAGGGTTTGCATGGCTAGCTGCACCCAGATTCAACGCCGATCCTTCGTTCACGTTAATGGTTTGTTAAATTGCCATAATGGCTCTTATAAGTACCGGCATGTAGGGTTTAATCCCTACAACCCTGATTACTAGATGCGGAATATTGATCGAAGAACACACACAACACAAGAATCGACAGAAAAGTAATTGACGCCCACAAGGTAAACCCTAACCGAATCTCGATTAGTTTATTGAAAGAATGACGTAATTGGTTTGTTACCCCTCACCTCCTTTTATAGAGACGAGGGGGAACCGACTATACAAGTCCTACGGGTCGGGTTGGGCTTAGACATTGCCAACCGACCTTTATTCATAGCTATTAGGAAACTAGGCTACTCGACTCTTGATTACCCTAGACACGACTTAGGCGATAATATAAGACTAGATATAACAATTTCCACCTTAGGCTTATATTAGCCTATCCCAACACTCAGCAATTCCAGGCAGTGTTGTAACTTGCATCCAGGTACCACCTTCGTCAAGGCATCCGCAGCATTGTGTTCAGTACTCACCTTCAGAACTTCAACCGTCTTTGCTTCCAAGACTTCTCTGATAAAGTGATAACGCACATTAATGTGCTTAGTCCTATCATGAAAAACATGATTCCGCGATAAATGAATCGCGCCCTGATTATCACAATTAACTGCAACAGTGTTGAGTTTCACGCCCAACTCTTCCAAGAGTCCCCTTAGCCAAATAGCTTCCTTCACAGCCTCCGTAAGGGCCATATACTCTGCCTCTGTAGTTGAAAGAGCCACCACGTGTTGTAACGTTGCCTTCCAGCTTACAACACATCCTTGTACTAAAAATGCGTAACCAGTGAGAGACCTACCTTTATCCGGATCTTTAGCGTAGTCTGAATCAACAAAACCTGTTACGTCCACATGGTTGCCACGATTTGTCCCATACACCAAACCCACGTTTACAGTGCCCTGCAAATATTTCATAATCCACTTCACTGCTTTCCAATGGAGTTTACCCGGATTCGCCAAATATCTGCTAACTACACTTACTGCATACGCTATGTCTGGCCTCGTGCACACCATCAAGTACATTAAGCTCCCAACCGCATTTGCATACGGCACCCTACTCATTCTTTCAACATCACAATCCCTAACCGGGCAATCCTTCAACGACAGCTTGAAGTGCCCACCCAATGGTGTCTGAACCGACTCCCCATTGTCCATTCTAAACCTTTTTAAAACTTTAGAAACGTACCCGGATTGTGACACCCTCAGAATCTTGCGACTCCGATCTCTGAAGATCTCCATACCAAGAATCTTCTTTGCTTCCCCGAGCTCTTTCATGTCGAACTCCCTTTTAAGCAAAGACTTGGTAGCCGCGATCTCAGCCTTGCTTTTACAAGCAATCAGCATATCATCTACATATAACAATAGATAGATATATTCCCCTGGTGCATAACTCCTGTAATATACGTAGCTGTCGTAACTGCTACGCTTAAACCCGTTGCTCAGCATATACTCATCGAACCTCTTGTACCATTGCCTAGGTGACTGCTTCAAACCATAAAGAGATTTCTTTAACAAACATACCTTGTTACCTTGTTCAAATCCCGGTGGCTGCCTCATGTAGATCACTTCTTCAAGATTTCCATGTAAAAACGCCGTCTTTACATCAAGCTGCTCCAGCTCATAATCTTTACACGCAGTCAATGCAAGTATAACCCGAATAGATGTGTGTCGAACTACCGGCGAAAATACTTCATTGTAATCAATACTTGCTCTTTGTGTGAATCCACGAGCCACCAGCCTTGCCTTGTACCTAGGCTTTTGAACACCTTCAATCCATTCCTTTATTTTGTACAGCCATTTGCAGCTCACCAGCTTTTGCCCAGCTGGATGATCTACTAACACCCAGGTCTTGTTCTTCTTCAGAGAATCCATCTCTTCTTTCATAGCAGCTTTCCACTTAGAACTGTCTTCACAAGCAACTGCTTCCTGGTATGTCAATGGTTCATGAGTATCTTCTTCCTCTGCTGTAGCGAACGCGTAAGCAACCATATTACTCTCATCCCGAAACCTTGCCGGTTTCGTTCTTGTCCTTGGTTCTCTATCCCGAACCAATTGATAATCTGTGAGATCCGGTGGATGATCAATTTCTTGAACCCCTGCATCTTCATCATAGCCATCTTCGTGATCTGACTGATCTTCCTGATCTGTCTGGTCTTCCTGACCTGGATGGTCTTCCTCAGGCGTATGATTATTTAACCTCTGCAGTTCCACCTCAAACTGTAATTCCTCAACAGACTTATCTTTTCCTGCACCAGAATCCTTCAACGTGTCTTTGTACATGACACTTTCATTGAAGACCACGTTCCTGCTTGTGACTATTTTAGGTGATTCATTATCAAGCCTATATAGTCTGTATCCCTTCACACCTTCAGGATACCCCAAAAGAACGCATTTTACCGCTCTCGGCTCGAGCTTACCTTGTTTAACGTGTGAATATGCGACACAGCCGAAAACCCTCAACATCCCATAATCACTAGGATGTCCCGACCACATCTCCATAGGTGTCTTCTTCTCAATCGCTGTCGATGGTGACCTATTTATAAGATATGCGGCCGTACATGTCGCTTCCGCCCAGAAGGTCTTGGGCAATCCAGACTGTACTAATAAACAGCGTACCTTGTCCATGAGAGTTCTGTTCATCCGTTCTGCTAACCCATTTTGCTGCGGCGTCCCGGCAACCGTCAAATGTCTAGCAATCCCGCTCTCAGTGCATAGCTGATTAAACTCCCGGTTACAGAACTCAAGACCATTATCCGTCCTAAGCTTCTTAACCGTCCTCCCAGTCTGATTTTCTACTAACTGCTTCCACTCTTTGAACTTTTCAAATGCTTCATGTTTGAACCTGAGAACATAAACCCATACCCTTCTGGAATAATCATCGACAATAGATAAGAAATACCTCTTACCTCCCAATGATTCCACCTGAGACGGACCCCATAAGTCTGAATGAACATAGTCTATCACTCCCTGAGTAGTGTGCCTTCCTACACCGAAACGGACTCGACGTGACTTTCCCAGAACACAATTCTCGCAAAAATCGAGCTTACCTAGACTCTTCTTGCCAAACAAACCCTGCTTTTCCAGCACGTGTAGTCCCGCCTCACTGATATGTCCCAGTCTTTTATGCCAAACCTGCACAAGACTGTCTTTCTCTTCAACACTAGCATTAAGCTCACCAGCCAATGCATGGCCATCCAAAGAGTACACACAGTTCTCCCTTCGGGTTCCAGATATAATAACCCTAGAACCATTAATCACCTTGACTTTGCCCGACTGCAATTTTACGGTATATCCCTCTTTTTCAAGAGTTCCCAGCGATATCAAGTTTCTTTTCAATTCAGGAATGTACCTGACATTGTGTAACACAAAACTTGACCCATCTTTCAGTTGTACCTTTACCTTGCCAATACCCCTGATCTTGCACTCCCTGTTGTCGCCCAACAGTACGCTGCCCCCATCGCATTCCAGAAAATCAAAAAATACATCTAACCTGGGTGACATGTGATATGAACCTCCTGAATCCATGATCCAATCTTGCAGTCTTTCTGCACTCATCACCTCAGAATCGTCGTAAATCGAACCACTGGAGCTTGGTTGATCATCTTTCTTGACGTAACCTTTTGACTTCTTGCGATTGTTCTTCGGACAGTCTCTTCTCAAGTGCTCCTCAGATTGACAAATAAAGCATTGGAGTCTTCCACCTCGAGACTTCGATCTTGACTTTCCCTTTGACTGATGCGAATTCCTGCGATCAGTTCTTCCCCTCACATATAACCCTTCACCATCATCCCCCTTCGCCTTGAACCTTTCTTTTATTTCCTTTGAATTTAGTGTGGCCATCACGTCCTCCAAAGTCAAATCTTCCCGTCCATAAAGCAAGGTATCCACAAAGTGTTCGTATGATGCTGGTAAAGACGTGAGTAACAATAAAGCAAGATCTTCATCCTCGAATTTTACCTCAATATTTGCTAAATCAAGAACGATTTTGTTGAACTCATCTATATGCTCGGAAATCTTTCGTCCAGTCGGCATGTAGAATGTATACAACTTCTTCTTCAGGTACAACTTGTTGGCCAATGACTTTGTCATGTACAAAGACTCGAGCTTTGACCAAACCCCCACTGCAGTCATCTCCCCGGTAACCTCTCTCAGGACCTTGTTACATAAACACAAAATCATGGCACTGTGAGCATTCTTGTCAAGCTTAGATTTCTCTTCAGCTTCCATATTCGCGGGGAAAACCTCTAGAGCTACTTCGCATCCGTTCTGGATTAATAAAGCACGCATCTTGATTCTCCATAACCCGAAATCACCAGTTCCATCGAATTTCTCGATGTCAAACTTGGCTCCCGTCATTCTTTATCCTTTTGTGATTCGCTAAACCTTGTGAAAACTTCACAATCACAAACCGACAAAATTCCTTCGGCAACTCGCTAAACCTTGTGATACGTTAAACCTCACAATCACGAATTACGAAGTCCCCTTGTGTAATACTACGAAGTACTAACCCTTTTTTTTGTTGTTTTACAAAACAAAAACAAAAAAAACAACTTTGGCTAATATGCTTAATTCTCCCAGTTATAAAAGTGTTGTACCAAAACTGGAGCCCAAATTAAAATTTGGCCCAATTAACCAAAACCTGCTTCGTAGTTTTTTTTATAGCAGTTTGACTTTTATAACAAAAGTCACCACTCCTTCTTCTTCCTTCCTGCGACAGAAACAAGAACAGGGAAAAACAACCACAAAAAAAAACACTCTTCGATCTTCAAAACCAAAAATCAAAGAACCCTTTATCTAATCGATCACCTGCTGCTACCTTGATGATCTAAACCCGATCACCAATAACTCCTCGATCGATCCTAGAAACCAGTGCACCCTGCGAACCTGGGCTCTGATACCACTTGTAGGGTTTAATCCCTACAACCCTGATTACTAGATGCGGAATATTGATCGAAGAACACACACAACACAAGAATCGACAGAAAAGTAATTGACGCCCACAAGGTAAACCCTAACCGAATCTCGATTAGTTTATTGAAAGAATGACGTAATTGGTTTGTTCCCCCTCACCTCCTTTTATAGAGATGAGGGGGAACCGACTATACAAGTCCTACGGGTCGGGTTGGGCTTAGACATTGCCAACCGACCTTTATTCATAGCTATTAGGAAACTAGGCTACTCGACTCTTGATTACCCTAGACACGACTTACGCGATAATATAAGACTAGATATAACACGGCATATGGAGATGTATCTCTTCATTTGGGAATCCTGTTAGCCCTAAAGCTTTGGTCAGGAAGGTATCTTAATTGGTCTGATTTTTTGAACTTTCTCTTGGAGCTGGATTAGTGGCTTCTTTTACAGCTTTGGAATAAAAGATATACCACATTTTTTACCTGTTATGTAATTAATCTAATATGTTCGCCTTATTATTGTGCGGTAATTAATGTAAATAACACATGATACGTGTATCATTAACAGACCAATGACACAATGTTCATGTTGTAAAGTTTGTTTCTTCGTGAAATGTTCTCATGTAGCTCTGATAATTCTTTATACACATGAATAACTTAACGGGTTTTGGATTTTGTGAAAAATTTGGTCAATATGTTTTATGTATTTTTATATAGAATCTGGATTAGTCAAACATTCTAATATATGGTTATTATTTTAATCTCAAAAACTAAAGTGAGTGTAAAATATTGTCTGTTATGAATTGTTGAATCCAAGCACACATGATAGAACGTACAGCCCCCTTCGTTTGTAATGTTCTTGAAGAGCAAAAACGCCATACTTGATAAAGTGTAACCTTTGTTCCTCCTAGTTGTATTTTTTCGCGCGTGTAATAAGAACACAAATGTAAAACTACCCGTCATGTAAGATACATGAAAACTACATAGCGCTTTTTCTAGATACCAACGTTGATGATTGAGAATGTTTGTCATGTCTTGTGTTACTACTTAATTTTAAGATGCTGTACGTATTGTAATGACACCGAAAAATTAAAGCATACTTCACTTGTCATGTAAAACTACCCGTCAAACGCCATTCTTCTCACCCTTCTCGTATATTGGATATGCCGAGGTACAATGGCATATGGAACCTTTCTAAAGTATAACAGATTCTCAACTCTTTTACCCTTTGTGAGATTTAGATGCTTTTCTAGCTTACTCCATTTGCTTCAAAACAACCCGATCGCATACAATATAATGACCGTTCTGTATTATTGGATATGCCTACTGACAATATTATATGCAAGATCAAGAATCAGGTTAACTAACTAATATATTAATATTAACATTAAAATATTTTATGTATGTGTGTATGTCCCTTGATTAAAAGCATTAAGTACTCAAACTAGCTCGATAACTTAACTACTAGAGACGATCAGGGGCGGACATACTAACAAGGTTGGGGGGGGGGGGGGGGGGCCTTCATAGCTAGCCCGATAAAATGAGATTTTAGTGTAAATTTTCACCGATATTGAGCATTTTTTGAACGTGCCCCCCACCCATAAACCAAATTGCCCCCCACTTACATATTAAAATACAACATTCAACTCTATAACACATTATAAATCCCTCATTTCTAAGTAAAAAACCCGATATATCATTTTGATATTAGTTTTTTTTCGTATATTAATGTCATTGTCTAAATTTTTTTTTGCCCCCGTCTTCAATATGTTTTTATATATCTTTCTAAGAGGTGAGATCCTTATAAAATATGCATCAAAAAAAGAAGAAAGGAAACAATCTCAACCATCCATTCAAGTTCTATCTAATGGTCTAGATTTAATCTTTTTAAATTTAATTTAAAAACCCATTTTCATCCTATTTCTTAAAAATTAAATATCTCTCAAACCATTAATCGTTACGAAAAACTAATTATACCATCGCGACGGGAATTAAGTTATCTTTCTATAGATAGGCACTTCTATACACTTTCGGCAAACTTTTTTTTTTTAAAATTTACGCATAAAAAATTACATGTGATTCTCGAAAAATTACATGTAATTTTCGAAAATTACGTGTAATTTTTTTGGCGAGAATTTTTAACACTGTAAATCGTTAACTTTTGTGTGAATTACATGTAATTATGTGTGAATTACATGTAATTTTTGTAATAAAATAGTTTATTAGTGTTAAATGCAAATCACATGTAATTATGTGTGAATTACATGTGATTTTTGTAATAAAGTGGTTAGTTAGTGTTGAATGAAAATTACATGTAATTTTGTGTGAATTAAATGTAATTTTGCTCAAATCACATGTGATTTTATAAATAATTACATGTAATTTTGCTCAAATTACATGTGATTTTATACAAAATTACATGTAATTTTGTATTAAATCACATGTGATTTTATAAATAATTACATGTAATTTTGCTTTAAATCACATGTGATTCATGTAGACTCACATAACTTTACATCTAACTTTGGTCTCATTTGACGCGTTAGTCTTTTTTCTAAGTTACATGTTTTCATAGATTTTTATTTTCAACTTTAATACCAATAATCTAGAAACCAAGTAAATCACATGCGATTCGTGATAAATCACATGTAATCCGTGGTAAATCACATGTGGTTCGTGGTAAATAACATTTTCTCTCCATTCCTCACATCATCCATCCTTCCGAAGTGGTCTTGTGATCCATGTATGCTATCTAAAGTGGTCTTGTGATCCCTGTATGCTATCTTGTGATCCATGTATGATAATTACATGTGAATTTGCTTGCATTACATGTAATTAGTGGTAAATTACATGTGATTCAAACAAAAGCATATGTGATTCATCTAAAGTGGGTTTGTTAGAAGAAGTTAAAGTTTTGAAATGTTTGAATCACATGTAATGCAAGCAAATTCACATGTAATTATCATCGAATTACATGTGATCCAATGCAAGCAAAATCACATGTAATTATCATCGAATTACATGTAATTCAAGCAGGCAATTTAATATATTAACAAGATTACATGTGATTAAAAAAATCACATGTGATTCATCTAAAGTGAGTTTGTTAGAAAAAGTTAAGGTTTCGGAATACTTGAATTACATGTAATGCAAGAAAAATCATATGTAATTATCACCGAATCACATGCAATTCAAGCAGAATTACATGTGATTCAAACAAAATCACATGTAATTTAGAAGGCAATTTGTTTTATATATTTTACATAAATGAAAACATAATACGTGATTAAAAAAATCACATGTGATTCATCTAATGTGGGTTTGTTAGAAAAAGTTACGGTTTCGGTATGCTTGAATCATATTTAATGCAAGCAAAATCACATGTAATTATCACCGAATCACATGTAATTCAGAAGCCAATTTGTTTTACATATATTTTTTTTGGGTAAAGGGGACTCCACCCCGGTAAAATGAACATATTTTATATTAATGGCAACAAACATTTTAATATATTAACAAAATTACATGTGATTCAAACATTTTAATGTAATTCACATAAATCACGTGTGGTTTTAAAATAATAACAAAAATATTTTTGTCATTTAATAGACGGTTATTTTCATATACTTTTAACGATTTTACAATGTTGAAATTCTCGTCAAAAAAATACACGTAATTTCACAAATCGCATGTGACGTTACAAATTCAAATGTGATTTTTAAAATAATTAATCAAACATGAGTTTTCGAGAATTACATGTAATTTTTCGAGAATTACATGTGATTTTTTTACGAAATTTTTTAAAAAAAGTTCGCCGAAAGTATATAGAAGTGCATATCTATGGAAAGATATATTAATTCCCGTCGTGACGGTATAATTATTTTTTCATAACGATTAACGGTTTGAGAGATATTTAATTTTTAAGAAATAGGATGAAAATGTGTTTTTTAATTAAATTTAAAAAGATTAATATTGGATGGTGGAGATTGGTTTCTTTTTTTTTTTTTTTATGCATGTTCCTTATATAACTTTTCTCATCTTTCTAAATGGTCTGAATTCATCAAACACTCTTATATATGGTTATTATTTTAACCTCAAAAACCAAAAGTAAGTGTGAAATATTGTATGTTATAATCTAATATTGATGTTATGTTAATTGTTCAGTTATGAACCGTTGAATCCAAGCACACATGATTGAACGTACAGTTCTCTTGTTTGTAAAGTTCTCGAAGAGCTAAAATACCATAGATGATAAATTGTAACCTTTGTTCCTACTAGTTCTATTTTTTGCGCGTGTGTAATAAGAACGCAAATGATACGCGCACAATACAGTGTAAGATCCTGGTTTCAGATTTATAACTATACCTGAAAACTACATAGCACTATTTCTAGATACCAATGTAGATGATTGAGGATGTGTGTCATGTCTTGTGTTATTCCTTAGGTTGAAGATGTTATACGTATTGTAATGATACCGACTAATTAAAGCATACTTCACTTGTCATGTAAAACTACCGTCAAAACGCCATTCTTCTCAGCCTTCATATATCGGATATGCCGAGGTACAATACTTGTTAGGCTTCTAGAACCTTTCTAAAATATAACATATTCTCAACCATATTACCCTTTATGAGATCTAGATGCTTTTCTAGCTTACTCCATTCGCCTCAAAACAACCCGATCGCCTACATTTACCATTTTGTATCATTAGATATGCGAAGGTACGGACACATTAGACGCAAGATCAAGAATCGGATCTAATATTAGATATATGAGCACTACTAGAAAAAAATGCCATTGGCAACAATGATTATAACAACAATAGAGAAATCGTTGCTAAATGGTGCATTTAGCATCTAACTTTCGCAAAGAAATTATTAACAAAGTTGCAATTTTTTAGCAACCAAAAAGTTAGTTTGTATCTCTTTAAATGATCATTTATTTAATTTGAGAATGTAATGAAATTACTTAGTGGTTATTAAATTAGCAACAAATATTAACTGATCGTTTAGAGAGATATCATCTAATTTTTTTTTTGCTATACAAACTCTAACTTTGTTGCTAAATAATTATGACTAACGGCTATTTCTACAAAGAGATGGAAGAGGCACCAAAGAAGTTACACAGAATCACATAAAAGTAAAAAATATTGCCTTGTTGCTCTCTTAAGGGTTCATCAAGCATGAATATTAGCTTTTTCATTTTTTTCCTTTCAAGGACCCAAAATACCATAGGTGATTAAGTGTAACCTTTATTTCTCCTAGTTGTAGTGTTTGCACTTGTGTAATAAGAATATGATTCACACATCACACACATGCAGTGTAAAATCTTGGTTTCAGATTTATAGCTATACATGAAAACAACGTATGTCATAGTTATTTTACCAAAAAAAGAAAAAAAATATGTCATTGTGAAGTCAAACACTTTGGTCAACTGATGTACCTAACTAAAATATATACTAACTGACTCAATTAAACAATCTACTTATGTTATACCTTAATTTCACTTATGCTTGTTAGCCTTATGGGACCTTTCGAGAAAGTATAACATATTCTCAACCCTTTTACTCTTTTTGAGGTCAAGATGCTTTTCTAGCTTAGTTATTGGATATGCCAAGGTACGAACAATATTATACAAGAATCAGAATTTTATAGCGCTATTCAAATTATAATGTACAATACGTATTCAAACTAGCTACAAAAGAACATTATAAATACTTTAACTTCTAACAACGAATCTTGATTCATGATTTCTTTATTGATGAATACATGTTATATGAAAGATGATTAAAAAAAAGAATTCGAGTTATAGTGTGGCTAAAGTGAATGCATGACAACATTATCTTTTCATTGTAACTTTATGTCTCCATTTTCCTCATCGTTGCGTCATCCTCTATAGTGTAAGAATATATGCTTCATATTTCATTCATTCGATTCATTTTTCGTATTAATGTCGTGTAATCTGATCACCAAGACAACATAATACCAACGATAGTCTTAGCCTTGCGTTTCATTGTCTCTTTGAATCACAAAAGGTCGGTATAACACGAATATGATGTTCGCTGCCAATTGTCATCAGTCACGCTATGATAACTTTATACAATGTGCGTAAAATGTTGTACAATGAGAATTGTTTTAGGATATTCTATGTGCACACGAATATTACATGATTTCTCAGTCTATAAATAGCTTAGGAAAGACCGATAAATAGTATTGTTAAACTGTGAATCAATTGAAAGGTTTTCCAATGTATAGATGCATTACTGGGCGATTACTCCTTTGGCAGTAGGTTTTCTTACTTCTACCGCCAAGGGGGATTTGCCCTGCAATTCATCTGCTACGACAAGTCACTTAGAAAAGGTATCCTTTGAAGGATAGTGTTTCAAGTCAAGATGGTATATCTAAATATTCCAAGAAGAAATATTTTGATTAGAGTTTGTTTTGGTTATTCTGATTTATCATATCATAGCTTGTGGAACTGGTAGCCACTCGTACTTTTGGTTGTTATAGCAACTGTTTTTTTTTATCATTTCCTGTTTTAAGCACAAAAAAAATTAAATGTCAAAAAGTATTGCAGTGACTCACCGGTATTTGAAGCATGCAGTTGATGAAAACACTTCATTCCTTCTCAAATTTTCGGCAATTACTTGCATCCTTGTGTCTGGATTCGTAGAGTATCCTTTCCTTTGGATGGCATGAATTGGCGACTTCTGAAAGCAGATCGACTCAAGTTTATTTATCGACACTAAAGCCTTCACAGTTGGTTTATCCTCGCTACACGTTTGGTATGCATGCTATCAGATACCACATCGGCGTGATCTAACCTTGTCTTCCTAAAAACCCCTTGGTCCAACTTCCACTTTTCAGGTTTCATTACAATGATGGCTGCTTTGACCAAATTGCTTGCTGACTTCATTAGCACTCAGTTTTATGAGGGACAACAAGAAAAGCTGGCCCAATTTATAATCTGTATCGAGTGATTTGGATTCGGTTGTAGTTCGATCTGTGGTTGGAAAAGAGTGTGGTTTGGATGAAGATGGCTGTGAGGCTAATCCACACATGACAATTCGAAGAACATTTATCTCGCTCAACCTTAGTTCACTTCATACAGGTATTGGAACTTGGAATCGTATCACGTTCAATAATCATCGGTCTATCACTACGCGTTTCACAAAGTCCATGTACAATAAGACCATTGATGTGTGTGTGATATTTCCATCAGCTCCTTGAATGGTTTGCATTGGCTAGCTGCACCTCACATGCCAGATTCAAGCATCCTTCGATCGACATTAATGGCATGTCAAATTGCCATAACGGCTCTTATAAGTATATATATAGAGGTATCTCATCATTTTTCAATCCTAATAGCCCTAAAACTTTGGTTATTGAAGGTATCTTGAATAAAAGGATGAAAAAAGAATTTGGGGATCAATTAGTGTCGTTTTATGCACTTTTTCTTGGAACTGGATTGATGGATTTTCTTGCAGCTTGGGCGTAAACGTACCACTTTTTTTTACTTGTGATGTAATTAATCCAACTCAATCCCGCCTTCTTGTTATTTTGCGGTAATTAATGTAAATAACACATGATAGGTGTATAATTAAAAGACTAATGCCACAAAGTTCATATTGTAAAGTTTGTTTCATCGTGAAAAGTTCTCTTGTAGCCTTGGTAATTGTTTAGAGGCATGAATAACTTAACATGTATTGGCCTTTTGTCTTAGATTTTTGTTTACATGAGTGATGTTCTAGTATAACTGTTTTTATGGAATAAAAATTTCATACGAACTGCGAAAAAATGTTAATGGAAAACTGAAAAGGCCTGACGTACCAACTTAATTGACTTCTGTAATTTCACATAGCCATATTTCTAGATATATACCAATGTAGATGATTGAGAACATCTGTCATGTCTTATGTTATTCCTTAATTTCAAGATACTAAAAGTTTAAATCATACTTTACGTGTCATGTAAAACTACCCGTCAAAATGACATTCATCTCACCCTTCATATATCGGATATGCCGAGGTACAATACTTGTTAGGCTTATGGAACCTTTCTGAAGTATAACATATTCTCAACATCTTTTACCGGAGATCTAGATGCTTTTCTAGCTTAGTCCAATCGCCCAATACAAATTGGTCGCATACATTTGCTATTGTCTATTGGATATGCCAAGATACAAACAATATTATACAGAAAATCAGCAATCATATATAACAGTTATGTGAAATTGTTATATTAAACTTCTTGAAGGTGTTTAGGTCCCGTGATAAAAAGAATTAAGTATTCAAACTAGCTCGTAAACTTAACTACTATAGACGATTATAAACTTGAATGAAAGATGATCATAATAATAAGTTAAACTTATAACCCTTACGTTTCATTGTCTCTTTGAAACATATAAGGTCGGTAAAATATGAATCTGATGTGCGCCGCGAATTGTCATCAATCACGCTATAATAACTTTAAACACAGAATGTGAGTAAAATGTTGTCCAATGAGAATTGTTTTGAGGATATTCTGTGAGCACAAGAATATGTACATAAATTCTCGGTCTATAAATTGCTCATGAAATAACCATAGTACCGTAAAAGTGTGAATCAATTGAAAGGTTTTCCAATGTAAGGATGCATTACTGGGTGATTACTCCTTGGGCAGCAGGTTGTCTTACATCTACCGCCAAGGGAGATTTGCTCAGCAATTCATCTGCTACGACAATGTATGGTCCTTCCAAGGATAGTGTTTCAGGTACAGATTGTATCAGTATGTCTAAATATTCCTAGAAGAAATATACTGCTTGGATGTTTGTTTTGATTATCCTGATTCACCATATCATAGCTTGTAGAATTAGTCAAATTTATTCAGTTCATGTTTGAAACAAGGTTTAGAAACATAATTAGTCATGTTTAAAAAATGTTTTGTATTTGTTCATGTTAATAACTTGTAACATAAACAAGCAATAAGGTTTAGAAACATAATTAGTCATGTTTAAAAAATGTTTTACATTTGTTTATGTTAATAACTTGAAATATGTTTAGTTCCAAAAAAAAAAAAACTTGTGATATGTTGTATTGCATTATTGTAGTCCCCCATTTAGGAGTAGTTGAGGAACGAGTTTCAATGTGCTTTCTAGGATGGAGATTCGATCGATCCATACTAATGAGAACACATATAAGGTGGAAGAGCTAATTGAGGAAGATTAGATGCTCAACTAGAGCATGCAAAGCGACACAAGTCCAAGAAATTGTGAACCGAGCATTAACTGTTTAGGATCACCTCATCCTGATTGATAAACCGGCAGGGGTGAAGAAGTTTCTGTAAAGTGAGCCACGTCGTGGTCGATCCCCTAACGGGCTATTTTTTAAGTTTATTGTATTTTGTTTGATTACTGTATTTTAAGTGTATTTTCGTTTATTTTTTACTTTAATTAGGATACGTTTTCCCAAATAAAGATGGGAATAGGGCTTGGAATCATTGTTTTTTACATAGAAGTAACAATTAAATCGACTTGTAGTCGCTAAATCGTCCTTTTTGATTGTGTCAGTCTCTTGTTAGGGTTTTATTATCGCTTCTGTTTACGTTCATGGCGACACATACCACATGTGAATTTCCGTGGGTATTTCGGTTGGAGCAAGTATATTTATTAATGTAAACTTATATATATAGCTAGACATTAAACCTTGCGGTTGAAAATGCCTCTTTGATGTGCACAATTATCTTCTGTTAAGGTTCATATATAATTACCATTCCGAGGGTGAGCTTTTGTGTTGCGTCAATTTATATCTTGCAAAAGTATGTTGCCAGTATATCTCTAGTTCTTTTAAACTTTGAGCTAGCCTTGCTTACTCTAGTATTTTGGTTTGTTAGGAACACTTTTTGTTTGTTTCATGTTTATGCAGTTTCATTTGGATACATCATATATATATAGGACCCTTTTGTAGGAAATTTTCTGTATCAAATGTCAACAAGTAGTTGCAGTGATCAAGGTTATAAATAGCGTGAAGCGTAGCGTATTGTCAAGCTTCAAGTTACAGAAGCTTACCGTGTATTTTGAAGCTTGATATATAGCATTTATAAATTAATATTTATATAACGAGTTTAAAAAAATGTTATGCATAATAAATAAAATTTGTTAATTAATAACCTATTCTTTACATGATACAAGATAAAGCGATACTTTAATTCAAATTTAAAACAAAATCGGCTAGTAGTTACTCAAGAGACATATTAAAATTACTAATACCAAGTCTATTAAATAGCCCAAAACTAGTAAACAAGCCCAATTCGTGTAAATTTACAAAAAAGATTCAAGACGAAAGCGCCACGCTATGTGATATATACGCTTTATGGCGTTTTTAGCACGCTACGCCTAGAGACGTTGCCTTACTCTGTTTCGTAACGTGAAGGTCACGCTTCACGCTATATAGCGCGCTATAGTTCTATTTAAAACCATGGCATTGATTCACATGTGGTTGAAGCATGCCGGGATGAAAATAGTGCTTACATCCTCAAGTTTGTGAATTTCTTTCCTTCTTTTGGCAGAATTCATTGAAGTATCCATTCCATTAGTTGGCAAGAATTGATAACTTTTCTAGACTCGAGTTTCTTTATCGGCACAAGTGATTTGCACACACATGCTACCAGATTACACGACTTCACATTTACACAGGTACTCGAACTTGCGCAATAATTGAATCGTATCACATTCAATCATCATTGGTGATCACTAGGTGTTTCAAAATCCAAGTACAATTACACCAGTGATCGGTGCATTATCTTTCTATCAATTTCTTTGAAGGGTTTGCATTGGCTAGCAGCTGCATCTCACAGACCAGATTCAACATACCTCTTTCGTGGTTAGTGGCTTGTTTTTTTCTTCCATAATGGATCCTACAACTGGCAGCATAGGCACACGTCGCATGTATCTCTTCATTTTGAAATCCTAAAACCGCAAAAGCTAGGGTTAATTATTGAACATACCTTGGACTCTACTCCTGCTGGAATTCTAATTTATATAGCTTTAGTTTAGTGGATTTAGTTGCTGGTGAATTCTTGAGTAAAAGGATGAAAAGCATTTTCGGGGATCAAATCGTGTCATTTAAAGTTCTTTTTCTTGGGGCTGGATTACTGGTTTCTCATGCAGCTTGGGCTAAAAAGGACATTTTCTACGTGTGATGTAATTAATCTTACCGTGTCCCGCCTTTTCAGGTTGCTCGGCGGTAAGTGTTGTAAATCATACATGAAACAATTAACGCATTAATGAAAAAAAAGTTCTTTCTGCAAAATGTGGCCGTTTGCTTTAGTTATACAAAGATATAAAAGTAGCACCAAAGAAGCTCCACACAATCACACAAATGTACACAATGTTGCCTTGTTGCTCTGATCTTGAGGGTTCATCAAGAATGAATATTGGCCTTTTCATGTGCTTTTCTTCTAACGACCCAAAATAGCATATATGATAACGTGTAACCTCTTTATCTCGATCTCCTAGTTGTAGTGTTTATGCTTGTGTAATAAGAATGTGATTGACACAGGTACAGTGTAAAATCTTGGTTTCGGAGCTATACATGAAAACAGCATATGTTATCATAATTCTTTATTACATCGATTGAGAAATGATTTAGTATAATACAATGATAAGATTTATTTCGCCAAATTCGACGTTATTCTTGTAAGAGTACTTATGGAACCTTTCTAAGTCACTTGTGTTATTCCATATATTCACTTGGCAGGCCCAAACTCCAATTTTTTACCCATTGTATAGGATATGCCATTTCTTATGTTATTCCTAAAATTCACTTCGCGGGTAAATTCAGTATTCAAACTGCATTTTTTTACCCATTGTATAGGATATGCCATGGTACAATTCTTGTTAGATCAGTACTTATGGAACCTTTCTAAAATAAAACATATTCTCAACCCTTATACTCTTTTTGAGATTTAGATGCTTTTCTAGCTTACTCCATTCGTCTCAAAATAACCCCGTTGATGTATGTAATATGCCAAGGTACGAACAATATTATACGGAAGATCAAGAATCAGAAATTTATAGCAGTATTCATATTATAAGTTTATAACTAACAACGAATCTTGATTCATAATTTCTTTATTGATGAATACATGCCACATGAAAGATGATAAACAAAAAAGAAATCAGACTTTTTGTCTCTGAAGGGAATGCATGACAGCATTATTTTTCCATTGGAACATTGCGTTCTCCGTTTTCCTCATCTTTACGACATCCACTACAGTGCAAGAATATATGCTTTATATCTCATTTTATTTGATTCATTTTTCGTATTGATGCTGCGTTCCAATCTAAATGGTCGGCAAGATTTCTAAATCCAAGCTAGACAACTCATGAATAGCAGTGATAATCCTACCCTCACATTTCGTTGTCTCTTTGAAGCGCAAAAGGTCGGTAAAACATATTGACCTAAAAGTTGATTAGTTTGCATGAATCTGATGTTCGGACCCAATTGTCAGCAATCGCGCGACAAAATCCTCAACACAAAATGCTGGAAATCCAGAATGTGTGTAGGATATTCTATATGCATAAGAATATGTACTTATTTTGTTTGTCTATAAAATTTTAATTTTAAAAGATCAATATCATATGCAGAAATTAATGTGAATGCATTGAAAGTTTTTAGATGTAGAGATGTATTACAGGGCGACTACTCCTCTGGCAGTAGGTTGTATCGCTCCTACCGCCAAGGGAGATTTGCCCAGCGATTCATTGGCTACGACAAGAGACTAATGCGTGGCAAGTTCCTTCTAAGGATGGCGTTGCAGGTAAGGCCGTATGTATTTTGATGTTAGTTTTGTTTGTCTCAACATGTTAATTAGCACTCTTTTCATGGATATAATTAAACACTTGTTTATGTGCTAAAACGCTACTTCTAACGTCTAAGGATATGTGTGTCTGCAAGTGGGTCAAAAAATGTAAAATTTACCCACAAAGACTAGTCCGTAGTGGGCCAATTAGACCATTTGTGTGTATGGTTCACCTATACAAATATAGATAATAATACACTTGATATCAACATCACTTATTCCAATAACAAATCTATATGTGTACATGTTAAACCAAGGATTCATGTTTCTCGATCAGTTATGTAAGATAAAATATGATTAGTTAAAAATGTGTAAATCTTGTTTATTCCCTTTAAACGAATTCGTAGTTGAAAGCTCGTAGTCGAATTACAACCGTTTCCTGCTGATCAAAACCGAGTTCTTGACTTTGGTAATATTATGTTTAGTTGGTATAACTTTATACGTTGTATGTAAGGATTCGATCCTTACAATCCCTGATTACTAGACGGGGAATATTCGATCTATGAATCAATTGACAGAAAAGAACAACACAAGGTAATATCCATAATCGATTCATTTTATAGAGGTGAAGGGAAACCGACTCATACAACGACCTACGGGTCGGGTTAGGATAGGACACAACCAACCGACTTATTTAGCTAAGAAATTAGGAAACTGGACTCTTATTACCCTAGACATCGCGACATAGGCTTAATAAAGACGAAATACATAACAATTTTCCATCTTAGTCTTATATTAGCCTATCCCAACACTGAGCAACTCCAAGCAGTCTTGTAACTTGCGTCCAGGTACCACCTTCATCAAGGCATCTGCAACATTATGTTCTGTACCCACCTTTAGAACTTCAACCGTCTTTACTTCCAAGACTTCTCTGATAAAGTGATAACACTCATTGATGTGCTTACTCCTTTCATGAAAAGCATGATTCCGCGATAAGTGAATCGCGCCCTGATTATCACACTTAACTGCAACAGTGTCAAGTTTCATGCCCAACTCTTCCAAGAGTCCCCTTAGCCAGATAGCTTTCTTCACAGCCTCCGTAACAACCATATACTCTGCCTATGTAGTTGAAAGAGCCACCATGTGTTGTAGCGTTGCTTTCCAGCTCACAACACATACATGTACCAAAAATGCGTAACTAGTGATAGACCTACCTTTATTCCGATCCTTAGCGTAGTCTGAATCAACAAAACCTGATACGTTCACATGGTTGCCATGATTTGTCCCATACATCAAACCTATGTTTACAGTGCCTTCATACGCTATGTCTGGCCTCGCGCACACCATCAAGTACATTAAGTTCCCAACCGCATTTACATATGGCACTCTACTCATCCTTTCAACATCACAATCCCTAACTGGGCAATCCTTTAATGCCAGCTTAAAGTGCCCACCCAATGGCATCTGAGCCGATTTCCCACTGTCTATTCTAAACCTGTTTAAAACTTTAGAAACATACCCGGAGTGTGACACTCTCAGAGTCTTACGACTCAGATCCCTGACGATCTCCATACCAAGAATCTTCTTTGCTTTCCAGAGATCCTTCATGTCAAACTCCTTTTTAAGCAAAGACTTGGTAGACACGATCTCAACCTTGCTTTTACAAGCAATCAACATATCATCTTTTTCAAATCTCAAGGGTTGCCTCATGTAAATCACTACTTCAAGATTTCCATGTAAAAATGCCATATTTACATCAAGCTGCTCCAGCTCATAATATTTACACGCAGTCAATGCAAGTATAACCCAAATAAATGTGTGTCGAACTACCGGCAAAAATACTTCATTGTAATCAATACCTGCCCTTTGTGTGAATCCACGAGCCACCAACCTTTCCTTGTACCTAGGTTTTTGAACACCTTCAATCCCTTCTTTTATTTTGTACAATCATTTGGTGCTCACCAGCTTTTACCCAGCTGGATGATCTACTAACACCCAGGTCTTGTTCTTCCTCAGAGAATCCATCTCTTCTTTCATAGTAGCTTTCCACTTAGAATTGTCTTTACAAGCAACTGCCTCCTGGCATGTCAATGGTTCATGTGTATCTTCTTCCTCTACTGTAGCAAACGCGTAAGCAACCATATTACTCTCATCCTGAAACCTTGTCGGTTTCGTTCTTGTCATTGGCTCTCTATCCCTAACCAATTGATAATCTATGAGATCCATTGGCTGGTCAATTTTTGGATTCCGTGCATCTTCATCATAGCCATCTTTGTGATCTGTCTGGTCTTCCTGGTATGTATGTTCTTCCTGACCTGTCTAATATTTCTCTAGCGTATGATTACTTAACCTATACAGTTCCACCTCAACCTGTAATTCCTCAACAGACTTATCATTACCTGTAGATGCACTAGAATCCTTTAACGTGTATTTGTACATGACACTTTCATTGAAGACCACGTTCCTGCTTGTGACTATTTTAGGTGATTCATTATCAATCCTATATAGTTTGTACCCCTTCACACCTTTAGGATACCCCAAAAAAACGCATTTTACCGCCCTCGGCTCGAGTTTAACTTGTTTAACATGTGAATACGCGACACAGCCAAAAACCCTCAACATCCTATAATCATTAGGATGTCTCGACCGCATCTTAATAGGTGTGTTTTTCTCAATCGCTATCGATGGTGACCTATTTATAAGATATGCGACCGTACTTGCCGCTTCCGCCTAGAAGGTCTTGGGAAATCTAGACTGAATTAATAAACAGCGTACCTTGTCAATGAGAGTTGTATTCATCTGTTCTGGTAACCCATTCTACTGCGACGTCCTGGTAACTGTCGAATATCTAACAATCCCACTCTCAGTGCACAACAGATCAAATTCCCAACTCAAGACCATTATCTGTCATCAACTTCTTAACCGTCCTCCCAGTCAGATTTTCTACTAACTGCTTCCACTCTTTAAAATTCCTAAATTCTTCGTGCTTGAACCTGAGAATTTAAACTCATACCCTCCTAGAATAATCATCAACAATAGATAGGAAATACCTCTTACCTCATAATGATTCCACCTAAGACGGACCCCATAAGTCTGAATGAACATAGTCTATCACTCCCTAAGTAATGTGCCTTCCTACACCAAAATTGACTCGATGAGACTTTCCCAGAACATAATTCTCACAAAAATCGAGCTTACCTAGACTCCTCTTGCCAAACAAACTCTGCTTTTCCAGCACCTGTAGTCCCGCCTCACTGATATGTCTTAGTCTTTTATGTCAAAGCTGCACAAGACTGTCTTTTTCTTCAACACGAGCATTGAGCTCACCGGCAACTACATGGCCATCCAAAGAGTCAAAACAATTCTCCTTCGAGTTCCAAATAAAATATCCCTAGAACCATTAATCACTTTGACTTTGCCCGAGTGCAATTTTACGGTATATCCCTCGTTTTCAAGAGTTCCTAGCGATATCTAGTTTCTTTTCAATTCAAATTTATACCTGACATTGTGTAACACAAAACTTGCCAATACCCCTGATCATGCACTCCTTGTTGTCTCCCAACAGTACCATGCCCTCATCGCATTCCATAAAATCAAAAAATACAGCTAACCTGGGTGACATGTGATATGAACCTCCTGAATCCACGATCCAATCTAGGAGATCCTCTGAACACATCACCATCATCACCTTAGTACCGTCATAAATCGAACCACTAGAACTTGGTTGATCATCTTTCTTGGCGTAACCTTTTGACTTGCGATTCTTCGTCGGCCAGTCTCTCTTCAAGTGATCCTCAAATTGGAAAATAAAGCATTTGAGTCATCCACCTCGAGACTTCGAGCTTGACTTTATCCTTGAATAATTTGAATCCCTGCGATCAGTTCTTCCCCTCACGTATAACCCTTCACCATCATCTTTACAAAAAAAAACCCCTTCACCATCATCCACTTTCTCCTTGGACCTTTCTTTGATTTCGTTTGAATTTAGTGTGGCCATCACGCCCTCCAAAGTCAAAGCTTCTCGTCCATAAAGCAAGGTATCCACAAAGTGTTCGTATGATGGCGGTAAAGAGGTGAGTAACAATAAAGCAATATCTTCATCTTCGAACATTACCTCATTATTTTCTAAATCAAGAATGATTTTGAACTCATCTATATGCTCGGAAATCTTTCGTCCAGTCGGCATGTAGAATTTATACAACTTCTTCTTCAGGTACAACTTGTTGGCCAATGACTTTGTCATGTACAAGGACTCGGGCTTTGACCAAACCCCCGCTACAGTCATCTCTTGTAAATCGTACATGAAACGTTAACACAAGAATGTAAAAAATAAGAAGTTATTTCTGCAAAATGTGGTCGATTGTGTTAATCATACAAAGATATAAAAGGATCACCAAAGAAGTTCCACAGAATCACACAAATGTACACATGATGCCGTCTAGCTCTCTTGATAGTCCAAAATACCATACTTGATATAGTTAGTTGTAGTGGTTACGTACGCTTCTGTAATAAGAAATAGGATTGATATACACATACAGTGTGAAATCTTGGTTTCGGGTTTGTAGCTATGAATTAGTATAATAGAATGAGAAGATTTATTTTGGGCAAAGTCAATGCTACAGTTTATATACACAGAAAAGTCAAACACTTTTGTCAACGGATGCTAACTAACTAAAATACAAACCGACTCAATTAAACCATCTAAATATGTTACTTATGTTGCGTTTGATTAAGCTGTTATGGACAAGCAGACACATCTTGCTTGGTTGTGACTTGTGCTTCAAACCAGTAGCTAAATTGCTGTAGTAGCATCAATGTGGCGTGTTTAGTTATGCACTCGAATGAGTATATTTGTCATGTCGTGTGTTATTCCTTAATTCAATTGTCAGGTAAATCATCATTCAAACTAACATTTTTCTCACCCATTGTATAGGATATGCCATGGTATAATTCTTATTAGGCTTATGGAAAGTATAATATATTCTCGACCCTTTTACTCTATTTGAGATCTAGATGCTTTTCTAGTTTACTCTATTTGCCTCAAAACAACCCGTTCATGTGCCATTGTGTATCGGATATGCCAAGGTACGAACAATTTACGGAAGATCAAGTATCCGAATTTTGTAGCAGTATTTAAATTATAACTTACAGAATTCAAATTAGATACCAGAGAACATTATAAAAACTTCAACTTCTAACAAAGAATCTTGATTCACAACATCTTTGGTTTTCTTTGAAACAATACAATATTAGATTGAAGAGACTTGATGAATACATGTTATATGAAAGACAATTAACAAAAAAGAATTAGACTTATAGTGTGGCTAAAGTGAATGCATGACAACATTATCTTTCCATTTGAACTTTACGTTCTCCATTTTCCTCATCGTTACGACATCCACTACAGTGTAAGAATATATGCTTCATATTTCATTTATTCGATACATTTTTCGTATTGATGTCGTGTACAAATTTCAATGGTCTAACAGATGTCTGAAGCCAAGACAACATAGTACCAATGATAGTCTTACCCTTACGTTTCATTGTCTCTTTGAAACACAAAAGGTCGGTAAAACATGAATCTGATGTTCACTGTCAATTGTCATCAATCACGCTATGATAACTTTATACAAAGTGCGTAAGATGTTGTACAATGAGAATTGTTTTGAGGATATTCTACGTGAACAAGAATATTTACATAATTTCTCAGTCTATAAATTGCTAAGGAAAGAAAGATCTATAGTATTGTAAAACTGTTAATCACTTGAATGGTTTTCCAATCTATGGATGCATTACTGGGCGATTACTCCTTTGGCAGTAGGTTTTCTTACTTCTACCGCCAAGGGAGATTTGCCCTGCAATTCATCTGCTACGACAAGTGACTTAGACAAGGTAAAATCCTTTCAAAGATAGCGTTTCAAGTCAAGATGTATGTCTAAATATTCCTAGAAGAAATATTTTGATTAAAATTTTGTTTTGGTTATTCTGATTTATTATATCATAGCTTGTGGAATTAGTAGTCAATAGAATTTTTGTTATTACAGCAAATGTTTGGATTCATATAAGAACCCTTTTCACGAATATTTATGTTGGATAGATTCACACGACTATATATGATATATAAATGAAGATGAAGATTAAACCAAAAAGAAAGATTAGATTAGATGAAGGAAAAGAGAAAAAACAAAAGATGTGAATTCCTAGTGAGAGAAACACAAACGTTTCTCTCTCTACAAAACAAATGAAATGGAAGACACACACATAAATGAGGCTTAGGAGGCCTTTTATACTAAGTAGTAAGTGTTTAGGAGGCCTTCCTCATTTGTGTGTTTGGGACTAAATCCCGTTACATAAACATTAATAACTAAGAACTCTCGACACCGTTGAATAGTATTTTTCACGAGCTTCGCAACGGTATATTATATGACCATCACTTTAAATACGGCAAACAATCTCCCCCTAAGGGGTGGTCATGTAATATGTGACTTCACTTCGTTGGTGTTGCAGACTTTGAAGCTCGTTGTCTTTAGAGTTCTTTCATAGTTCCTTTCATGACTTGTGATCTTGGATCTTTGATCTTTGCCTTGACTTGATCTTGTAACTTTTCCAGCTTGTGTTCTTGTGTCTTTACCCACATACTCATGTTTTGAGTTGACATGAAAGCTTGTTAACAATCTCCCTTAATCATCAGAGTAGCGGAAGTCTTTGTCTTTAGATGTTCTTGAGCTTTCTTCAATAATCCTGAATATGTGGCCTTGAATTGCGACTCTTGAGATAACGCCACCGTTTGCATTCCACCGGTTTCCCGCCATTTGCATTCCACCGGTTTCCCGTTATACAGTACGAATACTGTACCTGTGATCAGGTAAGTTCAAAGAACTTCCTTGACAGGATTTCCAGCTGTGGTAGCCGTTCTCAATACTTGAATATATCGAAAGATAATTCAGAGTAAGGAGTGAATCATGCAGTTCCATTCTGCTGATTAAGTCGTCAATTCACTTTCCTGGAACAAGTCTGAATCAATTAAGAATCAAACCATCGTTGCTTTCCAGTTGACACAAGTTTGATTCGTATAGAATCGCACAAGTTACCTACCGCAGTGCTGTTTGATGATGACACTGGAAGGATTTCCATTCGTCACTGTAAATACTGAAAAGTATTACTCTGAATGTTCTGGCAAGATCATAAAGATATTGCGTCGAGACCTGGAACGAGTTTGAATCAATTAAGAATCAAACCACTGTTGCTTTCCAGTTAACATATGTTTAATTCAAGTGAATCTTACATATGACCTACCGCAGTGCTGTTTGATGTTAACACTGGAAGGATTTCCATTCATCACTGTGAATACTAAAGAGTATCACTCTGAATGTTCTAGCAACACCACAAGGATAGAGCGTAGGACTCTGTAAATCATCGCTTGTGTTCTAATGATGAACAACAATTGATCTATGGAATAAGTGTCCTAATGAGATTTTTGATGAATCTCGTTGGCTCTAGACTCTATAAGTGCATGTTTATTTGGTGATCGGAGGCTGGAGCAGACTGCCACCTATTCAATATCTACTATCTCGGAGTGAGAAAGTTGATAGAAATGAGTTGAACTCCGTGACAATAAAACAAACTTCTTTTGAGAGAAGCTTGAGTAGGCTGGGAAGGGTTGTGCATTGCATCACTGGGTCCATGATGCTTTGTCTTCAGTATCAGAAATCATCAAAATGATTCTGATAATAGATGTATTGACCCGGTTTCTGCCTAAGTTGTATGGAGGGCTTCTTTCTTTACACCCTTTATCCTTACATTTCTTTTTCATTCTTCAACCCCTTCAATGCTTACCAAGACGTCATAACTAGCACCTTGTTGTGATTGTTCCAGTGCTAGCTTAAGTCATTAGTCGGCATTATTCCCATACACTCAACTACTCCATCTTTCCTAAGGACTTCTAAGTTCTAATGGATTGTCCCTGGGAAGATCCCTCCGGTTCTGGTTGGATCATAGGACGAATACCTAACCACCTTTTGACACCAATACCATCGTGAATTTATGTGTTGAAGGGTATAGATATCGTAACCAGAAAAATCATTTGAAAATGCAGTCAAGGTGTTGATGAAATCAATGTTTACACCTTGAAAGTTTTCTATATCACCAAAAACGCTCCCCCTACATATGTGCATCATAAAAAGAAAGGCTTTTTGCACATATTAGGAAGAGAAAGCACTTACATCAAAGATATTATCCAAGACAACACATTTTAATCACTATTCTCCCCCTCAAAAATTGCATGAAATTGAAATTTTTGTGAAATTAGTGATGAAACATGGAGAGAATAATGTGTCATGAAACTTTGGAACAAATGTTTATGAAATCATTATACTCCCCCTCGAAAAGAGATTCTATTTAAATAGGGGAGTATATGAGAAAAATTATGTTCATGAGCTTAAAACTTTGAATGTTATGATATAAGCTCATGACCGAGAAAAATGAATTTCTCGTTGTTGAGGATAAGTCGAAGACTTTCCTTTATTTAGGGACCGGGTTATAGTCTGACATGTGACTATAAGCCATTATGAGAAGAAAAATAGAAAAGACATGTTTTGAAAACATTTGAACTCTCATTCGAACTTTATGTACGTACCCGTGTCGTTATTGAACAACATTTCTAAGCACGTCCATATTATCGATGCTGAGAGACATGTCGGAGAAGAATATTTTTGGTGTTTTTTGAAAAGTTTTCTCATTTTTTATTTTGTTTTTATAGGTTTTATATTTTTGTATTTTGATTTTCTGATATATATATACAAGATTACTGCGAATGTGCAAGACGTTCAAGTTCATCAGGAGTGAAACCACGCATACCAAGTCGACGAACCAAGAATTCAAATCTGTCTTGAGGAAGAGCTTTGGTGAAGATGTCGGCTAGTTGGTAGTCCGTCTTGACAAAGAACAGTTCGATCGTTCCTTTTTCCACATGCTCCTTTATGAAATGGAATCGGACAGCTATGTACTTGGTCTTGGAGTGTTGGACCGGGTTGCAGGATATGGCTATGGCTGATTGTGAATCACAATAAATAGGGACTTTGTTAAAGAAAAAGCCATAATCCGTGAGTTGTGTTCTCATCCAAAGGACTTGAGCACTACACACGGATAGAGACACATATTCTGCTTCCGCGGTTGACAACGCCGTACAGTCTTGTTTCCTTGATGACCAGCTCACTAGCTTCTCGCCTAAGAATTGTGCTCCACCGGAAGTGCTCTTGAATGTATCCTGACACCCTGCATGATCGGCATCTGAAAAACCAGTGAGATTAAAACCAGAATCCTTCGTATACCAGAGACCCATGTTAATGGTTCCCCGGAGATAACGAAAGATCCTTTTAACCTCCTTGAGGTGCTTCTCGGTTGGCTGAGCCTGGTACCGAGCACATAAACAAGTAGCATGCACAATGTCCGGTCTGCTTGAGGTTAAGTACATAAGGGACCCGATCATACTTCGGTATTTTGTAGCATCTACAAATGTCCCTTTCTTATCCAAATCAAGCTTGTGTTTAGTGTCCATTGGAGTACCAATAGGATCACAGGTATCCATACCAAATTTCGTTAGAATCTCAAGCACATACTTGGACTGATTTATGAAAATACCACGGGGGGATTGGTGAACTTGGAGACCAAGAAAAAACGTCATTTCCCCCATCATGGACATTTCAAATCGACTTTTCATAAGGTCGGCAAATAATATGGAATATTTTGGGTTAGTAGAACCAAATATAATATCATCTACATAGACCTGAGCCACCAAGATGTCGTTGCCGTAGTGCTTGATAAATAACGTTGGATCAATAGTTCCTTTGTTGAAGTGATTTTGTAGAAGAAATGATGATAATTCGTCGTACCATGCCCTCGGTGCTTGTTTCAAACCATAAATTGCCTTTTTCAACTTGTAGACATGGCTTGGATGTTCAGTATTGATGAAACCTTCAGGTTGACATACATACACATCTTCTTTTAACGGCCCATGCAAGAAAGCCGTCTTCACGTCCATTTGATACACTGTGAATGATTTGTGTGCAGCGTATGCCAAGAAAATCCTAATAGCTTCCATCCTAGCAACCGGGGCGAAGGACTCGGCGAAATCAATTCCCTCCTGCTGTTTATAACCTCTCACAACTAACCGAGTCTTGTTCCTAATGACCGTTTGCTCCTCATCCATCTTGTTTTTGAATAACCATTTCAGGGTAAGCGGATCGATATTGTCTGGTCGAGGTACTAACTCCCATACATCAAGCCGGATGAACTGGTTGAGTTCTTCTTGCATAGACTCAATCCATGATGCATCGGTCATTGCTTCTTTCACACTTGCTGGTTCCATTGTGCTGACTGATAGTGCATAGATACACATATCACCATCGGTACGCAGCTGATTTCGTGTTGAGACCGGTCGTGAGAGATTGCCAATCACTTGAACCAAAGGATGATTCTTAGTCCATTTGTGTTCATGTGGAAGTGTATGAGAAACTTGATGCGAGCTCGACGGATCCACATATGGTGCTGAAGGCTGAGTAGTGCTTGTGGAAGCCGCAAATGGATTAACAAACTCGTGTTCGTTGAGCATCGCATTGTTTGCATTTTCAGCAACTATTTCATTCTGAAGATGAACATGAGTAGGAATTTGCTGAGAATGTTGTTGAGTTGCGTCAGCAATCGGAGAAGTGGTTGGAATGTTTTGAGGTACTATGGTTGAGGTTGACGTAGATGGTGCAGAAGTAGATGCCGATGGTGTAGATGCAGTCGGAGGTTCTTGAACTACCGTAGCATGTGCAGCCGGGGCATTTTGAGGAACACCAAATGACGAAGGACCCTCCATATATTCATCATAAATAGGCCCAAATAAAACTTCCAAGTCACGTTCTGAAGGTTGTAACGATGAGATTGCTGACGGCGCAAATTGAAGCGCGAGTCCTGAACTTACGTGTCCAGAAGTCTGACCTTGAAGCTCGGGATGTGAGCTTCTATGCTGAGAGGCCATACCCGAGAGTGCATCAAAGGTAACGTTCATAGTCTCCATTACCTTTCTTGTCCTTCGATTATAAACCCGGTAAGCACAAGCAGTTGAAGAATAACCAATGAAAAAGCCAATATCACCTTTAGGTTCAAGTTTACCGATATCTTCACGATCATTCTTCGGATAACATAATGCACCGAAGACATGTAAAAATGAAATATCCGGTTTTCTTCCATTAATGATCTCATAAGGTGTTTTGTTGAAACGGGTGTGAATAATGGAGCGGTTTTGAGTATAACATGCAGTTGCTATAGCGTCGGCCCAAAGGAATAATGGTGCACTAGAGGAGAGAAGCATCGTTCGAGCAGCTTCAACTAACGTACGATTCCTCCGTTCCACAACTCCATTCTGCTCTGGAGTTCTTACCGCCGAAGTTTGATGAGAAATCCCAACTTCGTCAAAATAAGCTTTCAATTTCTGATTTGTGAATTCTGTACCGTTATCCGTTCTCACAATAATGACAGGGGCTTGCAGTAGAACTGATGTTTTCTTCAAGAAGTTAATAATTACATCAGGGGTTTCATCTTTTGAAGCAAGAAAATGAACCCATGTGTAGCGAGAATAGTCATCCACAATGACAAGGACATACCGCTTTCCATTAATACTTTTGATTCTCATTGGGCCACACAAATCCATATGTAGGAGATGTAACCTATTCGTTGAGTTGGGAACAGGTTTGGGTTTGTGAGGCTTCTTCTTACTTTTACCTTGCTCACATGAAGGACAAAGATGGTCTTTTGTATATTTGAACTTTGGAAGACCGGTAACGAGATCATCTTTCGCGAGATGGGTGATGGCATCGAAATTGAGATGAGATAACCTTTGATGCCATAACCACGACTTTGTTGATGTGGCTCGGGCCATAAGACAAATTGGAGAAGCAGCAGACATTTGAAAAAGATCAATGGTGTAAAGGTTGGTAGTACGATTTCCTTTCAACAGATCAATTCCTTCAAGATCTCTTACAAAACATGTATGACTTCTGAAAGCGACCTCCAAGTCTGAATCACAAAATTGCCCAACCGAGAACAAGTTATGTCCCAAGCCATCAACAAAAGAGACTCTGGTGATGATTATATTTCCCCAATGAAGATCACCATAGCCTAGAATTGCTGCAACATGATCATTTCCAAATCGAACAGTTCCCATGAAACGCCATACAAAGTTCTTGAGAAGGCTTCGATTCCCAGTCATATGTTTGGAACAGCCCGAGTCCACGCACCAGAGACAAATTTCAACAGCCTGCCAATGATAAGAGAAACAAATATTTTGGCAACCGATGAAATAGGTTCCTGTAGGGTTAGAAGATAATTAAGCCGTATCACATACCGACGTTTCACTGTCAGTATGAGATCTACTAGTGTCGATAATTTTGCCACTACAGTCAAAATTTCTACCAGTAGGCAACCATTTAGAGGTGAGTCTAGGGCTACTAGGCTTAGCAAGACTTTCTGTGGACCCTACATGCGTACTTTTTGGAACATACACCTTAGCCTTAGGAGTGCGTTGTTGTTCACTGACTGACAGCTTGTCAATTCGAGTGTAACCACCATAATTCAAACCATTCATAGTCAAACCACAAGCATCATGACTAAAAGTAAAGAAACATTTATTACATTTAGCACAAATAACTTCAGATTTTTCATTCCGAATAGCAAGCTTAAAGTCATTACATTCAGATGAATTAGGTTTCTGATTATGATTAAAAAGCGGTAAATTCCTAGGGTGTTCTTCTACTTCCACATTATTGATCTTGGGGCGACTACTTCTAGAGGCAAAAGGGACCCTATCATTCCTTGTATTGCTCGTAGGCTGTGGCCTTCTGCTCTTAGTGTAGTTGTTTATTCCTGTAGAAGAAGACACGCGTCTATTAGAATTAGCACTTTTTAGATCAATAACTTGTGGTTGAGTTATAGTGATCGGTTTTGTCCTAACGCTTGCTTTACGTTGTTTGCTAGGCACAGAGGGAGAACTAACACGAAACATTCCTGGGGAAATCACAACAGTTTTCGTTCCAGCAACCTTGGGAAAAGGTGTCACAGCAATACGAGTGGGTCCCGAGGATGCTGGTTTCTGGATCATCATATCCACAATCGAGCTAGGTTCAGAAGTCTTATCTTTTAACAAGGCCTTTAACTTACAGTTCTCACAGATTTTATCAATAAGTTTCTGATAGACAGACTTACTTTGTTCAACAGCCCGCTTATATGAAACAACAACAGATTCTAAATCTACAATCTTAGCCTTAAGCTTCTGAACATTACCACCACTAGCACTCTCTAACCCTGACGAGGCCAAATTTGTTTCCGAAACCCCTCCTAACTGAGCTTGCAACCTTATGATAGTTTGTTGCATTTCATTTTGAGCTTTTTCATACGAAATCTTGTCATATTTGCATTCATCACATTTTTTGACAAATTTATTCCAAAGATCGGTGAATTCTTTATCCTTTTTAATGACATAAGATTCCATTTTCTCTTTCATATGATCAAGCTCAGTTTGGAGGTTCTCATTATGCGACATAGAGGTACCTAACTCGACAGGGCTACTATCAATACAATCACGAGCTTTAGAGAGGCGTTCAAGATCGTTTTCCAAAACTTTGATTTTATCAAGAGATTCATCAGCTTCCTTCGTCAAAGATTTAAAGTCTTCAACAAAGTTTGCTAATTCTTTTAGAAAAGCGTTTTCCAAATTTCCTAACCGAGCATCAACTTGATTAATAATCGGATTAATATCGTTTTGAAGAATTTTCTGAACCTCAATCTGAACAGGTGATGTAAAATTACCTCCAGTTATTTTTGAATTAACAACACGTTTAAGGATGACAAAGTTATCTTTAAGCTCGTTTAGAAATCGGCGAGTGATACTCGGTTTAGGAGGGTCATCAGACAATTCCTCACTTGGTAGCAAAAGCATTTCAGTATTCGTTTTAGACCGAACAAAAACAGTTGGCGGGTTAACTTTCGGATAATAAACGGGTATCACTTCTTTATCAAGCTTTTGCATTCTTAAACGAGACTCTACAGCAAGTTCAGTAGTTTCCTCAGAATCATGCACACTAGGAGGATCATGCTCATCAGACAATAGCACACTACCATTATATAAAGTTTCATTAGTGGCCTGAACTTTCTTAAGGTATCCTGGATTAGGGGGAAGAGGACAACCTAAAGCCATTTTGTATCGAGTGTAATTTATCTCATTCACTTTTGGTGCGAGCATATTTATCGTCTGCATAGTTTGGCCACGTTTTACTAAAAGGTTGTCTAATTCTCTAATCCTATCCTGCGCTTTGCAAAAATCCTCAAGAAGCCCATCTTCTCGAATTTTGAAATCATGTTTTAGCTGTTTTCTTTCTTCTTTTAAATCAGAAACAATAGATTTTTCAGTTGAAAGCTGTTTATTAAGAGAAGTGATTTCATCATTCAATTCGCTTATCTTTTTAGCACTACTTAAGTGTAAGGCATTTAACTTCTTAGTGGTGCATTTTTCTTGATAAACCGATGTAGCATGAGCTTGTTCAAGTTCCTTGATTTTTTCATGATGAATCTCAAAACTCTTCTCCCGTTCCTTATATCCCGCAAGCTCAGTGGTCAATTTGGCATTAGTTTCTCTAAACTTATTATTAACCACCGTAGCATGATCTACATCCTTAGCAAGCTTATCAAATAGAGATTTATAATACGCATGTGTCTCATCAGGAAGGGTTGTAGGCTGGGCAACTTGATCTACACTAAGGTCCACACTAGGCTCATTTGAAATAATATTACTAGTATTTATTTGATCCTCGTGTGTCTCAATGTAGGGCTCAAGCATCTCAGTATACTCTTCCTCCTGATTAGACATATTATATATATCATTATCATCAAAACTTGGGTGTACCTCAGAGGGACCGTCTGCATCATAGACGGGAGCTCTGTCATCATGCATTCCTGAGGTTGATGCTTGCTGTAAGTTTGCCATCAAGATGTAGTTGGCATTCATCTCTTCTTCCTCGTCATATTCTGCAGCAGAAGCTATAAGATCAAATTCCTCAGCTTGAAGTGGGATTCCTGCCTCTTCTTTTTGTGCTATGAGAAGCTGAGTCTGAAGATACGCAGCATCCCTCTTCTTTTTGGCTGTGCAATCACGAGCATAATGACCAAATACCCTGCAGTTGTAGCACTGTACCTGACGATTGTTGTTTCCATTTCCCGTACCAGTATTCTCAGCCCTTGCAGCCACAATGTTTCCCATCTGGTTACCAACCGCTGGCACAACAATTAACCCATTTTGATTACCCGCATTCGGAACACCCGGATTTTGACCACGGTTTTGACCATACTGATTTCCTGCATTGCCAACGGTCTGCCCAGCATTCTGACCATATTGTTGAAACTGAGTCCCCGTGTTTCCAGCAACTACCAATTGACGATCTTGATTCGCATTCATGAAAGGTTGAGCAATCTGCCTATTTCTAGTGTTTGAGGAGATTCTCTGATTGTTGTTGGTGGGGTTAATGGTGAATTTGAATGCCTTAGCAAGAAGGGCAAGACCAGTATTAATAGCATGAGTAGGATCGGTAATGTCATCAAAACAGGCAATGGGTTGTTGTAAGTAATTCATAGCAGCAGGATGTTGATATCCATAAGCAGTGAGTTGTTGTTGTTGTTGTTGTGGCATGAAGTTACTAGATGAGGGTTGATGGTAGGGTACCATGGGATATGACATAGATGATGAAGAGTTTGCCATAAAAGCCAATGGATCTTGTGTCTTGGCGCGTCTTTGTGCCCTAACTTCGTTAGCTTCATCTTGATTCATCTTCAAATAGTCATAAACTTGAGTGTAGTCCACAACATGAAGATCCTTGGTTTGATTGACAAGAGTGACATATCGTGACCATTCTGAAGGAAGATTATCAAGAAATTTGATGTTGGCAGCAATTTGTGCAGGTTCATGTTTGTTTCTTCTAAGATGGTTCATGAGGGTTGAGAACCGATGATAATAAGGTTCAATTTGTTCCCCTTCAGTAGACGTAAATTTCTCCCATTCACGAAGCAACTTAGTTTCCTTTTCTTGTAAACCGATTTCACTGCCCTTCATCATTTTCTGAATCCTAAGCCACATCTCGTGTGCGGTTTCACAACTATCGACAGCAGCATAAACATCTTCAGGAAGTCCCATAAGAATGACTTGAATTGCTTGATCATCAGCGTCGAGTTGTTTGGATTCAGCTTCAGTTAATTCTTCATCTGTTTGCTCATGACTTGAATCAGCTACTGGGTTAGCATTCGTAGGGTCCCCAGGCACAATAATTGTTCTTCTAACATACGGACCCTTTTGAATCGAGTTGACAATCAACTTTCCCAGAGGTTTACATTTTGCATAACGAAGGAGACGACTAGCCCATGTAGTGTAGTTCTCCTTGGTAAGCATGGGTGGACGATTCTCAGTACCCGCAGCATAGATATCTTGTTGAGAAGTCATCGTAGAAGTCGTGTGAACAACAGGATCTCAATTCGTAGAAAGCGTGTGGTGATGTTGAAATTCCGAAACTTCCGATTTTTTTTTTTCTCAGTCCGACAATAAATTCCTCAGTCCGACAAAACGGTAAGCTGAAAAAATTATGAATCACCAAATTTTGAAATTGAGTTCGAGATAGCCAAAAACTAGTAGGGAAAAATTTTGATTTTACTTGACCTAAAAATTTTAACTCTTTTTTTTTTTTTTTTTTTTTTTTTTTTTTTTTTGATCTTCGTGTAAACTATGTTCTGAAACTAGTCTAGATGGTGGCTAAGACTAATAATTACTCAAACAAAATTTCCATCGGAATGCCCATCGGAAAATTCTATCGGAATGTTCTATCGGAATGTCCTTCTATCGGAATGTTCTACGATCGGAAAGTCCTTCTATCGGAATCTTAGATCGCAATGATGATCTGTCGGAATGCTAGATCGCAATGATGATCTGTCGGAATCTTCAGATCGGAATAACTTCAGATCGGAATGTGGCTAAAATCAATTTGGCAGAGTAACGACTCAAAGTTCCTTAAGAGCCGTCGGAATCCCAGATCGCAAAGAACGATCGGAATGTCCAGATCGGAATAAGGTATCGAAATGTTTAGATCGCAAAGTGGAACCTAAGGTTATTGCGATCTGGCCTCACGTGCTTTGTACTTTCCGATGGAGAAACTTGCAAGAATTTCAGAAAGATGAACAAACACGAAATTTCTCAACTTTTGATCCAAAATACTTGTTTTTAAGCCAAAACCAAGATGCCCAAATCACTACTACACGATTTAAAGAAGGTATACTTCTTAGAAACACAAACAAACACGAAATTTGTTTGATGTTTTGACGAAAAACAATCAAAATCACACGAAATGCTCAAATACGAATCCCTTGGCGAATGATACCACTTGTTGGATAGATTCACACGACTATATATGATATATAAATGAAGATGAAGATTAAACCAAAATGAAAGATTAGATTAGATGAAGGAAAAGAGAAAAAACAAAAGATGTGAATTCCTAGTGAGAGAAACACAAACGTTTCTCTCTCTACAAAACAAATGAAATGGAAGACACACACACAAATGAGGCTTAGGAGGCCTTTTATACTAAGTAGTAAGTGTTTAGGAGGCCTTCCTCATTTGTGTGTTTGGGACTAAATCCCGTTACATAAACATTAATAACTAAGAACTCTCGACACCGTTGAATAGTATTTTTCACGAGCTTCGCAACGGTATATTATATGACCATCACTTTAAATACGGCTAACAATTTCTGTATCAAATGTCAAAAAGTATTGCAGTGACTCACTGGTATTTGAAGCATGCAGTGGATGAAAACATTTATTTCCTTCTCAATTTTTTGGCAATTACTTCCATCCTTTTATCTGGATTCGTTAGAGTAGCCATTCCGTTGGTTGGCAAGAGTTGGCGACTTCTGATAGCATATCGTATCAAGTTTATTTATCGCCACTAAAGCCTTCGCAGCTGGTGTATGTTCACTACAGGTTTGGTGCACATGCTACCAGATGCCACAACGGTTTTATCTAGCCCTTGTATTCTTCCTAAAAATCCATTGGTCTAACTTCCTTCGGGTTTCATTACAATGATGGCTGCTTTGACCACATTCCTGACTTCATTGTACTCGGTATTCTGAGGGAAAAAGAAGAAAGCAGGCCCAAATTTATAGTATTGATCTAGATCGGATGATTTGGATTCAGTTTTAATTCCGTGGGTTGGGAAAGAGTGCTGTGTAGATAAAAATGGTTGTGGGGCTAATTACACACATGACCATTCGAAGAACATTTAACTCTCCCAACCTTAGTTCACTTCATAAAGGTATTGGAACTTGGAATCGTATCACGTTCAATAATTATCGGCCTATAACTAGGTGTTTCACAAAGTCCATGTACAATAAGACCATTGATCGGTGCATTATCTTTCCACCAATTCGTCGAAGGGTTTACCTTAGCTGGCTGCATCTCACAGGCCAGATTCAGCATCCTTCGCTTAACGTTAATTGCTTGTTTTTTTTTTGTCATAATGGCTCCTATTAGTGTCGGTATAGGGACAGGTATCTCTTCATTTTACAATCTTAATAGCCCAAAAGCTTTGGTTATCGAAGGTATCTTGGACTCCATTCTTCCACAATTTTAATTTACATGGCGTTAGTGGATTTAATTGCCGCCGAATTTTTGAGTAAGAGGGTGAAAAAGAATTTGGGGATCAATTGGTGTCGTTTTTTGATCTTTTTCTTGGAGCTGGATTAATGGCTTCTCTTGCAGCTTGGGCCTAAAGATACCAGTTTTTTTACTAGTGATGTAACTAATTTAACTAGTCCCGCCTTCTTGTTATTGTGTGGTAATTACTGTAAATAACACATGATACGTGAATCATTAACAGATTAATGGCACAAAGTTCATGTTGTAAAGTTTGTTCCTTCGTGAAACATTCTCTTGTAGTTCTTGTAATTGTTTATATATAGGTATGAATCAAGTTTTGGCCTTCTGTCTTAGTTTCTTGTTAGCATGACCGATGTTTTAATGTAAGGTGGGTGTTTGAGTATGCATTTTGGAACAAGTTATCAGCATTTAATGTTTAGATGGTTTCATACGCACTGCAGAAAAAGTGATAATGGAAAAATAGAATGGCCTAATAATGTACCCTAATTGAAACTTATCTAATCAATCAGGATTTAGCGAACATTCTGCTATATGTCTTTTTTAACCTCAAACGTAAGTGAAGTGCGAAATATTGTCTCTTATAATCTATTATCTTGTAACTGCTTTTATTAATTGTTCGATATAACATACTACAGTAATTGTTAAATCCAAACATATGTCATACAACACTTCTCTTTGTTTGTAACATTCTTTCCTACTTTCGACCCACAAAGCCATAGCTGATAAAGTGAAACCTTTGTTCCTCCAGCTTGTGTTGTTTTCGGTTCTGTAATAAGAAAGCAAATGACAGACGTAGAGTAAGATCCTGGTTTCAGATTTGTAACTGTACATGAAAACTACACAACATTATTTCTAGATACTGATATAGAGATGAATGAGGATATCTGTCATGCCTTATGTTATTCCTTTATTTCAAGATCGTGTTTTGTGATATTAATATCGACAGAGCATACTACATTTGTCATGTAAAACTACCTGTCAAACTGCTATCTTCCTCACCTGGCCTTCATGTATATCGGATATGCGAAGGTACAATACGTATTAAGCTTATGAAACCTTTCTAGAGTATAACATATTCTCAACCTCTTTTACTCTTTTTTAAAGATATAGATGCTTTCCTATCTTACTATATTCGCCTCAAAACAGCCCGCTCACATACATGTGCCATTGTGTATTGGATATGCCAAGGTACGGAAAGATCAATAATCAGAATTTTATGACAGATACATGAAATGGTAAGGTTTTTTTTTGTGTGTGTGTTTTTAAGTCCCTTGATTAAAAGAGCAATAAGTATTCAAATTAGCTCGTAAATCTTAACTACTAGAGACGATTATAGAACCTTAACTTCAAATTTTAACAAGGAATTTTAATTAACAATTTCTTTGAAACAACCCAATACATGACATAGCTCAGTTGGCCACCAAAGTTCCACTAAGTGGTTTCCTTGGGGAGGTTTCCTGGAGGTCTTGGGTCAAGACCTGCCAAGGACTTTTCCTCTCAGGCGAATCGGATAAGGAGTTTAACTTAACTAGGCGAGGGTTTGAAGAAGACATTCTTCCGCTTGGATGTCATTGCACGACTCGACCCAGTAACCACTAACATTTTCCGTTCTAAGAAAAAGTAAGTTAAACTTATAGTACAGCTAAAGTGAATACATGACAACATTATCTTTACATTGGAACTTTACGTTCTCCATTTTCCTCATCGTTGTGACGTCCACTACATGCAGTGTAAGAATATATGCTTCATATCTCATTATATTTGATTCGCTTTTCGTATTGATGCCGTGTACAAATTTAAACGGTCTGCAAGTTTTCTAAAGCCTAGACAACTGAAAACAAATCATAAATTTACCCTTACATTTTTATATTGTCTCTTTGAAACACAAAAGGTCAGTAAAACATACTGAACTAAGTTAGTTTGCAAATCTGATGTCCGCCGCCAATTGTCAATCGTGCTATAATACCTTTTAAACACACAATGCGCGTAAAATATTGTACAATGAGAATTTTTTTGAGGATATTCTATGCTCACAAAGAATATGTAATAAACTCTCAATCTATAAATTGCCCAGGAAAGAACGATAGTATCGTAAAAGTGTGAATCAATTGAAAGGTTTTCTAATGTATTGGATGCATCACTGGGCGATTACTGCTTTGGCAGTAGGTTGTCTTACATCTACCGCCAAGGGAGATTTGCCCAGCAATTCATCTGCTACGACATGGTAAGATCCTTCCAAGGATAGTGTTTCAGCTGGTAAAGATGGCAGCAGTATGTCTAAATATACCTAGAAGAGATATATGTTTGTAGAATTACTTTCTTTTCTTCACTTCATGTTTGTTTTCTTAGTATTCTGGCTGTTAACAACGTTTTTTGTTTTTTCCTGTTTGAGTACTTCCCTTTGGATACATAGGGACACTTTCTAGGAATATTTCTGAATCAAATGTCAACAAGTAGTTGCAGTGACTCGCACGTGGTTGAAGCATGCCTGGATGAAAATACTGCTTTCATTCTTAAGTTCGTGGCAATTCCTTCCATCCTTTTAGCAGGATTCAGTGAAGTATCTGTTCCATTAGTGGGCAAGAATTAATGAATTAAGCAGACTCAAATTTCTTTATCGCCAAAGCTTTTGGTGCTGGTGTCATCCTCGCTACAGGTGATGTGCACAAGCTACCAGATTACATATTTGATTTTATAAAACTAAGAACAAGAATCAATTTAATTCAACCAACCACCCCTTAATCTTTTATTAACTGCGTATAGCTATCACTTCAAATGTGATACTATGCTGTTTGATCGTACATACAAAGAAGAAGGAAATCAACAACTGAATCAAGATCTTACAATACAAGATCAAGACTCATAAACCAAATCAAGAACTGAAACAATGAACGGAACGAGAGAGACTTTTCACACTTTTTACACACACACAATCTACCTAACAAAGTGAGATATGACTGAATATAAAGACGCTTAGCAAGCGTTGAAAGTAAGTTTCCACTCTTGGCAGAAATAGTCCTTTAACTTCCAATACCTGCACAAAACAAGAAACAAAAGAAAACAAGGAAAATATAGAAGGAAAAATATTACCTTTTACCCCTTCAACTATTATCACTTATCAACTTAGTTTTAATACCCCCTCTTTAGTTGATTTGTGATATAAGTTGACAAGATTAAGCTTATCACTCAGGAACTTATGATCTTTGATGGATAAGCCCTTAGTAAACATATCAGCCACATTGTCCTCAGATTTGACTTTCAAAGTCTTAATCAAACCTGCAGACACCTTCTCTCTTAAGAAATATAAGTCAATTTCAAAATGTTTAGTCCTTTCATGAAACACTGGATTAGCTGCAATCTGAATTGCAGAACTGCTATCACAGTTAATAGAAACTGGTAAACTTATATCTACTTTCAGATCCTTCATGATCTTAATAGTCCACATTATCTCACAAGCAACACTGTTCATAGCTCTATATTCAGCTTCTGCTGAAGATTTTGCTAGAACAGACTGCTTTTTACTTTTCCAGGAAACAAGATTATTTCCAAGATAAACAGTATATCCTGTAACAGACTTCCTAGTAAGCTTATATTTTGCCCAGTCTGAGTCAACAAATGCAGCAAGACTTAAATCATTGTTTTTCATAAAAGAGATACCATTACCAGGAGAACCCTTAAGGTATCTAAGAACATGAAAAGCAAGCTTTAAGTGTGACTTATAAGGATCATGCATAAATTGACTAAGATTGTGAACAGCATAGGCTATATCAGGCCTAGTTAATGTAAGATAGATCAATTTTCCAACAATTTTCTGATAACAAGTTTTGTTATCAACAGGAACATCTTGTTCTATAACTTTCTGATCTTTTTTCTTTTTAGATGAATCAGGAATAGGTGCTTTAGCTGGCTTACATGCCAGCATACCATATTCAGATAGAAGTTCAAGACAATACTTTCTTTGATTAAGCACAAGACCATTGTTAGCATCAAGTACTTCTATGCCTAAGAAGTACTTAAGCTTTCCAACATCTTTAATTTTAAATTTAGAACTCAAGTATTTCTTAAACTCACTAATAACAGATTCATTGTTACCAGTTATGATAATATCATCAACATAAACCAGTAATGCCACAAAAGAATCATCCTCATTTTTAGTGAAAAGAGAAACATCACTTTTACTTTGTATAAATCCATTTTCAACACACTAGTTAACTTTTCATTCCACTTTCTTGGTGCTTGTTTAAGGCCATACAAAGACTTAGTGAGTCTACATACTTTATTATCATTAGACCCATATCCCTCAGGAAGTGTCATGTAAATCTCTTCATCTAATTCACCATATAAGAATGCATTATTAACATCAAGTTGATACACAGGCCAAGCATAGTGATCAGCAACAGAAATAAGGCATCTAACAGTAACAATTTTCACAACTGGTGAAAATGTTTCCTCATAATCAATACCCTCTTTCTGACTAAACCCTTTAGCCACAACCCTAGCTTTGAACCTTTCAACCTCACCACTAGATTTGTATTTAACTTTCCATAACCACTTACAAGCAACAACTTTTCTACCTGGAGGTAAATCTATAATTACCCAAGTGTTATTTCTGTTAAGAGCATCCATCTCTTCATTCATAGCTTCAATCCATTTTGGATTTTTAATAGCTTCTAAATAAGATTTGGGTTCATGGATTTTATTCAAATTATTAGCAAAGACAAAATTATGCATAGAAAAATTGGCATAGTTAAGCACACTATTTATATCATATCTAACCTTTTTATCCATCACATAATTGTCAAATTTAGCAGGAGTTTTAACAGGTCTACTAGATCTCCTTAACTCTGGTCTTTCTGGACTATTACCATTTTCAGACTCAAACATTTGTTTAAATTCCACAAAGTCATCACCCTCAGACTCATATTCATCATCATTATTGATAATGTCATCTCCTTCATAACTTCCTAAATTGCCACCTAGATCATTCTGGCTGCTGTCAATCTTGTCTAATCTAGACTCTTTGACTACCCCCCTAGAATGTCTGACAACATTAGGAGAAGTGTCACTAGACACATCTACAAAGTCAGGAGTCACACTATTATCCATATCATTCTTACTGTCTCTCTTATCATCATAGGGTTCACTTGACTCTGATTCTACTAGGTCAAAAAAGTTTTGACTGTTAACACCATTTTCTTCAAACACAAAATCTTTAACTAAAACATCATTTTTAAAAGGATAAACAGTCTCATAGAACTTCACATCTCTGGAAAAGAAAAAACTTTTTATTTCAAGGTTATAAAGTTTATAACCCTTTTTTGTATTAGAATACCCCATAAAACACATTTATCAGACCTAGCAGAAAATTTATCTGAATTATTTAACACAGTTGCAAAACACAAACACCCAAAACTTTTAAGCAAAGAGAGACTAGGTGAGACATTGTAAATCATTTCATAAGGACTTTTTCCAGAAAGCACAGAGGTAGGAAGCCTGTTAATAAGGTACACAGATGTTAAAATACACTCAGACCACATGTTTAAAGGAATGCCCCCCTGAAACATGAGGGCTCTAGCAACATTAAGCAGATGTCTATGCTTTCTTTCAACAATACCATTTTGTTGAGGTGTGTATACACAAGAAGTCTGGTGTATTATACCCTTAGATGTAACAAACTTTTCAAACATATGATTTATAAACTCAGTCCCATTGTCACTTCTAAAAACTTTAACAGAAATATCAAACTGATTCTTAGTGAGATTATAAAACTCTACAACCTTTCCAAAAACCTCATCTTTTCCTTTAAGCAAATACAACCAGACAGCTCTAGTATAATCATCAACAATGGTAAGAAAAAATCTGAAACCTTCCCTACTCTTAATCTTATAAGGACCCCAAACATCTAAATGAATAATATCACCCAAATGCAAAGTCTTATGATCACTAAGAGGAAAAGGTTCCCTGGTTTGCTTAGCCTTGTGACACACATCACAAGGCTGAGTTTCACCCAAGTCATCAATCTTAAGTGTATCTTTCAACACATTCAAAACTTGATCAGAAGGATGACCAAGCCTGTTGTACCAAATACACTTAGAAAGCATACAAAAAGTAATTTTACTATTAAAAATTTTCCTACCTGAATCAAACACATATAATCCATTATTCTCACTACCAGTCCCCAGGAGGGACTTTTGAAGAGAATCCTGAATAAAACACTTAGATTCAGTGAAAGAAACAACAAAATTATTGTCCTTAGCAAGTTTATGAATAGAAATAAGACTGACTTTGTATCCAGGTACCACTAACACATTTTTCAAACTAATTTTCTCAGTAAGTTTATAATTTCCAACAAATTTTACCAATTCTATAGTTCCATTAGGATGTGAAACAGTTATATTCAAATGAGAAACATTTATAACATCAGTTAAATGATCAGTTGAAAAAGTCATGTGTTGAGAGGCACCAGAATCAAAAATCCAGCCAACATAAGTACTATATGTACTAATGTTAGTGTTGTAGTTAAAAAATTTGCAAGTAACAAAACTAATCACATGATTAGAAAAAGAAAAAATACCAGCAGCACCAGAATGCAACTCACTATTATCAGGCTTAGAACCAATCAAAGCCATCAATCTGTTAATCTGATCTTGAGTAAAAGGCATAGAGTTTCCTGTACTTGGATCATTCTTAACAGAAGCAGAACTAGAATTAACACCACCAGATGAAGTATTAGAATTAGCACCACCAGGAGTTCTTTTCTTGAATCCTGGTGGATATCCATTAAGCTCAAAACATCTATCAATGGTATGACCAATCATATTACAATGCTTACAAACTAAATTATTATTCCTAGTAGTTCCTCTCCCTTGAGAAGGCCTACTATTATTATTATTATTGTTGTTAGACCAGTTGTTGTTATTACTATTAGACCAAGTAGATGGTCTATTAGCAAAAACAGAAGAGTTAGGTCTAACAGAAGAATTATGAACCAAGTTATTCTTGTGAGATTCAACTCTAGATAGAGTAGCAAATGCAGATTTCACATCTGGTAAAGGATCAGAAGTCAACAATTGACTTCTTACAACACTGTAAGTGTCATCCAATCCCATAAGAAATTGCATCAATCTCATCAGACTATTATGAGTTTTAAGTTGAGGAGCACCCTCACAAGTGCAACTAGGCAGATTAACCAAAGAATCAAATTGTCTCCATAGACTATTATAAGTGTGATAGTACTCAGATAAGGAGGACCCAGATTGAGTAAGAGAGCAAATCTTAAAATGCAAATTATATATAACAGACCCATCAATTTTATCATAAGTTTCCTTAAATTCATCCCAAACATCTTTAGCACTTTTAGAAAAAATTTGCCCTTGATACAACTCAGAAGAAATACAACCAAGAATCCATGAAAGAACAACAGCATTGCATCTATCCCATTGTTCTTGTAAAAACTCATCCTCTTTATCTTTAACACATGTACCATCAATAAAACCCAACTTATTTTTAGTGTGTAATGCAAGTTTAAAAGCAGCAGCCCATACTTTATAATTTTCAGGACCAGTCAGTTTAGTGGTAACAATAGGTTGGCCATTAGTATCAGATGGGTGCAAATAGAGAGGGTCATTAGAGTGAATGACTGTATTACTCTCATCATCAGTATCACTGACCTCCTTATCACTTTTCTTACCCTCACACATGATGCAAGATAAAAAACAGACAAAGAAAACACAACCCTTGTAACTCCTTTACAAACAACTACCAAGAAGCAAATAACCTCTCAAACAATCAAACCTCCAAACTACCTAGATCCCTTCGACACCTAATCACCCTCTATAAACAAAAAATAAAAAGAGAGAGACGAGTGGTATTACAAAGCACGCGCTGCAACAAACTCCAAACAGAAACCAAGATTTACAAGATCAAGCAGATCTTATAAACCAATATGCACAGCGGAAGAACTCACCTGAAAACAAGATGAAACACCAAAAAACAACAAGAAACAACCACAATTACCTTCAATCAAGAAAACCCTAATTTCTGATTTTTAGGGTTTCTTGACAAAACTTACCAGATGTGCAATTAAACCTAATTAATTGCACAAGAACCCAATTAATCACCTCAGGACACCAAGAATCGAAAAACCCCCAAATTTTTAGAAACCCTAAAAAATTAATTGATCAAACTTTGTGATTAAACACAATCAAGATATGATTAATCACAAGATTAATCAATATATTCTCAAAAAACCCAGTTAAAAACAGATATCAAGAACCAATGGCTCTGATACCATATTTGATTTTATAAAACTAAGAACAAGAATCAATTTAATTCAACCAACCACCCCTTAATCTTTTATTAACTGCGTATAGCTATCACTTCAAATGTGATACTATGCTGTTTGATCGTACATACAAAGAAGAAAGAAATCAACAACTGAATCAAGATCTTACAATACAAGATCAAGACTCATAAACCAAATCAAGAACTGAAACAATGAACGGAACGAGAGAGACTTTTCACACTTTTTACACACACACAATCTACCTAACAAAGTGAGATATGACTGAATATAAAGACGCTTAGCAAGCGTTGAAAGTAAGTTTCCACTCTTGGCAGAAATAGTCCTTTAACTTCCAATACCTGCACAAAACAAGAAACAAAAGAAAACAAGGAAAATATAGAAGGAAAAATATTACCTTTTACCCCTTCAACTATTATCACTTATCAACTTAGTTTTAATATTACACAATTCACATTTACACATATACGGGAACTTGGAATCGTATCGCATTCAATCATAATTGGGGCATTGGCGTATTACAAGGTTTCACAAAATCCACGTACAATAAAACCAGTGATTGGTGTAGTATCTTTTCATCAATTGTCTGAAGGGTTCGCATTGGCCAGCTGCATCTCACAGGACAGATTCAGCATCCCTCTTTCGCCGTTAGTGGCTTGTTTTTTTTCTTTCCATAATGGCTCCTATAACTGGCGGCCTAGGCATAGGTCGAAGGTATCTCTTCTTTTTTCAATCCTAAGACCCCAAAAGCTATGGTTATTAAGGTATCTTGGACTCTGCTTCTGCTGGAACTATAAACTAGATGGCATTGGTGGATTTAGTTGCTGCTGAATTCTTGAGCAAAAGTTTGAAAAGCAACTTCGGGGAACAAATTACATCTTTATTTCCGTTTTTCTTAGGGATGGATTAATGGCTTCTCTTGCAGCTAGGCTAAAAAAGGACATTTATCTACTTGTGATGTAATTAATCTTACTGTGTCCCACCTTTTCGGGTTGCTAGGCGATAAATGCTGTAAATCATACATGAAACGTTAACACATGAATACAAAAAAAGTTATGTCTTTAAAACGTTGTCGTTTTTCTTAACTATTCAAAGATATATACGGAGCAGCCAAGAAGTTCCACACAATTACACAAACGTACAAAATGTTGCCGTGTAGCTCTCTTGAGGATTCATCAAGCATCAATTGTTTTTTACATTGTTTCCTTCTAACGATCCAAAATACCTTAACTGATAAATTGTAACCTTAACCTCTCCTAGTTGTAGTGTTTAGCTTGTGTAATAAGAATATGATTGACACACTTACAGTGTAAAATCTCGGTTTTGGATATGTAGCTATACATGAAAACAACATATATTATAGCATAAACTTTTCTTTGATATCATGTTGATTGTGGCCTAAGACTTTCGATTTTGCAGGCCAATACGCCTCAATGAAGGAATTGGTGTTAACCATTCTTTCTTGCAGGAAAGGGGGTGTTTGGGTAATTATGCAGAAACGGGTCAAATGGGGTAAAGAGTTAATAACACAAATAAATAACTTTAATACTTTCACTACAAGAAAAAGGTATTTTAATGACAGACAAAAAGTGTGGGTAAATGTCCAAAAAAGTGCCACTAAAAGACTTTTTTTTTTCACCTACAGTTATAAAATGTGTGAGTTAAAATCCTGCTGGTAAAAGTATATAGTGACACCCTATTCTGACACTTAAAAGTGTCAGGACAAGTTAAAACTATCTCTTACACACACAATCTGACATTATAAGTTGAAACTATGCCCTGCTATAAAAATGCTATTTCGCAAAATATTCTATTCTAATTAGCACAGAAAAACTAATAATTAATAACAAAAAAAATCAAGAGTCAAATATATTTATTATTTAAACCACATCTCGATACCAAACCACAAACAAGAAACGAACTTTATAAGTGTGAAATACAAGTATGATTATCACAATTCATTGAAATACAACTGAGTTTAAACAAGAAAAAACTGGGCATGTGCTCGTGCTTCACAATCCTCACGCTGCTTTAAATTTCATCGGTTCCTGTAAACAATAGGTAATCATAAAAAACTGGACTTTCGCTCACACTTTTTATTAAGTGTAGGTGAAAGTTGGACTTTCGCTCACACTTTTTATTAAGTGTAGGTGAAAGTTAGATTTTCGCTCACACTTTTTATAAAGTGTAGGTGAAAGTTAGACTTTCGCTCACACTTTTTATTAAGTGTAGGTGAAAGTTAGACTTTCACTCACACTTTTTATTAAGTGTAGGTGAAAGTTGGACTTTTACTTATATTTTGGTTAAAAGTGTAAGTGAATATACACTTTTACTTACACTTATTTTTGTGTGTCATTAAAAAATGTGTCACTATATGCCCTTTTTTTGTAGTGTATATTTGAATTAGATTAGTTATTGTTTAAAAATGATCCTATATATATTAGATGAAAGGGTATAAGTGAAAAGGTGTGTCTTTTCAAAAACAAACAGACACAACCATTGGAACACACCCCTTCATCCAATAACGGATGTAACTGTCATATGATGTCGGGTAAAAGGCCCAGACATCTTTACAAATCTGGTGCAGGCAACAAATCTTGATTCACAATCTCTTCGGTAAAAGGCCATCCGTTATAAATCTTGATTCACAATCTCTTTGGTTTTCTTTGAAACAACGCAATACTAGATTGAAGAGACTTGACAAGTACTTGTTATATGAAAGATGATTAACAAAAAAGAATTAGACTTGTGGCTAAAGTGAATGCATGACAACATTATTTTTCATTGAACTTTACGTTCTCCATTTTTCTCATGGTTGCGACATCCACTATAGTGTAAGACTATATGCTTCATATTTCATTTATTTGATTCATTTCGTATTGATGTCGTGTAGTTTGATCACCAAGACAACATAATACCAATGATAGTCTTACCCTTACGTCTCATTGTCCATTTGAAACACAAGAGGCCGGTAAAACATGAATCTGATGTTCGCTGCCAATTGTCATCTATCACGCTATAATAACTTTATACAATGTGCGTAAAATGTTGTACAATGAGAATCGTTATGAGGATATTCTATGTGCATAAGAATATTTACATATTTTTTTAGTCTATAAATAGCTCAGGAAAGAACGATATATAGTATCGTAAAACTGTGAATCAATTGAAAGGTTTTCCAATGTATGGATGCATTACTGGGCGATTACTCCTTTGGCAGTAGGCTTTCTTACTTCTACCGCCAAGGGAGATTTGCCCTGCAATTCATCTGCTATGACAAGTCACTTAGACAAGGTAAAATCCTTTCATTGATAGTGTTCCCAGTCAAGATGGTGTCTAATTATTCATAGAATAAATATTTTGACTAGATTTTTGTTTTGGTTATTCTGATTTATCATAACATAGCATGTGGAAGTAGTAGTGACAAGTATTTTGTTGTTATAACAATTGTTTATTATAATTTCTTGTTTTAAGCACAAAAAACTTAAATCACTTGGATTTCAATTTATATAATAAGGACCCTTTCAGGAATCTTTCTGTATCAAATGTCTAAAAGTAGTTGCAGTGACTCACCCGTATTTGAAGCATGCAGCGGATGAAAACACTTCTTTCCCTCTCAAAATTTGTAGCAATTACTTCCATCCTTTTTTTCTGGATTAGTTAGAGTAGCCATTCCGTTTGTTGGGAAGAGTTGCCGACTTCTAAAAGCAAACTGAGGTTTATTTATTGCCACTAAAGCTTTCTAAGCTGGTGTATCCTCAATAAAAGTTAGGCACACATGCTACCAGATGTCACATCGGCTCTATCTAACCATTGTCTTCCTAAAAATCCCTTGGCCCAACTTCCACTTTTGAGATTTCATTACAATGATGGTTGCTTTGATCACATTACTTGCTGACTTAATTAGCACTCAGTATTAGTATGAGGGAATACAAGAAAAGCAGACCCAGATTTGTAGTATTAATCCGAATGATTTGGATTTGGTTGTAGTTTGATAAGTTGGTTGGGAAAGAATGTGGTTTGAATGAAGATACTTGTGAGGCTAGTCAAATACGTAAATGACCATTCGAAGAAAATTCAACTCACTCAACCTCAGTTCATGTCATAAAGGTATTGGAACTTGAATACCTGATCACATTCAATAATCATCGGCCTATCACTAGGAGTTTCGCGAAGTACATGTACAATAAGACCATCGATTGGCGCGTTCTCTTTCCATCAGTTCTTTGAAAGGTTTGCATTGGCTAGCTGCACCTCACAGGCTAGATTCAGTGTCGATCCTTCGTTTCATGTTAATGCCTTGTTAAATTTCCATAATGGCTCTAATAAGTGGTCTCGTTTGACGTTAATCAGCATATGGAGAGGTATTTATTCATTTGGCCTGGTAATTCTTATAGACACGAATAACTTAACGGGTTTTGGCCTTTAATTTTGTGTTAGATTTATGTTAACATGACAGGTGATTTATTGTATTTAAGGATTAGAAGTTTCATACGAATTGCGAAAATAAGGTTAATTGGAAATTGAAATCGCCTAACGTATCAACTTAACTGAAATTTCTCTAATTTCACAGAATGTCTCATTTTGGTACAAAAATGTTATTTTGGTCAACATGTTTTATGTATCTTTCTAAATGGTCTGAATTCATCAAACACTCTGATATATGGGTATTATTTTAACCTCAAAAACCAATAGTAAGTGTGAAATATTGTATGTTATAATCTAATATTGATGTTATGTTAATTGTTCAGTATAACATATGAACCGTTGAATCCAAGCACACATGATTGACCGTACAGTTCTCTTCGTTTGTAAAGTTCTCGAAGAGCTATACTACCATAACTGATAAAGTGTAACCTTTGTTCCTACTAGTTCTATTTTTTGCGCGTGTGTAATAAGAACGCAAATGATACGCGCACAATACATTGTAAGATCCTGGTTTCAGATTTATAACTATACCTGAAAACTACATAGCACTATTTCTAGATACCAATGTAGATGATTGAGGATGTGTGTCATGTCTTGTGTTATTCCTTAGTTTGAAGATGTTATACATATTGTAATGATACCGACAAATTAAAGCATACTTCACTGGTCATGTAAAACTACCGTCAAAACGCCATTCTTCTCAGCCTTCATATATCGGATATGCCGAGGTACAATACTTGTTAGGCTTATAGAACCTTTCTAAAGTATAACATATTCTCAACCATATTACCCTTTATGAGATCTAGATGCTTTTCTAGCTTACTCCATTCGCCTCAAAACAACCCGATCGCCTACATTTGCCATTCTGTATCATTGGATATGCGAAGGTACGGACACATTAGACGCAAGATCAAGAATCGAATCTAATAACAGATATATGAGCACTACTAAACTAAATCTTGAGAACATAGTGTTAGTAGTTGTTAAATTAGCAATAAATATTAATTGATCGTTTAAAGAGATATCAACTGATTTTTTTTTTTGCTAAACAAACTCTAACTTTGTTGCTAAATAACTATGGCTAATGGCTATTTCTACAAAGAGATGGAAGAAGCACCAAAGACCTTACACAGAATCACATAAAAGTAAAAAATATTGCCTTGTTGCTCTCTTAAGGGTTCATCAAGCATGAATATTAGCTTTTTCATTTTTTTCCTTTCAAGGACCCAAAATACCATAGGTGATTAAGTGTAACCTTTATTTCTCCTAGTTGTAGTGTTTGCACTTGTGTAATAAGAATATGATTGACACATCACACACATGCAGTATAAAATCTTGGTTTCAGATTTATAGCTATACATGAAAACAACATATGTCATAGTTATTTGGGAAAATTCTTGAAATGGCCCAAGTTTGCACCCATTTTCCTAAAATGCACCAACCAAATGAAAATTTTTCAAAATGTCTTATGCAACTTATGCAACTTATGCGACTTTTCCAAAAATAGAAAAAAAAAGTTTAAAAATTTTCCCAAATTTTTTCCATTTTTGGAAAAGTCGCATAAGTTGTATAAGTTGCATAAGTTGCATAAGACATTTTGGGAAATTCTCATTTGGTTGGTGCAAAAAGGGAAAAAGGGTGAGATTTTGGGACATTTGAAGAATTTTCCCTAGTTATTTTACCAAAAAAAAAACATATGTCATTGTGAAGTCAAATAATTTGGTCAACTGATTTAACTAACTAAAATATATACTAACTCAATTAAACAATCTACATATGTTATACCTTAATTTCACTTATCAGGTAAAATCACCTTTCAAACAGCCATTTTTCTCACCGATTCTATAGGATATGCCATGGTACAATGCTTCTTAGGGTTATGGGACCTTTCTAAAGTATAACATATTCTCAACCCTTTTACTCTTTTTGAGGTCAAGATGCTTTTCTAGCTTACTCCACTCGACTCAAAAGAACCCATTGATGTGCCATTGTTATTGGATATGCCAAGGTACGAACAATATTATACAAGAGATCAAGAATCAAAATTTTATAGCAGTATTCAAATTATAACTTATAGTACGTATTCAAACTAGCTACAAAAGAACATTATAAATACTTTAACTTCTAACAACGAATCTTGATTCATGATTTCTTTATTGATGAATACATGTTATATATGAAAGACGATTAACAAAAATAATTCGACTTATAGTGTGGCTAAAGTGAATGCATGACAACATTATCTTTTCATTGAAACTTTATGTCTCCATTTTCCTCATCGTTGCTACATCCTCTATAGTATAAGAATATATGCTTCATTTTTCATTTATTCGATTCATTTTTCATATTAATGTCATGTAGTCTGATCACCAAGACAACATAATACCAACGATAGTCTTACCCTTACATTTCATTGTCTCTTTGAAACACAAAAGGTCGGTATAACAAGAATATGATGTTCGCTGCCAATTGTCATCAATCACGCTATGAAAACTTTGTACAATGTGCGTAAAATGTTGTACAATGAGAATTGTTTTAGGATATTCTATGTGCACAAGAATATTTACATAATTTCTAAGTCTATAAATAGCTCTGGAAAGACCTATATACATAGTATTGTAAAACTGTGAATCAATTGAAAGGTTTTCCAATGTATGGATGCATTACTGGGCGATTACTCCTTTGGCAGTAGGTTTTCTTACTTCTACCGCCAAGGGGGATTTGCCCTGCAATTCATCTGCTACGACACGTCACTTAGACAAGGTATCCTTTCAAGGATAGTGTTTCAAGTCGAGATGGTATAAAATATTCCTAGAAGAAATATTTTGATTAGAGTTTTGTTTTGGTTATTCTGATTTATCATATAATAGCTTGTGGAATTGGTAGCCATTAGTACTTTTGGTTGTTATAGCAGTTGTTTTTTTATCATTTCCTGTTTTAAGCACAAAAAAAAATTTAATATCAAAAAGTATTGTAGTGACTCACCGCTATTTGAAGCATGCAGCGGATGAAAACACTTCATTCCTTCTCAAATATTTGGCAATTACTTCCATCCTTGTGTCCGCATTCGTTAGACCCATTCCGTTGGTTGGTAAGAACTGGCGACTTCTGAAAGCAGATCAACTCAAGTTTATTTATAGCCACTAAATCCTCACTACACGTTTAGTGCACATGCTACCAGATGCCACATCGGTGTTATCTAACCCTTGTCTTCCTAAAAATCTTTAGTCTAACTTCCACTTTGCAGGTTCCATTACAATGATGACTGCTTTGACCAAATTGCTTGCTGACTTCATTGGCACTCAATATTATGAGGGGAAAAGAGGAAAGGAGGCCTAAATTTAGTGGATTGATCCAGATCGGATGATTTGGATTCGGTTTTAAATCAGTGGGTTGGGAAAGAGTGCGATGTGGATAAAAATGGTTGTGGGGCTAATTACACACAAGACCAGTCGATGAACATTTAACTCACTCAACCTTAGTTCACTTCATACAGGTATTGGAACTTGGATTCGTATCACGTTCAATAATAATCGGTCTATCACTACGCATTTCACAAAGTCCATGTACAATAAGACCATTGATCTGTGTGTGATATTTCCATCAGTTCCTTGAACGGTTTACATTGGCTAGCTGCACCTCACAGGCCAGATTCAGCATCCTTCGTTCGACATTAATAGCCTGTTAAATTGCCATAACGGCTCTTATAAGGATCCGCATACTGAAAGGCATCTCTTCATTTTTCAATCCTAATAGCCCTAAAACTTTTGTTATTGAAGGTATCTTGAATAAAAGGATGAAAACAAACTTGGGGGATCAATTAGTGTCGTTTTATGCACTTTTTCTTGGAACTGGATTGATGGATTCTGTTGCAGCTCAGGCCTAAACATACCACTTTTTTACTTGTAATGTAATTAATCCAACTCGATTCCACCTTCTTGTTATTTTGCGGTAATTAATGTAAAAAACACATTATACGTGTATAATTAACAGACTAATGACACAAAGTCCATATTGTAAAGTTTGTTTCATCATGAAAAGTTCTCTTGTGGCTTTGGTAATTGTTTATAGGCATGAATAACTTAACAGGTAATGTCCTTTTGTGTTAGATTTTTGTTAACATGAGCGATGTTCTAATATAAGTGTTTTTATGGAATAAAATTTCATACGAACTGCGAAACAAATGTTAATGGAAAACTGAAATGGCCTATCGTACCAACTTAATTATTGAAACTTCTCTAATTTCACATAGTTCTCATTTCTGTACAAAAATTTCATTTTGGTCAATATCCTTTATGTAATTTCTGATCAATCTGAATTCGTCAAACACTCTAATACATGGTTATTTGTTTGATGTAAAATGTGCATTGTTAAATCCAATTAGCACACACGATATAACGTACACTTCTTTTCGTTTGTAATGTTCTTTCCTTTTACAGGCTAAAAAACCATAGTTGATATAGTGTAAGCTTTATTCCTCCTAGTTGTATTTTTGGCTCTTGTATAATAAGAACACAAATGATCCACGCACAATATTACACTATAATATGTTTCAAACTATACATGAAAACTACATAGCCCTATTTCTAGATACCAACGTAAATGATTGAGAACATCTGTCATGTCTTATCTTATTCCTTAATTTCAAGAAAATAAATGTTAAAGCATACTTTACTTGTCATGTAAAACTACCTGTCAAAGCGACATTCATCTCACCCTTCATATATCTGATATGTCGAGTTACAATACCTGTTAGGCTTATGGAACCATATTCTGAAGTATAACATATTCTCAACATCTTTTCTCTGTTGGAGATCTAGATGCATTTCTAGCTTGGTCCATTCGCCTTAAAACAACCTGATCACATGCATCTGCTATTGTGTATTGGATATGCCAAGGCACAAACAATATCATACAGATGATCAACAATCATACTTCTAAAACAGATATGTGGAATATTACTATTAAACTTTTTTTATTGTGTTTGGTCGCGTGATTAAAAGAATTAAGTATTCAATCTAGCTCGTTAATTTAACTAATATAGACGATTATGAACCTGGATGAAAGATGATCATAATAATAAGTTAAACTTGTAGTGTAGCTAAAGTGAATACATGACAACATTGTCTTTCCATTGGAACTTTACGTTCTCCATTTTCCTCATAGTTGCGGCATCCACTACAATGAATAATATATGCTTCATATCTCGTTTTATTTCATTCCTTTTACATATTCATGCCGTGTATATATTTATACGGTCTAACAGATGTCTAAAGCCATGACAACATAATATGAATGATAGTCTTACCCTTGCGTTTCAAACTTGTAACAATACATGAAATCTACATAGCATTATTTCTAGATACCGATATAGAGATGAATGAGGATATCTGTCATGCCTTATGTTATTCCTTTATTTCAAGATCGTGTTTTGTGATAATATTGGATATGTCAAGGTACGGACAATACCATACCAAAGATCAAGGATCATAATTTTATAACAGATATATAAAATATGATGCTTAAACCATTTTTGTGTGTGTTTAGTGCTTAGTTAAAAGTATTATGTATTCAAATTAACTTGTAAATTAAGTTACTAGAGACGATTATAAAATATTCAACTTTTAACAACAAATCTTAATTAACAATGCTTTTGGTTTTCTTTGAAACAACAAAATACATGATTGAAGAAACTTGCTGAATGAAAGTTAAACGAAATACGATCAAGATAGTAACTTAAACTTATAGTGTAGCTAAAGTGAATACATGACACCATTATCTTTACATTGGAACTTTACGTTCTCCATTCTCCTCATATATAGTTGTGACATCCACTACAATGAATAATATATGCTTCATATCTCGTTTTATTTCATTCCTTTTACATATTGATGCCGTGTACAGATTTAAACGGTCTAACAGATGTCTAAAGCCAAGACAACATAATACGAATGATAGTCTTACCCTTACGTTTCATTGTCTCTTTGAAACACAAAAGGTCGGTAAAACATGAATCTCATGTTCGCCGCCAATTTTCATCAATCACGCTATAATAACTTTTAAGTTTTAACACACAATGCGCGTAAAATGTTGTCCAATGAGAATCGTTTTGAGGATATTCTGTGAGCACAAGAACATGTACATAAATTCTAGGTCTATAAATTGCTCATGAAATCACGATAGTATCATAAAAGTGTGAATCAACTGAAAGGTTTTCCAATGTAAGGATGCATTACTGGTCGATTACTCTTTTGGCAGTAGGTTGTCTTACATCTACCGCCAAAGGAGATTTGCCCAGCAATTCATCTGCTACGACAAGGTATGGTCCTTCCAAGTGTTTCAGGTACAGATTGTGTATTCCTAAAAGAAATTTATTGCTAGAAGAAATATTCCTAGAAGAAATATATTGCTTGGATGTTTGTTTTTATTATCCTGATTCATCATATCTAGCTTATAGAATTAGTCAAATTTATTCAATTCATGTTTGTTTATTATAAAGTTTTGATTATTTAGTTTGTAAATTAATGGTAATATATGCTATATATGACATCCGTCTAACTCAGGTTAGTGATTGATAGAATTTTTAGAACTTATTTGACTTAACTTACTTGTGTTGAGTTTATTTTGTGCTTGTCCGATCATTTTATGTTTAAATTATTTTTTTAAAGAAAATATTGTTGTCTAACGTGCCTTCGACTTATGATTTTATCTTAACGTCAACTTATTATATATATATATATATATATATATATATATATATATATATATATATATATATATATATATATATATATATATATATATATATATATATATATATATATATATATATATATATATATATATGCTCAAGCTATTTTAAATATTAGTATTACCCACCCTAAATATCTTAGTCAATTCTTACATATATAAGTTTTTAAATGTACACTTATTTAAACACCGACATTCGACGTGTATCGTCTATGACCCTGAGTACTTTATTATTTTATAAAAGTATTTCGAATGTTTTAGTTTTATTTTTATCTTAATCATTTATTTTTCGCGTCTTACATATATCTTTTGTATAGTGTAACTTTTAAAATATCGGACTTCGATAATACCTGTTTTTACAAATTTTAGGATTATATTAGCATTTGTACAAAAAAAATGTTAATTAATTTAATGACAAAGTAAACATGACATGTGACGTCAAGCATTTTTTATGTTTCTAAATGCATTTGAAACCTATTCTTATTATAGTAAAAGATGTGGTGTAATGTAGTCATTTTTTTAGTACGTACAAAGACTTTACAATTCTTTTAGTCATGGGCTACGTTAAATTTTGTCATGCCAATATTAACTCTAGACATAATTTACTCAAAGACTAAGTATTAGTCGTTTGATACATACATAGTATACGTAAATTTCAATTATACAATAATTCAATGTGTTCATTCTTAGCCGCAACTTTTGACAATCAAATGGCAACGTGGACTTCTAAATGGTAGATTGTCATAGATGTATCCAAGAAAAGATTTATATAAACAAATATTCATATCAATTTTCTACATCTAGTTTATACTTGTCTGTTAAGTTTTGACATAATACGTGTCTTTGAGATAGATATTGTTAGTATGTGGAAGTCACATGGCCTCTAATATTATGACTTCTAACTGCGCCTAGTTATCACAGTTATTATTTCTATAAATATCATATATAAAACGAAAGAATTATAGACAAGAAATTCTCTATATTTGATTAATTTGGCTACAAATATATTAAACATGTTGTGCAATATTGTCATGGTTACGGATTCATAAAAGTTGACGAGGGTATTAGTTTTTGAAATTGAGAAGACAAGAAATCTTAATCACGTTTAGGTGTTCTTCGCCCTTTTCAGAATTCTGTTGTATAATCTTCGTCATATCATGTGAGTTCATAGCCTCGCTTTTATTTATTTAATTTCTTTATAAACCCGCGAGGGGGATACATGCTATTTTTATAAAATGAACACAAGTGCTTAAAGTGTGTATGCTGATGATGATGCTATTAGACACTAAGTATCGTTATTGCCATAAAGTCCCTTTTATCATGAACCGTTAACTATTTGACCGGTTAGGCAAGTAGACGCTAGTACTGTGAATAGATCTATTGGGATTGACTTCTCTGTCCGGGTAAGTCGCGCTTACCAGACCGGTTAGGCAAACGGACACATTGTATTTAGAGGTTGGGTATTTTGGCAAGATACCCCGCGGGCAAATTGTATGATATGGGTTAACGTTCGGTGTCGTAAGCTTAGTGTAGTAGTACTTTCTTTAAGACTTTGTATGTGTTACATTGTCGCTCGATGACTTAAAATCTTGTGTTCAACTGTTTTAAATTTATAAACCTATGAATTTCACTCAGCCTTTGTGTTGACATTTTTAGCATGTTATCTTAGGTATTTAAAGCACTATAAGCCGTGAGGAGTCGCATGGACACATTTTGAAGACTTGCATAATGTTATCGTTCGAAAAGACTTTTAAAAACTTTCATATTATGTTTAATATGTGTAATAAACTGTTTGGAAAATTTTGTAATACTCTGATGTTTGTTGTAATCGAATGATAATTTGTTTTAAAAACGTCTCATTTAGAGGTCGTTTTCTATGACTTGTACGACGTGCTATGAAGTAATACCCTTGGTTATTATCCGCTGCCATCCAAAATTTGGGGTATTACAGATTGGTATTAGAGCTACTCGTTATAGAGAACTAGGTTGTATTAGATTCCTAAACTATAACTATTTGATACGACAAGTCTTCCTTTATTGCCTTCTAGTGTTCGTGCGCGTTTTTAGCTTAAGAACTTATGTTCATTCTTCGAGAATATAGTTATTATACATATATATAAAGACTAACTATATGTACATATATACTTGATCTACATTTTGGTTAGCTTACGAGTATTTATCAAGGCATTCTTATTTTATATACACATACTATATATATTGCCTTGATTACGTCAATTGGTGAATGCCTCCAGGTGTTGTTGTACTATCTATATGTTGTGTAATGATTATCATTAGATGGACTATTATTGATTATTACACTTTTATGTTTTATAGAATCATGCCACCTAAGAATATGACTCCGGGTGCTATTGAGAAACTTGTAGCTGACCGAGTGGCCGCAACTATCGCTGAGTACGAGGCGAATTGGGTCAATGAAACTGGAAGTAATGTTGGAGTAAATGGAAGAGTTAATGTTGGTAATGCTACTAGGGATGTTATAGAGGGGCTATGCCAGTTGGGCTTAATGCTGTAGGTGATGGGCCAATTAGAGCTGCTAAGCCAGCTAGAGTTGGAGTGAATACACCAACTGTTCACGAGTGCACTTATGCACAATTCATGAAGTGCAACCCGCACACATTCAGTAGGACTGATGGAGTTGTGAATATGTGTCGATGGCTCGAGAAATTGGAATCTATCTTTTGGATAAGCGAATGTTCTGAGGCAAACAAGACCAAATTTACTTCATGTACCCTTCAAGGTCATGCTCTAACTTGGTGGAATTCTTATTTACAGTCTGTAGGAATCGATACAGTCTGTGTGAACCCGTGGGCTGAGTTCAGAAGAATGGTGACTGAGGAGTTTTTCCCTCGAAGTAAAATACAAAAGCTGGAGCATAAGTTACGGAATTTGAAGGTAGTCGGGTATGATATTGATGTGTATACCAACCGTTTTCACGAGTTGGCACTATTATGTCCCACAATGGTTGAGCCAGAGTACAAGAAGGTGGAACAGTATATCCGTGGGCTTTCTGAGAACATTAAACGAGATGTAACCTCATCTAAACCTGCAAACATTCATGAGGCAATTCGAATGGCCCATAGTCTCATGGCTCAAAGGGTTCAAGCTAAAGATGATAAGGTTTTTGAGGGTAACAAGTGGAAGTGGGAGAACTTCCAAGGTGGTAACAATAACTTTAATTACCGAAACAACAACTACCGCAATCAACAGAACCGCAGAAGGGAACAACTTAGGGCAAACATCAATGCCCCAGCTGAAGTAAGGGGTTATGTTGAGAGCGTACCTCATTGTAACCGATACAAATTATACCACACTGGTCAATGTACAACTGTATGTCGAAACTGACAGAAAGTGGGACATGTAGCCAAAGATTGTAGAGGTAAAATTATGGCCCGTGGTACAAATGCTCAGAATTTTTTACATGATTAATTGCTTTGGTTGTGGTGAGAGGGGACACTATAGAAATGAATGCCCCAACAAGAAGGATCAAGCTGGAGGTGCTCGCGATAGGGCTTATGTGATGGAAAATGGCGTACCTCAACAAAATTCGAATGTTGTCACTGGTACGTTTTTACTTGATAATCACTATGCTACCATTTTGTTTGATTCGGGTGCTAGTAAGAGCTTTGTGTCTGCTAGTTTTAGTACATTGCTTAATATCGTTCCATCTAGATTAGACATTAAGTATGATATTGAGTTGGCTGATGGGAAAGTAGTTACTACTAATACTGTCTTGTGCGGCTTCACACCAAATTTAATAAATCACCTATTCTTAATTGATTTGTTGCCGATTGAGCTTGGGAGCTTTGATGTTATCGTGGGAATGGATTGGCTATCCAGATATAATGCGGTTATTGTTTGTGGGGACAAGATTTTCCGTATTCCCTACAACAACAAGATGTTGATAATCGAGGGCGACCGAAGTAAATATCGATTAAGCGTGATATCTTGTATTAAAGCTAGAAAGTACATGGAAAGAGGGTGTCAAATATTCGTTGCACACTTGAGTGAAAAGAAGGAAGAAGAAAGACAATTAGAAGATGTGCCCATTGCTCGAGATTTTCCAGAGGTGTTTCCAGAAGACTGACCGGGGATTCTGCCACCCCGACAAGTAGAATTCCATATCAATTTGGTACCTGGTGCATCACCAGTAGCTCGTGCACCATACCAATTAGCACCGTCTGAGATGAAGAATTGTCTGAGCAATTGCAGGAACTTTCTGATAAAGGGTTTATTCGACCAAGCTCATCACCTTAGGGAGCTCCTGTATTATTTGTAAAGAAGAAGGACGGTTCTTTTCGAATGTGTATAGATTATCGTGAGCTTAACAAATTAACTGTGAAGAACCGTTACCCGTTACCGAGGATCGATGATCTCTTCGATCAATTACAAGGTTCTATCATATATTCAAAGATTGATCTACGATCAGGTTATCACAAGGTTCGAATTAGGGAAGAAGACATCCCAATAACTGCATTCATAACTCGTTACGGTCATTACGAGTTTCAGGTTATGCCATTTGGTCTAACCAATGCACCAGCGGTATTCATGGATTTGATGAATCGGGTGTGTAAACCGTACCTCGACAAGTTTGTCATCGTGTTCATTGATGATATTTTGATTTATTCTCGGAACAAAGAAGAACATGAGAGACATCTAAAGACTATTTTAGAACCGCTAAAGAAAGGGAAATTATACCCTAAATTCTCCAAGTGTGAATTTTGGATAGAATCTGTGCAATTTCTTGGTCATGTGATTGACAGTCAAGGCATTCATGTCGATCCTGCTAAGATTGAAGCTATCAAAAGTTGGGCTGCACCAACAACGCCAACTGAAGTGCGACAATTTTTGGGACTTGCTGGTTATTATAGAAGGTTTATCGAAAGTTTTTCTGTGATAGTTAAGCCTTTAACCAAGCTTACTCAGAAGAACAAGAAGTATGAATGGGGAGAAGAAGAACTGGAAGCATTTCAACTACTAAAGAATAAGCTTTGTAGCGCACTTATTCTAGCCTTACCAGAAGGAGCTGAAGACTTTGTAGTGTATTGTGATGCTTTGCTTAATGGTCTCGGTGCAGTACTGATGCAACGAGAAAAGGTTATAGATTATGCTTCATAGAAACTTAAGAATCATGAAGAAAAATATACGACACACGACTTAGAGTTAGATGCTGTTGTATTTGCTCTAAGACTGTGGAGACATTATTTGTATGGTACGAAGTGCATAGTATATACAGATCACAAGAGCCTCTAATATATTTTGGATCAAAAAGAGCTTAACGTGAGACCACGTCGGTGGATTGAGCTTCTTAGCGATTATGATTGTGAAATTCGATACCATCCCGGGAAGGCGAACGTCGTGGCTGACGCCCTAAGCAGAAAGGAAAGAATTAATCCGATACAAGTTCGAGCATTAGTCGTGACAGTTCACAACAATCTTCCATCTCAGATTATTAATGCTCAAACGGAGTCCATGAAGGAAGAAAATATGAAAGCTGAAAATCTTCGAGGAATCGACAAGAAATCATTCGAGACTCGCCTTGATGGGACACGATGATTCGAGAACCGAATCTGGTTGCCACTTTTTGGAGGTTTGAGAGATTTGATCATGTTTGAGTCACATAAGTCTAAATATTCTATTCACCCAGGATCTAACAAGATGTATCATGATCTGAAGCAATTATATTGGTGGCCGAACATGAAGGCTGAGATTGCCACTTATGTCAGCAAGTGTTTGACGTGCGCCAAAGTAAAGGCAGAGTACAAGAAACCGTCAGGGTTACTACAACAACCTGAGATTCCTGTATGGAAGTGGGAACGAATCACCATAGATTTTATCACTAAGCTGCCGAAAACATCGAGTGGTTTTGATTCAGTTTGGGTCATTGTTGATCCTTTGACAAAATCTGCTCATTTCCTACCTATCAAAGAGACAGATAAGTAGGAGAAACTTACTCGACTCTACTTAAAAGAAATTGTTTGCAAACATGGAGTGCCGGTGTCAATAATTTCAGACAAAGATAGCCGATTTACATCAAGGTTTTGGCAATCACTCCAGAAAGCTTTGGCAACACAACTTGACATGAGCACTGCGTATCATCCGCAGACAGATGGCCAAAGTGAAAGGACGATCCAAACGCTAGAGGATATGTTGCGTGCGTATGTGATCGACTTTGGAATTGGATGGGATAGACATTTGGCACTAGTTGAATTTTCATATAATAATAGTTACCATGCCAGTATAAAAGTTGCACCTTTTGAGGCATTGTATGGGCGCAAGTGCTGATCACCTGTTTGCTGGAGTGAGGTTGGAGATACCCAACTCATAGGTCCCGAGATCATACACGAGACGACAGAAAAGATTATTCAAATCAAGAATAGATTGTTAGCTGCTCGTAGTCGCCAAAAGAGTTATGTTGATGTCAGGAGAAGGCCTTTGGAGTTCAAGGTTGGTGATAGGGTTATGTTGAAAATATCGCCATGGAAAGGCGTGATCCGTTTTTGAAAACGAGGTAAACTAAGTCCTCAATACATTGGACCATTTAAGATCTTAGCTAATATCGGTCTGGTAGCCTATAGACTCGAATTGCCACAACAACTTAGTGTAATTCATAACGTCTTTCATGTATCGAACTTGAAGAAGTGTTTATCGGATGAGAGTCTTATTATTCCACTTGACGAGATTCAGATTGACGACAAGCTAAATTTCATTGAAGAACCGATTGAAATTATGGATCGGGAAGTCAAGAAGCTTAGACAAAGTATAATTCCAATTATCAAAATTCGATGGAATTCGCGACGAGATCCGGAGTTCACGTGGGAGCGCGAAGACGAAATCAAGCGTAAGTACCCACATTAATTTTCGAATGACAAGAAGAAATGAATTCCGCGGACGGAATTCTTTCTAACGGGTGGATGATATGACATCCGTCTAACTCAGGTTAGTGATCGGTAGAATTTTTAGAACTTATTTGACTTAACTTACTTGTGTTGAGTTTATTTTGTGCTTGTCCGATCATTTTATGTTAAAAAAAAATTTTAAGAAAATATTGTTGTCTAACGTGCCTTCGACTTATGATTTTATCTTAACGTCAACTTATTATATATATATATATATATATATATATATATATATGCTCAAGCTATTTTAAACATTAGCATTACCCACCCTAAATATCTTAGTCGATTCTTATATATATAAGTTTTTAAATGTACACTTATTTAAACACCGACATTCGACGTGTATCATCTATGACCCTGAGTACTTTATTATTTTATAAAAGTATTTCGAATGTTTTATTTTTATTTTTATCTTAATTATTTAATTTTCGTGTCTTACATATATCTTTTGCATAGTGTAACTTTTAAAATATCGCACTTCGATAATACCCGATTTTTGCAAATTTTAGGATTATATTAGCATTTGTACAAAAAAAATATGTTAATTAATTTAATGACAAAGTAAACATGGCATGTGACGTCAAGCATTTTTTTATGTTGCTAAATGCATTTGAAAGTTATTCTTATTATAGTAAAAGATGTGGTGTAATGTAGTCATTTTTTTAGTACGTACAAAGGCTTTACAATTCTTTTAGTCATCGGCTACGTTAAATTTTGTCATGCCAATATTAACTCTAGACATATTCTACCTTATATAATAGAGGGGAATCACGTTTTCATAGAAACAGTGATCCCCTCACATTTTATTAAACAAAGATGATTTCTTCCCTCTCACACAACCCTTCTCCTCTCATAGATTTCACACGTATTGGCACACACATACAGTGATTTGGCCCTTCGTTACTCAATTAATGTTGGGTTGGGTTTCCCTTTGCTTTTAATGATGGGTTTGCCCCTTTGTTAATTCACCTTTATATAAAGGTTGTGGCTACAGGAGTTGCCCCTTTGGTGATTAATTGTGGCTACAGGAGATGACCCTTAATTGGCCTTGGGGTATATATACCCTCACACCAATTTCTATATAAAAAACATTCTGTGATGTTTTGGGTACTCTATTATCTTCGTTGCCGCCATCAATGGTGGGCGGCGTTGCTGATTGGTCGGTCACGTTGGCTAGCATAAGTCGGTTGCTTGATTTGTCATTTCTCTTGATTGGGATTGCTGGAAACCCTAAATGTTTGGGGGTTGGTTCTTAAAATGCATTCTTTACTTACGGGTTGTAAGTTTTCTGTTTCCATTTAACTTTCCGCTACCATTACTAAAAAAAATTCTATGCTTATTAAGCTTTAAAAAAATCTCTATGTTCTCCTAATTGATTTAGTGATTTTGAGTTTTTGATTAATGGGTTTCGACTTCTTGATTAATGGGTTTGCATTATTTGTGGGTTGTCTACAGTTTTCTCTTGGTTATTGATTTGTTGCTGCCTTGGCTCGATGTTAGAGATGATCTATAATAATGGGGTTACGATTTTTTGGGGTTTTGTTTTGATCTTAGAGATGAGGTATAATAATGGGTTGATTTTCGATCTTATAGATGGGATCAGGGAAGTGGGTTTTTAGTGCCCATCTTGGTTCTCGCGATGTCGGTAAATCTTAATACCCTGATGTTTGTTCTTTTGCTTTTCTATATTGATTCAATGGAACATTAGTTCGTTGCCACTATTAATGGCAGGCGATGATAGTGACAACCGTCGCTTTCGTTGCCGCTGTTGGTGGTAGGCGACGATACGGTCATTTTGCTATGCTCATAAACAAATGGGTTATACAGATATGCCTTCTTACCCTTTTTTAGTTATATATGTTTGGATGTTAGTGTCACCTAATTTTTTATAGCGTGCTGCCTTGATAAACCCATTTGGTTATTAGACTGATGTGTTTTGTAAATATCACGAAATTGTGTGAGAGTAACGAGAAGTGCGTGAATTGTTTGTGACTGGGTTGAGAGTTTGTGAGAGGGAGAAGTAGTATTGTTTATTAGTATTGATCTCTCAAAATGATCTCTGTAATATGAGCGAAATAATGGGTCATAAACATTGATGGGATGTGATGATTGTTGTAATATAAGGAAACTAAAATGGCCTATTGAAGCTCCGTTGGATTGGTAGGACCACAAGAGTGGTGTTTGCCGCCACGGTGGGTTGGATAACCTTCTGTTGATGCTTTGTTAGCGGGTCGTGGCGGGGTCAAACCACATGTATCTTTGCGAGGCAGCACGACAATAGTTCTTGCAGCCATGACGGGTACCATACCCTTTTTTGTGTCACACATCTGACCCCAATAATACGGGTGTTGAGACAGGTCTCAGATAAAGAGGGTTTCGGGGTGCTTATGTATGTCGCCTTTTACTTCAGGCGATGGTGACAAAGATCACTCATTCCATGTTCTCGATTAAAACTATCCCCTTTATAAACTGAAAATCAAAATGATCTCATATATATTATATGAGTCGCATATACATTGGTACGAATTTGTTTATTATTCCTGATAAACAAAATGATATTAGATCTTATGGCTGTTACTAAACTAATTTGTGTGTTAACAAACATTGTTCCGTCGCCTGTACTTTCGTTGCCGCCATCCTTTGTAGGCGGCGATAGAGACGGGTTCGTGACGACTACCATAGGCCTATTGGTCTTGCAGGTCGGTTTCTGGAATATGAGTATGTATCCTTGAAATGTGCAATCACGGTTGGCTATGATGAGCTTTAACGGCACGGGGTGCAGCTGAGATTATGCGTGCGTTGGCGTGGCAATCTTTCTGAGATTGCAGCCATGCCGTGTGTATCCAGTTTTTCCCTTGAACGGTGCCATATCTGAGCCTATAATGTAAACAAATGGTTCAATCATCATCATCATCATAAACATGTAGTCCCTGTTGCATTGAAAGCACCGTTTCGTGAATACTATTCATAGGGAATCTGTTGGAATGTGTAGTTGTTCAGGTTGTGATGACCAAAACGGCCTGGGATAAACATGAGATTGCATGTATGTTGGCACGCCAGGTATTTTGGTTTGTAGCCACGACGGGTTTTATTGGAATGTGCAATTGTTTTGGCTGTGATGACCTTGAACGACCCAGGTTAAACATGATATTGCACGTATCTTGGCGGGGCAACCTCTCGAGGTTGCAGCCATGGCGTGTGTACCTGGTTTTCCCTAAAGGGTTTCTGTCTGAGCCGACCATGGTTAAAGAAATTACTTTCTGAGTCTATGTCGGCGACCTATTGTTGGAAATGCAACAAAAATGGTTTATGCCGAAGGCAATGAATTTACTAACCTTAATCTGAATGCAAGACAATATGGCTCCTAAAGGAAAAATCGCCAAATATGAGGTCAAAAACCATTCTTTCTTTTGTACGATAACATGAGTTGGTAATAACGTTTTTGACTTTTTGTAATCCATTACCAATGTTGAACTTGGAGACCTGAACTAAAAATGGGGCCTATATGGTATTTTCTGACTTGGATAGTACAGTCCTACCTTTTCTAATTTGGTTATCATGACTTCTCTCATGCGAATTATAATTAGTTTACAGGTAATGTGTTGGTCATCAAATGTGCTGGGTTAGGTCGACGAGCAAAATACTCTTTTTAGGTACGTAGGTGACTCATTTTAAATACTACTGAATACTTCTATTATAGCACGGGTAATATAATCTTTGCATATAGCAGCGCAGAAACTTTTTGGTCAGATAATTACTTGCTCGAATGCTTTAAACGTTTGATTAAGAAGTTTAGAGTAGTTATTGCAACGGATTTTCATTTTTCAAAGTATCACATAGATTGACATGGTATCCTTGCTTTGTAGGCCGTCTGTTACTAAGTTGGGCAGAGGCATTTGTATTGCAGGTAAAAAAATTAAACGGTAGACCAGTTGAAGTGACGAAATGTCACAAAAACAATAAACATACCAGTTAATGTTTTTGTTGCGTGGATATTTTTATCAACTGTGTTGATGAGTATCCTTTTTGACCTACCCCAACCCCCAACAAACTATGTGTCACTTGCCATGTTTTTCAGTTTTGGAACATATGTCCTACTTTGAATATTCTTGATAAAAGCCTAACGCATAACTTTGAGAAATTGTATATGAACTGATAATGATCCGCGGTAGCATTCTGTGTAAAATAAGATTAGTTTGAGATTGCTTTTTTGGAAACTGATTATATAACATATAAGGAGGTCGAACGTAGACGTTCCAATTTTTTTTTGTGTTTTTTGCCATAGAAGTTCCTAGGATTATTGAATTTTCGAAGTATAAATAATTGAATGCTAGATCTTAAAGCTCAACTTTCCAAACTGTCATAATCGGATTCTTTATAGTTATAAGTAAAAAGGGTTTACAACACGTCATTGTGTCAGGTAGTCTCACGAGTACACGCAAAAGACCAAATCCGCCTGGCAGAACAGTTTACTCAAACATTCCTCCTTATTTGATGGGTGACGTTCTTAAGGTAATATTTTTTCTAAAAGTGTCAGCCTGACCATTATCAATATGGGTCGGTTGGGGTTGATGTTGTCTACGTGAGTAAAAAATAATACATGACTAAAAATAGGTTATGGGTCAAACGGATCGAACGTTGCACAATATTTATTCAAATTCTCCAAATCTTACTATTGAAATAGTTTTCAATGTGTTTATGAGGCTATCTTCAATGATAGATTGCAGGAAAAATTGAAAAGCATCAAGGCAAAGTTTAAATGCATCTTTACAGTCCGGTGAGATTACGTCCAACATCGACTCACACTTAACATGAGAAAGCATAGAGTCTCATGTTGTTACCAGAAAACTTAAAGAGGAACTACATAAAAGTGATGCCTTCATCAAGGTATGTTGAGTCCATGGTTAGTAACATAAGATATTATACTGTAATTGTAGATATATAAAATTGGAGGAGACGCCTCATTTTGTTATAGAGGAACCACTCTAAAATATGTGAGTGGCGACATTAAATGTACAATGAATTGCTCTTAAGTAGTTAAAACATAAACTAGCCCGTCCAACAAACGGGTCATGCACTTATGTATTTATATGTATGCAAACAGATTATGAGTCGATGACATTAGCCGATACATCATTTGACAAACTGCTTCTGTTTTACTTGATGCCCACTAAAAAGAATTTATTTCAAAAAACTAAGGAAAAAAAAGAATAAGGTTGTCATCTTTCTCTCTTAAACAAAGCATGCCAGGCAATAAATTCTTCAACCATGTAGTTGGCTTTTAATGCCTTATTCTATTTTTATATATAGAAGATACGTAAATAAGACTGATAATTTATAACATAATGCAGGTTACGGTTCCTGTACGAGTGAAATCCTGCTATTAAAAAATTGGTTCCTATACGAGTTTTCAGCTGCTAGAGAGAATAACATATTTTTATTTCTCAGTGGGTGAAGATGGGCAGAATCGAAAATTTTGGAAGCTCGCGTTCGGCTTATGAAAGTAAGTTATCGTGTCGGTTTTTGTTTGCAATTATTGTTTGTACTTAAGTTACGCCTTGGTTTCACTTACTGATTTTCATATTAAAAAAATAAGATGCGCTAATCTGTTATTAGGCGGTGGTAGAAGATGTATTTAAATAATGTCATCATTGTAGAAGGAGTGGTTGTTGCATCGATTATGGTCACAGATTTTAGGAGCCGGCTTGAATCTGGAAAAGCTCTGGTGAGTTGTTTTTTTGAAAATATCCCGATTTGGATGGTTATAATGAGATTGTGTAAAGTTTGTATTAAAAAAGTTACCATTGAAATTGCGTTATTTATGCTATTGTCGTGTTAATATTTGATGCCACTCATACGCATATGTAAATTTTCTTTGCGTTATTTTGTGGGAGAACTAATAGTTAGAATGAAAAACAAGTGAGCTTTTTGTAGACATAGCTATTTTAAGTTCACGATTGTAAATGCAAAGGATTGTGTTTTAATGCATGTCTTTATCTTTCTTTGTTTGGTGGAAGCTTATATAAATCCATAAGTTTCAAAATAAGCTAAAAAATTTGGGCTTATGAAATATAAGTGAAATTGAACAAGCTCATAAGCCCAAACAAATAAGCTTTAGCAAACACCTAAAGTTTTTTAGAGTTAGTACCTTTAACGATATAAAATGGGGCAGTATAACATATTCCCATCTCTATCAGATTTTACTGTTTTGTTTTACTTCACAGATTGTTGTAACTAGTAACTTTAATGGTGTAAAATGCATGAAAGCTAAAAATCTTCAACATCCATTATAGTTGCTCAGTTTTCTCTATAATGTGGTATCAATAAACCTGCAATATTGTAGACAGAGGCTGTGCCAAACACCTATATACTGAAACATTGTATACAAAGTGCTATTCCACCACGCAAAAAAAAAACAAAAACTTGCAAAATTTGCAGACAAAAAAATGACCCATTGCGCAAAATATGGAAAAGCTTCCTATTACCTTTTAACTCTTGCACCATTGTCGATTCTTCAAAATTTGCTTCTTTTTTCTTCTTATAGAAATAAATCTGTTGATATAAATATTTAAATGCTCTTTTTTCTGCAAGTTAGAAACAAACCAATCAAGGTCGCTTATTTCGATATTTCTTTTGTTACAGGTGTATTGTTAGATGGTCTTTTTACTTGCTGAAGGCCTCACTGCTACTGAAATGACGTGAGCACCATTACATGCGGTAGGAAGGTGACTTGGCGGTATGTATTTGGCGATATCAAAAGGAAGCAGGATTTAAGACTTCAATTGCTTTCATTAGGCCAGGGTTGGTTTTGCTTTGCTTGAAGTATGCAACACACCAGTGGTTGCATTGAATTGCATACCACTATATAAGGAAAAATGAAAAAAAATAGTTGTTGCTACGACATTTCCACGCTGATACATGGGCTAGTCAAAGGTCACTACAAAATTTCCATCATATAATTACCCTAAGAGCGAAGTGGAGAAAGTGAGAGAGGTATTGAACAGGATTGGGAATGTTGATCGCCAGCTTATTTCGAAGTGGTCATTTGGAAGTGGCGAAGCCTATTTCGAATGAGGAACCAAGTATCAGTTTCATGATTCATAAGAAAGGGCAAGTTTCTTGCCACGATACAACCATAACTAATTGAACTTGAAAAGGAAATAAAGGACCCAGGTTCATGTTGGAACCGCCTATAGAGGTAACTTTAGATGATGTTATCTTTGTACTTTGATAAATTACTTTTATACTTTGTTAAATACTAAATTATACGGACGTTATATCTCTATCCTCAATATGATTTTGGAAGATAAGTTACAGCGTTTGATGTAACACAACAGTTGTGGAACTACTGTTCCATAAGCTTTATTCCTATCTATGTTGTAGCGGGCTGTACTTTTTAGCTACTAAAAAACGTTGTCTTGATCAATTTTACCATGAGCTTTTTAAATGGAAATATGTGTTATCAAAGGATTCGTATGAGGGACTAATTAGTTATAAATGGGGTCATGTAGGTCGAGGCGTTCAGGTTGAGAAACCGCTATATCAAGGATGATTCATATATTGGCGTGGATCCACTTGGTGATGGCCGAGCTAAATGTGCAGGTATAAAACGTATTGCATAAATAACAAGTTTAAGCTGAAATAAGCAGTTAAGCAGGAGTTTAGATTGCACGAAACTAATTCTGCTAAAGAATAAGCAGATTGAAATAGCAATGCCAAACTCAACAAAGATCAGACTTACAACTGTTTATAACCAGATTTGTTAACTTTGACATAAGTAGATAAGTCATAAAAAACGTACACAAGCTTCATGTGTTTTGTTAGACTAAGATTTAGTTTTCTTTCCTGGTAAAATTGGTAACAAACTAATGTCCTAATTTGTTATCTTTTTCTTGACCAGGTAACACACGTGATTCTGGTTCAGCAATTGAAGAAAACTCAAGTCAATTTAATGTAGTTTTGCTGATGGTCATCACTACTACCAACCCAGTAATCGGCGCTCAGGTTTGACGCGTACTCACATTCTTTATGTTTAAGATTTTAATAGCAAGATTAAGGGGAAAGGTATTGATTTGATAAAGAGAATGGTATTCATCTAATATCTCTGTATTTTTTGCGAATATATAGGAGAATGGTATTCATCTAATATCTCTGTTTTTTTTTTCTTTGGATTTTTTTTTATTTAAACTATTGATTCGATAAAGAGTTTAATCATGTTTGATAGCTGTGTGGATATAAGAATTTGATTAAATAAATTCAAGATTATTATATAGTTTACATACTTTGACATTGCGCTTTCGTTTTCAAGACTTACTGAATGCCAAACACTCTTTTAACCTGCTTATTAGTTGTATAAAAAACAGTTTTAATGTACCTACTTAGTGAACATTAACTGAGTTGTGTTGCTTATTTTAGCGAATACATAATGTTGTTGAAGGCTTTGCATACCATGTTGTAAAAGTGATTGCAAGTATTTTTAGTAAAAACAGCTATACTTGATGAAAGCCATCAATACATATTTCTGAATAACTGACTTTGTTAGCCATAAATCTTCGAGTTTAGGTGCTATTGATCTGCTTGGATATTTATGTTTATTATTAGATGGTTAGCTAGAACATATCCTAAAACGAATTTTTCGATGTCTGCAGTGACCGAAGAAAATAGGACTGGTGTTATTCTGAACCATGTACAAGACGAATAGTATGTAAACCAGGATCAAGCGCCGCGGCGTAGAGATGCACAGAGCCGGTTAACCGAACCGGTTCGGTTTGTGTTTTAAAAAACCGGTTTTTGGTCAAAGACCAAAAAAACCGGTTTGGCCGGTTAACCGGTTCGGTTACAAACCGGTATAATGGCTAAAAAACTCTAACCGGTATAACCGGTTACTAACCGGTATAACCGGTTACTAACCGGTATAACCGGTTCCTAACCGGTATAACCGGTTACTAACCGGTATAACCGGTTCCTAACCGGTTTGCCGGTTTTTTTTTCGTTTTTTGTTTTTAGAGCGGATGGTGAACCTTAGAGAAGCCGTAAGACTACAATTATTAAAAACATCACTTTTATTTAATAGAACATTACAAATACATTGAAAAGAAAATATAATTGAAAGGCAATACATCACACTCACACATAATACATAAACATAATTAAAACGGATAACCTAATCAGATTCGGAACTGTCTAGGTTGACTTCGTTGTCGGACTTTGACTTCTAAGGTGTGTTCAAGACTTGTCTTGTGTTGTACCCGCTCTTGTGCATCTAAGTGATCTTTCAAGCACATGCACATCTCCAAAGACGCCGGAATGAGTCTTGTTCTTCGATTAGATAAAACTCTTCCACTTGTTGAAAAAGCCGACTCCGAAGCTACCGAAGTAGCTTGTACACTTAGCAAGTCACGAGGCATTCGGGATAAAACAGGCCACATTTGTTCCTTTGCTTTCCACCAAGCCAATATATCAAAGTCTATAAACTGATCGGTGGAAAGTTCGATCCATTTTCCCGAGACATACATATTAAATTCGTTGGATCCTTGTTCTTCAAGCCTTGCCCTTTTTTTTCTTTCTTGTAAAGCATTTATCATTTTGTTATCGGATTCCTTGAACTCGTACCCGATGAAGATGAATAACCAACATGTGATGAAGAAGGTATGTTACCATATGTTTCAAAGTAAACTTGCCATAAACCATCAAAGGCATCGTTGAAAGATTTTTTTGCATCATATGCAAAGTTCACGTTTTTTTGAAAACACCCCAAATCATTAGTAATTGAATCAATGAACATCTCTACCCCGTTTACATTGAAAAATGGGTTAACGCGGCGGAACAAGTAATTATTGATGGCAATTTTTCAAAGTATTTTCTTAGCTTTAATTTCATTGGTATGACCATTTCTGCAAATAACCACCTTCAAATTCAAATTCGCTTAACCTTTGACACATCAAATAAAGTTGTTGCAAAACCAAATGAGACGTTGGATAATAGACTCCCGACAGTGTTTTGGTTGAGGTGTTAAAGATTTCAAGTAATCGGGTTAGTTTTTCAATAATATCCCAGTTTTCAACCGAAAACCCATGCTCAGTATAACCATTACAATGCAACTCGTTATGAAAATTTTGTAAAGTCGTTTTCTGTTTTAAACCACACAAGAACATATGATATGTGGAATTCCATCTTGTAGGAACGTCCCAATTAGGTTCCCAAAAAGGTTTTTTCGAATCTTTACACCATTTAATATATTGTGCATACCTTCGGTTGCCCGCTTTGAAAATATCTTTTAACATTTGTCTAAAACAACCTCTAATTCCACTTATAGAGTCAACATTTAGGCCATCTTGCACAACCAAGTTAATGATGTGTGCAACAAATCGACTATGAAAAAATATCCCGTTCATAATTGGTTCGTATCTTGATTTTAATCTACTCATGGCTTTGGTATTGTTACTAGCATTATCCAACGTAATTGAAAATATTTTGTTTTCCAAATTAAACCTTTTTAACACGGTACACAACACAAAGGATTACTCAAGTGCCCCGTGAGGATACGGAAAGTCTTCGAATGCAATGACCCGCTTCATCATGAGCCAATTGCTTGGATCGATCCAATGTGCGGTAACACATATGTACGAACTGAACAATCCATGAGGAGTAGACCACACATCCGTATTTAAGTTAACATTAGCATTTAAGTTTAAAAAGCCATCTTTAAGTTCTCGTTTAGCCGCTCTCCACATTTTCATAGCATCACGTTTAAGGGTAGAACGACTTACATTGTTGTATTTCGGTTGTAGAGTGTTCTGAAACACCCTAGTGATACGAGGGTTGTCGAAATGGTTGAATGGCAGCCCCTCTTGAATAACCAACCCGGCAAATTGTTCTCGAACAACTTCCGGGTTATACAAAAATATGCCCCTTCTAGAGTCACCGAGGGTTGACCCGCTTCCGCCGTGTTCTTGAGTGATTTACAATACCTTTGTTCAATATGAGACCTCAACGACGAGGTGGAACCAGGCTGCATGGTTTTAAAGCAACGCAAGCATTGAGCCTTATAAGCACCGTCCATCATCCTCACGTATTGATACTCTTTCCAAATTGCAGCGGTGTGATTGTTAGTTGACATCACTTCTGCAACCGTTGGTTCTTCCTTTTCTGGTTTGGAAGATGTAGAACCAACACCAGTGTTACTTAAAGAAGCTTTGCCTTTACCTCGTCCTCCTACCATTTGTTATTAGTGAAACAAATTCGGTTTTGAGTTTGAGTGTTTTTTTGCTAAAATGAAAGTAAAATGTGTTACTTGTGAATATTGTGTGATACAAAACTAGTGTACTTATAGCTAAAATGAAAGTAAAAAGATTCGAAAGTTAAAAAAAGCTCTACCTACCCGGTCCTACTAGTACTAGCTATAAAAGCAAATTTCAAAATTTGAAAAAAAAAGTTAGATTCCGAACCGGTTAACCGGTTACTAACTGGTTAGACAAACCGGTTGGGAAAAAACCGGTACAAACCGGCTCCTAGACTTTAAAATCCAAACCGGTTAGGTACTGCCGGTTTGGGAAAAACCGTAACCGGTTAGGAAAAAAACCGGTTGGGACCGGTTCTGGTTTTCGGTTCTAAACCAGTTAACCGGTTCCAAACCGGTTTGTATGTGCATCTCTACCGCGGCGGAGCGCGGGTACAAGACCTAGTTTTACTCAAAGACTAAGTATTAGTCGTTTGATACATACATAGTATACGTAAATTTCAATTCTACAATAATTCAACGTGTTCATTCTTAGCCGCAACTTTTGACAATCAAATGGCAACGTGGACTTATAAATGGTAAATTGTCATAGATGTATCCAAGATAAGATCTATATAAACAAATACTCATATCAATTTTCTACATTTAGCTTATACTTGCCTGTTAAGTTTTGACATAATACGTGTCTTTGAGATAGATATTGTTAGTATGTGAAAGTCACATGGCCTCTAATATTATGACTTCTAACTGCGCCTAGATATCACAGTTATTATTTCTATAATATCATATATGAAACGAAATAATTGTAGACAAGAAATTCTCTATATTTGATTAATTTGGCTACAAATATATTAAACATGTTGTGCAAGATTGTCATGGTTACGGATTCATAAAATTTGACGAGGGTATTAGTTTTTGAAATTGAGAAGACAAGAAATCTTAATCACGTTTAGGAGTTCTTCGCCCTTTTCAGAAATGTGTTGTATAATCCGCTCTTCGTCATATCATGTGAGTTCATAGCCTTGCTTTTATTTATTTAATTTCTTTATAAACCCGCGAGGGGGATACATGCTATTTTTATAAAATGAACACAAGTGCTTAAAGTGTGTATGTTGATGATGATGTTATTAGACACTTAGTACCGTTATTGCCATAAAGTCCCTTTTATCATGAACCGTTAACTATTTGACCGGTTAGGCAAGTCGACGCTAGTATTGTGAATAGATCTATTGGGATTGACATCCCTGTCCGGGTAAGTCGCGCTTACCAGACCGGTTAGGCAAACGGACACACTGTATTTAGAGGTTGGGTATTTTGGCAAGATACCCCGCAGGCAAATTGTATGATATGGGTTAACGTTCGGTGTCATGAGCTTAGTGTAGTAGTATTTTCTTTAAGACTTTGTATGTGTTACATTGTCGCCTGATGACTTAAAATCTTGTGTTCAACTGTTTTAAATTTATAAACCTATGAATTTCACTCAGCCTTTGTGTTGACATTTTTAGCATGTTATCTCAGGTATTTAAAGCACTGTAAGCCGTTTGGAGTCAAATGGACACATTTTGAAGACTTGCATAATGTTATCGTTCGAAAAGACTTTTAAAAACTTTCGTATTATGTTTAATATGTGTAATAAATTGTTTGGAAAATTTTGTAATACTCTGATGTTTGTTGTAATCGAATGATAACTTGTTTTAAAAACATCTCATTTCGAGGTCATTTTCTATGACTTGTACGATGTGCTATGAAGTAATACCCTTGGTTGTTATCCGCTGCCATCCAAAATTTAGGGTATTACACTATATCACCTAAAACCATAATATATATAACAATGCTTTTGGCAGTAACAAGAATGATTTGGATTTTTTTTCATAAACACAACTCTTTAAGATCATATCAATTATCAGTTTACAATGAAAACCAAGCAAAACGGTTTATAAACATAATTATTCGTGTTTGTTTTACATTTGTTTATGTTAATAACTTGTAATATGTTGTACTCCATTACTGTATAGTCGCCAAGTAAGGAGTATTTAAGGAACGAGTTTGAATGCGCTTTCTAGGATTTTAGATTCGATCGATCCATACTAATGAGAACAAGGATAAGGTGGAAGAGCTTGAGGAAGATTAGATGACTCAACTAGAGCATGCAAAGCGACACAAGGCCAAGAAAGTAAGAATGGAGATTGATCAACCGAGAGTCGTGAAGAAGTTTCTGTAAAGTGAACCACTTGCAGTCGATCCCTAACCGGATATTTATTAAGTTTCTGTATTTTGTTTGATTATTTTTATTAAGAGTATTTTAGTTCATTTTTTACTTTAATTAGGAGACCTTTTCCCAAATAAAGATGGGTATAGGGCTTGGGATCATTGTTTTTTACTTATAAAGTAACATTTGATTCGACTTGTAGTCTTTAAATGATCCTATGTGATTGTGTTAGTCTCTTGTTAAGGTTTTATTATCGCTTATGTTATGTTCCGCGTCACATACCACATGTGAATTTCTGTGGTTGGAGCAAGTATATTTATGAATGTAAACTTATATATAGCTAGACACTTAAACCTTGATATTGAAAATGCTTCTTTGATGTGCAGATTTATCTTTTGTTAAGGTTCATAATTACCATTCCGAGGGTGAAATTTTTTGTCACATCAATTTATATATTGCAAAAAAATGTTTCCAAGGATCTCTAGTTCTTTTTACATTGAGCTAGCCTTGCTTACTCTTTTATTTTGATTGTTAGCAACATTTTTATGTTTTTTTTTCATGTTTTAAGCATATAATTATTTGTAGTTTCCTTTGGATTCATAATATAGGGACCCTTTTGTAGGAAATTTTCAGCATCAAATGTCAACAAGTAGTTGCAGTGACTCATATGTGGTTGAAGCATGCCGCGATGAAAATACTGCTTACATTCTCAACTTTGTGGCAATTCCTACCATTATTCTTTTGGAAGGATTCAGTGAAGTATCCATTCCATTAATTGGCAAGAATTTACAATTTTTGCAGACTCGAGTTTCTTTTTCTCCACAAGTGATGTGCACACACATGCTACCAGATTACACAACTTCACATTTACACAGGTACTCAAACTTGGAATCATATCACATTCAATAATCATCATTGGTGTATCACTAGGTGTTTCAAAATCCAAGTAAAATTATACCAGTGATTGGTGCATTATCTTTCCGTCAATTTTTTTAAAGGGTTTGCATTGGCTAGCAGCGGCATCTCACAGGCCAGATTCAGCATCCCTCTTTCGCCATTAGTGGCTTGTTTTTTTCCTCCTTAATGGCTCCTATAACTAGCGACATAGGCACACGTCGCAGGTATCTCTTCATTTTGCAATCCGAAAACCCCAAAACCCCAAAACCTATGGGTTATTGAACGTATCTTGGACTCTACTACTGCTGGAATTCTAATTTATATAGCTTTAATTTAGTGGATTTAATTGCTGTTGAATTTTTGAGTAAGAGGATGAAAAGCAATTACAGGGATCAAATTGTGTCTTTTAAAGTTCCTTATTCTTGGGGCTGGATTAATAATGATCTCTCTTGCAGCTTGGGCTAAATAACACATTTTTCTACATGTGAGGTAATTAATCTTAATTACCGTGTCAGGGTGTTGCGCGATAAGTGTTGTAAATCATACATGAAACATTAACACATGAGTGAGAAGAAAGTTATTTCTGCAAAATGTGGCCGTTTGTGTTAGTTATACAAAGATATAAAGGTAGTACCAAAGAAGTTCCACACAATCACACAAATGTACAAAATGGTGCCTTGTTGCTCTGATCTTGAGGGTTCATTAAGCATAAATACTGGCTTTTTAATGTATATTTGATGTAGACTAAAAACAAAGTAACAAAGATAAGTAATTGGATCTGTTGATTCAACAAGAATGCCAGAAACAATTCTGCTAATAATCGTTGATTTTGAAGAATGCCCGAAAATTAGGGTAAAACACGGCAACACAACGGCCAGTGGTTTAACTTTTATTAGACTAATAACTGTTTTGCTAGGGTTACAGCAGATTCATTAAATAATGACTGCAAACAAAGAAAAACCCTAAAAATCCAACGGGCTGGACCGTAGCCCAATGACAAAGTCCAACTGAAAGTGAAAAAACATAAACATGCAAAAAACTGATAGTAAAAAGGCTTTTCGGGCCTTGGAAAATCCGCAACCAGCTAAAAGGTGGTTACAGCGTCGTTGGCCTCCTTTTTACGCACGTTTTGACAGTCATGGGCTGAAAATGGACTTAGGATGCAAAAGTGATGCCTGTTTTACTAAATCCCTCTTCGTCACGCGATCTCGGGCCTCCAGAAACAAGTCAACCCGTTCTTCAATACTTGGGCCTCCATCATTCCCCCATGGATAAGAAAAATTCGCCCTCGAATTCCCAACTGTATCATCATCTGAAGAATCACCATGGTAAGGCAACAAGTGCTTCACATTAAAAACATCAGAACAACGAATATGACTTGGCAACTTCAAACGATAATCATTTGAGTTCATCTTATCCATAATTTCCATTGGACCAATCTTCTTAGCAGACAATTTATTATATTCACCAACTGGAAAACGATCCTTAGTCAAAACAACCCACACAAAGTCTCCTACTTCAAAGTCAACATGTCTCCTCTTTTGATCTGCATCCTGCTTGTACTTCGAATTAGCGTGAACCAAGTTTTCACGAATAGATTTATGAACATCATGCAACCCCTCAACAAAATCCTGCACTTTCTTCGGAACAGACCTAGAAATCTAAGGAGTCATAAGATCAAGAGGACCACGTGGCTGAGCAGAATAAACCACCTGGAAAGGTCTAAACCCAGTGCTCCGATTAACAGCATGATTATGAGCAAACTCAGCTTGATACAATTTCTGATCCCATGCCTTCACATGATCACCCACCAAACACCTTAACAGGTTACCAAGGGACCTGTTAACAACTTCGGTTTGCCCATCAGTTTGAGGATGATAAGCACTACTAAAATTGAGTTGAGTATTCACCATCTTCCACAAACTACGCTAAAAATAACTCAAAAACCTGGTGTCCCGATCAGAAACAATGGAGGAAGGTAAACCATGTAAACGGTACACATCCCTAAAGAAAAGTTGGGCTACATTAACTGCATCTGTTGTCTTCTTGCAAGGAATAAAATGAACCATCTTAGAAAAACGATCAAAAACAACAAAAATTGAATCATTACCCCTTTGAGTACGAGGTAGCCCCAACAAAAAATCCATGCTAATATCAACCCAGGGCTGCAAAGGAACTGGCAAAGGCATATAAAGTCCTGCATTAGTAGCCGTCCCCTTTGAAACTTGACAAATACGACACCTCTTGACGTAACGATCCATTTCCTTCCTCATAGTAGGCCAAAAATAAGAAGCTTGAACCAAATGTAAAGTGCGATCACGACCAACATGTCCTTCACCATGCAACTCCTTAATAATTTGCAAGCGAAGACTTGAATCAGGAATACAAAGTTGATTCCCTTTGAATAAGAACCCATCATGCATAACAAAATCTGTTTTCTCTCCGGATTGCAAATCCTGCAGAACAATTGAAAAGTATGGATCCACAGTCACCATGTCACGAATGACATCTAGTCCCGGAACATCAACCTGCATGGTTACAAGTAAAATACTTCTCCTGCTTAAGGCATCAGCAGCACGATTGGAAGCAACCGTTTTGTGTTTCACCACAAAAGTAAATTTCTCAAGAAAATCCAACCAATGCCCATGCTTATATGAAACCTTATCTTGAGTACGAATATGCCTTAAGGAATCATGGTCAGTGAACAAAACAAACTCCTTATGAAACAAATAATGGCGCCAATGCTTCACAGCTTAGACCACTGCATAAAACTCCAAGTCATAAGTAGAGTACCTCGAATTCGGCCCTGTCAACTTCTCGCTAAAATAGGCAACAGGCCGCCCACCTTGACTAAGAACTCCACCAATTGCAACCTTAGAAGCATCAGTATGAAGCTTAAAAACTTTAGAAAAGTTAGGCAATACTAGGATTAGAGCTGTAGTAAGATTTTCCTTGACAACCTGAAAAGCCATCTCTGCTTCCTCCGTCCACACAAATGACTTACCCTTCATACAGTCTGTCAAAGGGGCCATAATGGAACTGAAATTAGGGATAAACCGCCTATAGAAAGAAGCAAGACCATGGAAACTCCAAACTTCAGTAATGGTAGTTGGAGCTGGCCACTCCTGAACAACTGCTACCTTAGATTCATCCACTTGTATGCCATCACCAGAAACAACATACCCTAAAAACAAAACTTTAGGGGTCATGAACACACACTTCTTCGTGGCTGCATAAAAATTGTCCTTCCGAAGCAAGGTCAAGACTTGCCTCACATGATTGACATGCTCATTATAAGAAGCACTATAAATAAGAATGTCATCAAAATAAACAACCACAAACTTGCCAATAAAAGGCCTGAGCAGTTGATTCACACACACATAAATGTGCTTGGTGCGTTTGATAAACCAAAAGGCATGACCAACCACTCATACAACCCTTCACGGGTCTTGAAAGCGGTCTTCCAATCATCGCCAGGTCTAAGACGAATCTGGTAATACCCACTCTTCAAATCCAGCTTCGTGAAAATGGTAGCACCACTAATCTGGTCAAGCAAATCATCAAGGCGAGGAATAGGAAACCTGTACCTCATAGTAATCTTGTTGATGGCTCGACTATCAACACACATACGCCATGTACCATCCTTCTTTAGAGTCAATAGGGCAGGAACAGCACACGGGCTCATATTCTTATGAACATGACCCTTGGAAACCAGCTCCTCAACCTGCCTGCGTAACTCCTCATGTTATCCCGGGCTCATCCTATAATGTGGCATGTTAGGCAACTGTGACCCATGCTCTAGATCAATATGATTAATGTCACGAAATGGTGGCAAACCATCAGGTAATTCATCAGGGAAAACATCAGAGAATTCCTCAAGTAAAGGGATCATGGCTTCAGGAACTTCACCATCTTTACAAACCTCCTTCCCTATTAATACAAAAACATCACCTCCCACCTCCATCTCGTCTTCGAACTGCGAAAGAGTTAGTAAAGTACCAGTGGGTTTATTAACTACTTCCTTAGGTTTATTTGGCATCAAAGTAATCTTCACACCCCCAAACAGGAAACTATAAGTATTAGTTCTCCCATGGTGAGTTACATCACGGTCATACTCCCAAGGTCTACCCAACAACAAGTGACAAGCATCCGTAGGTATCACATCACACCAAAGATTATCCTTATAAGTTGTTCTTACAGAAAATGGAACTTGGACACGCTTGGAAACTGTTATCTCCCCACCCTTTTTAAGCCACTGTAACTTATAAGGTTTGGGACGATCTTCAGTTTTCAACCCTAATTTCTGGACTGCTCCTTCAGCTAACAAATTATCACAACTACCTGAATCGCATACAAAATTGCAAACCTTACCCATAATGGTACAAGTTGACTGAAAGATGTTGTGTTTGAGCCAATCATCACCATCAGCTTTAGGTGTTAAGCAGGAGCGCCTTACCACCAAATTCACCCCCACATCTCCAGACACATACTCCTCCTCATACTCAGGTTCTGCCTCATAAATTGCGTCTCCCACGTAGTCATCATAAGCCACATCATCATCTTCCTCAGGTTCTATAAATAACTGCCTCTTCCCAGCCTTCTTACACTCCGACTGTCGATGACCAGGTTCACCATAGTTAAAGCACTTGAACCCACCACTGCCGGCCGCTTTAGGAACTGGTCCAGTATTCTCACCAACTGCTTTAGCCTGACTTGGGGCAAAACGGGATGCCGCATTACCCGAACCAGAAGCACCTGTTATTGCAGGAGAAGAAGAACTCCCCACTCATCGGTTTTGTTTCTCAAAAGTCAGTGCTCGTTGATACGCTTCAGAAAGTGTCATCAGATCAAACATGTTAACAGAATCCATGATCTGGACTCTTAAACCACCAATGTATCGAGAGACAAGATGATCTTCTGTCTCTTTAACGTCATTCCTTGCAATTAGTTGGTAAAATTCGGTCGTGTAATCTTCAACAGACTTGGCCCCCTATTTCAGATTCTGTAACCGCTGGTACATCATTCGCTGGTAGTTATGAGGAATAAAATTATCCCTCATGACTTTCTTCATCTTCTGCCAACTCGTGATCTTTGACTTCCCAACTCTGTTCCTCGTCAGTTTCAATTGTTGCCACCACGCGGATGCCCGACCACGTAACTTGGCAGCGATCAACGAAACCCTTTTGTTTTCTAGAACTTCTTTGAATTCAAATACTTCTTCAACAGCAACAAGCCAATCAATACACTCATCAGGCTTTAAAGTGTCCCCATTAAACTCGGGAATATTAACCCTCATTCCAGTCTCCCAACGCCTATCATTATTCCCACTGCAATCTCTCATCCGTCGCCCTACTAATTGTTCATCATCAGACAAACCATCACCAAACGGATTTTCTTCCAGATCTGCATCTTCGTCCTTAAGACGGCGATTACGAGGCCTCCTATAGCTCATCAAAGTGTTCATCTGGTCGGTCAATTGATCAAACATTTGATCGAATCGCTCCTCCATTCTTTCCATCATACGCTGCTCAAATTCCTGTTCATTCACATCGTGAATAGGCCTAGTTCTCCTTAGAGGCATCTTGATCAGGAACTTTGACTCTTGATACCAACTGATGTAGACTAAAAACAAAGTAACAAAGATAAGTAATTGGATCTGTTGATTCAACAAGAATGCCAGAAACAATTCTGCTAATAATCGTTGATTCTGAAGAATGCTCGAAAATTAGGGTAAAACACGGCAACACAACGGCCAGTGGTTTAACTTTTATTAAACGGATAACTGTTTTGCTGGGGTTACAGCAGATTCATTAAATAATGACTGCAAACAAAGAAAAACCCTAAAAATCCAACGGGTTGGACCGTAGCCCAATGACAAAGTCCAACTGAAAGTGAAAAAAACATAAATATGCAAAAAACTGATAGTAAAAAGGCTTTTCGGGCCTTGGAAAATCCGCAACCAGCTAAAAGGTGGTTACAGCGTCGCCGGCCTCCTTTTTACGCACGTTTTGGCAGGTCACGGGCTGAAAACGGACTTAGGATGCAAAAGTTATGCCCGTTTTACTAAACCCCTCTTCGTCACGCGATCTCGGGCCTCCAGAAACAAGTCAGCCCGTTCTTCAATACTTGGGCCTCCATTAGTTTTCCTTCTAACGACCCAAAATACCATAGGTGATAACGTGTAACCTTTATCTTGATCTCCTAATTGTAGTGTTTATGCTTGTGTAATAAGAATAGGGTTGACACACATACAGTGTAAAGTCTTGGTTTCGGTGCTATATATATATACATGAAACAAACATATGTTATAGCATACTTTTTTTACATCGATATAGAAATGATTTATTAGTATAATACAATAATAAGATTTATTTCACCAAATTCGACGTTACAGTTTATATACAGAAAAGTCAGACACTTTGAGTAATAAAATACTGTGACTCAATTATATATATGTTGCTTTGGTTGTGACTTGTTTCAGAAACAGGCGCGGAACTTGATGTAGTAGCATCAATGTGGTGTGTTTATGCACTGTAATTAGTATATTTGCCATGTCTTGTGTTATTCCTTAAAATTCACTTGGCAGGTAAAATCAGCAGCATTCAAACTGCCATTTTGCTTACACATTCTATAGGATATGCCATGGTACTATTCTTGTTAGGCTTATGGAACCTTTCTAAAGTATACTATATTCTCAACCCTTTTCTAGCTTACTCCATTAGTCCATTCACCTCAAAACAACCCCGTTGATGTGCCATTATGTGTAGGATATGCCAAGGTACGAACAATATTATCCGGAAGATCAAGAATCAGAATTTTATAGCAGTATTCAAATTATAACTTACAGTACCTATTCAAACTAGCTACAACAGAATATTATAAAAACTTTAACTTCTAACAACGAATCTTGATTCATGGTTTCTTTATTGATGAGTACATGTTATATGAAAGATGATTAACAAAAAAGAATTAGACTTATAGTGTGGCTAAAGTGAATGCATGACAACATTATCTTTTCAATGGAACTTTATGTTCTCCATTTTCCTCATCGTTGTGACATCCACTATAGTGTAAGAATATATGCTTCATATTTCGTTTATTCGATTCATTTTTCATATTGATGTCTTGTAGTCTGATCACCAAGACAACATAATACCAATGATAGTCTTACCCTTACGTTTCGTTGTCTCTTTGAAACACAAAAGGTCGGTATAACATGAATCTGATGTTCGCTGCTAATTGTCATCAATCACGCTATGACAACTTTATACAATATGCGTAAAATGTAGTACAATGAGAATTGTCTTGAGGATATTCGATGTACACAAGAATATTTACATAATTTCTCAGTCTATAAATTGCTCAGAAAAAAAGAACGATATATAGTATCATAAAACGGTGAATCAATTGGAAGGTTTTCCAATGTATGGATGCATTACTGGGCGATTACTCCTTTGGCAGTAAGTTTTCATACTTCTACCGCCAAGGGAGATTTGCCCTGCAATTCATCTGCTACGACAAGTCACTTAGACAAGGTAATCCTTTCAAGTATTGCGTTTCAAGTCAAGATGGTATGTCTAAATATTCCTAGAAGAAATATTTTGATTAGAGTTTTATTTTGGTTATTCTGATTTATCATATCGTAGCTTGTGGAATTGGTAGTCACTAATTTTTTATTAGAGTTTTATTTTGGTTATTCTGATTTATCATATCGTAGCTTGTGGAATTGGTAGTCACTAATTTTTGGTTGTTATAGCATCTGTTTTCTATCATTTCCTGTTTAAGCACAAAAAAAAATAAATCCACCTAGATTTGGATTCATATAATAAGGATCCTTTTCCTTCTCAATTTTTTTGTCAATTACTTCCATCCTTTTGTCTGGATTCGTTAGAGTAGCCTTTCCGTTGGTTGGCATGAATTGAGGACTTCTGAAAGCAGATGGACTCAAGTTTATTTATCGGCACTAAAGCCTTCACAGCTGGTTTATCCTCGCTACACGTTTGGTGTGCATGCTATCAGATACTACATCGGCGTGATCTAATCTTGTCTCTCTAAAAACCCCTTGGTCCAACTTCCACTTTTCAGGTTTCATTACAATGATGGCTGCTTTGACCACATTGCTTGCTGACTTCATTAGCACTCAGTTTTATGAGGGAAAACAAGAAAAGCTGGCCGGCCAGTTTATAGTATTAATCTGGATCGAATGATTGTAGTTTGATATGTATTTGGGAAAGAGTGTGGTTTGGATGAAGATGGCTGTGAGGCTAATCACACACATGACAATTCGAAGAACATTTAACTCACTCAACCTTAGTTCACTTCATACAGGTATTGGAACTTGGAATCGTATCAGGTTCAATAATCATCGGTCTATCACTACGCGTTTCACAAAGTCCATGTACAATAAGACCATTGATCTGTGTGTGATATTTCCATCAGCTCCTTGAACGGTTTGCATTGGCTAGCTGCACCTCATAGGCTAGATTCAGCATCCTTCGTTCGACATTAATGGCATGTCAAATTGCCATAATGGCTCTTATAAGTATCTGCATATAGAGAGGTATCTATTCATTTTTCAATCCTAATAGCCCTGAAACTTTGGTTATTGAAGGTATGTTTCCTGAATACAAGGATGAAAAAGTATTAGGCGATCAATCAGTGTTGTTTTTTGCACTTTTTCTTGGAACTCGATTGATGGATTCTCTGGCAGGCTTGGGCGTAAACATAAAACTTTTTTACTTGTGATGTAATTAATCTAACTCGGTCCCCCCTTCTTTTTATTTTGCGGTATCTAATGTAAATAACAGTTGATACGTGTATAATTAACAGACTAATATATGACACAAAGTTCATATTGTAAAGTTTGTTTCATCTTGAAAAGTTCTCTAGCTTGTGGCTTACGTAATTGTTTATAGGCATGAATATTTAACAGGTTTTGGCCTTTTGTCTTAGATTTTTTTTAACATGAGGGATGTTTTAATATATTTGTTTGTATAAAATAAATTTCATACAAACTGCAAAAAAATGTTAATGGAAACTGAAATGGCAATGTACCAGCTTAATTTAAACTTCTCTAATTTCACATAGTGTCGCATTTCTGTACAAAAATTTCATATTTTTGAATTTGCTGATCAATCTGGATTCGTCAAACACTCTGGTACATGGTTAGTATTCAAACCTCAAAAACCATAAGTGTGAAATATTGTCTCATATAATCTATTTAGTTTCTTGCTATGTTAATTGTTCGACATAACATGTGCATTGTTGAATCCAATTAGCACATATGATATAGCGTAGACATCTCTTCGTTTGTAACGTTCTTTCCTTCTTACGAGTTAAAAACCCATGGTTGATATAGTGTAACCTTTATTCCTCCTAGTTGTATTTTTGGCGCTTGTGTAATAAGAACGCAAATAATACAGGCACAGTCACTAAAAAAACTGATCCATTTCTTCAGATTTTTTAACTCATAAGTACACGCTTATAAATGTATAATATAACAAAGTACACGTTTCCTTGCTGGTGAAAAAATTATATAAAAATCATAAAATTTGCAAATGTGTACAAAAAAAATTTTGAACTGGCAAATGGAATTAATAAAAAAGAACTAGCAACAAGCTAGATATAGTTACAAGGGTGGGATATAGCTCTACAAGGATTATCGAACCAATCAACCCAATTAGTGAGTTCCAACATCTACTTGTGATCCAATGATAAGACAAGGTCTTGATATCGTTGAAGAAGAGAACTCTTAATGGCCGCTTTGGAGAAAAAAATAGTATTGCTTCTAAATCGCCATAAGGACCAAATTGTAGTTTGGGCTACATACAACATCGAAGAATCTTGAAGATTTTGTTGGAAGAGGAGAGGGGTCTGCCAAATAAATTACATCGTGAAGGTTTTGAAGAGACGTGTTGAAATGTGCCACCATTTTAAAACATCTTTCCAACTGTCTCTTGCTATCTCGGAATGTACAAAAACATGATTTTCAGGTTGACCCGAGTCTATGATATAGAATATAATGTGAAGAATTCTACTATTTGTTGTAGCGATTACACTAAAAGATATATATGTTTCAGATTTCTAACAATGCATGAAAACTACATAGCCCTATTTCTAGATATATACCAATGTAGATGATTGAAAACATCTGTCATGTCTTATGTTATTCCTTAATTCAAGATACTAAACAATTAAAGTATACTTTACTTGTCATTTAAAACCACCCGTCAAAACGACATTCATCTTACCCTTCATATATCCGATATGCCGAGGTACAATACTTGTTAGGCTTATGGAAAAGGCTTATGGAACCTTTCTGAAGTATAACATATTCTTAACATCTTTTACTCTTTTGGATATCTAGATGCTTTTCTAGCTTGGTCCATTCGCCTTAAAACAACTTGATCGCATACATTTGCTATTGTGTAGTGGATATATGCCAAGATACATATAATTCAGAAGATCAAGAATCATAATTTTATAACAGGTATGTGAAATATTAGTATCAAACTTCTTTAATGTGTTTAGGTCGCGTGACCAAGCTTCTTTAATGTGTGTGAGATTTCCATCAGCTCCTTAAACGGTTTGCATTGGCTAGCTGCGCCGTACAGACCAGATTCAGCATCCTTCGTTGGACATTAATGGCATGTTTAATTGCCATAACGGCTCTTATAAGTATCCGCATATAGAGAGTTATCTCTCCATTTTTCAATCCTAATAGCCGTAAAACTTTTGTTATTGAAGGTATCTTGAATAAAAGTGTGAAAAAGAATTTGGGTGATCAATTAGAGTCGTTTTTGCACTTGTTCTTGGAACTGGATTGATGGATTCTCTTGCAGGCTTGGGCGTAAATATACCTGTTTTTACTTGTGATGTAATTAATCTAACTCGATCCCGCCTTCTTGTTATTTTCAGTAATTAATGTAAATAAATAATGATACGTGTATAATTAACAGACTAATGACTCAATGTTCATATTGTATTCAAACTAGCTCCTTAATTTAACTACCATAGACAATTATAAACTTGAATGAAAGATAATAAGTTAAACTTGCATTGTAGTGTAGCTAAAGTGAATACATGACAACATTATCATTCCATTGGAACTTTACATTCTCCATGTTCCTCATAGTTGCGACATCCACTACAGTGAATAATATATGCTTTATATCTCGTTTTACTTCATTCCTTTTACATATTGATGCCGTTTACATATTTAAACGGTCTAACAGGTGTCTAAAGCCAAGAAAACATAATACGAATGATAGTCTTACCCTTACGTTTCATTGTCTCTTTGAAACACAAAAGGTCGATAAAACATGAATCTGATATTCGCCGCCAATTGTCATCAATCACGCTATAATAACTTTTAATATACAATGTGCATAAAATGTCGTCCAATGAAAATCGTTTTGAGGATATTCTGTGAGCACAAGAATATGTATATAAATTCTCGGTCTATAAATTGCTCATGAAATAACGATAGTATCGAAAAAGTGTGAATCAACTGAAAGGTTTTCCAATGTAAGGATGCCTTACTGGGTGATTACTCCTTTGGCAGTAGGTTGATACACCCGGGGGTTGTGTGGGTCGGGCCGAATGGGCCATTACTATCTATCTTAGGGTTAGGGTTTTATTATTATGGTTTATAAATACCATGTCATTGTTATCATTGTAAGCAGTCAATCAATGAAGTTAAACATAAAAATGTCTCTGGTTTTCTAATCTTCTTCTTAAGGAGCTAGCATCACGCTTGAAGGGGTGCCACTATCCTGATACTATCCGAGAGGGTCGTATCAATTGGTGCTTTCATTGAGAGCCCTCAATTCGTTGGGGGGTTTTGATCTAGGGTTCCAATCAAAAAAAAAAAAAAAAAAAAAAAAAAAAACCTACTGTTCATCGGAAAAGTACTGTTCACCGAAAGTACTGTTCATTTGACGCACTGTTCATCAGAGAGAGTGGGTACTGTTCATCGCGCTACTGTTCATAAGGACTATTCACGGCACTGTTCATCCGGGGGTACTGTTCATCGGTACTGTTCATCCGAAAAAAATATAAAAAAAATATATATTTTTTTTAATTGTTTTTCGGTTGCTATGGCATCGGGCAACAACAATTGGGACGCACTATCTAATCTCTTGCAGAAGGGTACGGTGACCGATTATGAGAGTAAGTTTGTTATACTTGCAGATAGAGTTACGGGGATGTCTACGGATTTACTTATATATTTTTATATATGTGGACTTAAACCGCTCCTACAATATGCACTCTCAAGGTCAGGCCCTACAACTTTAGGGGAAGCTTTTTCCTTAGCGCGTATAATGGAGACGCGTTTTGAGGCAATTGCAGGGAAAGGGCTGAATGTTGAAGAGGAACTAGATATCGTTCTATCATGGCCAAGTGAAGAAGTTTCACCTGTGATAAAAGGGTCATTGTCTGATGATGAAGATATGGGTGTTGATGAGGTTACTGGCGTATTAGACGGTGTTTTTGATATTGGTCAGAGTAATCTGGAAGGCATGAATGTTTGCGGTGAGTTTGGCCAATTTTCAGAAAATAAAAAGAGTGTGGAAGAGGTTGGAGGTGGTAGTTTTGATAATTGTTTGGATGAAATAAATTTTAATCTAAACGAGGAATTAGGGGACAATGGGGTTATTTCTTTGGTCGCTCATGAAAGTTCGCGTGTTCGTCAGTTATGGGAAAGAATTGGTATAGGTGATATTCACGGGTCCATGGATAATGGGTGCATCCACAAATTTGTTCAACCGAAGGCGTGGGAATGGATGCCGGACTTCCTATCGGCGTATTCTTCATATCACCTTGAGGCCAAGGTGGATTTTGAAGGTGTGGGGAGTATTAGGGTCTGGACATCGGTAGGCAAAAGAAGGGTATTGTGTTATGTCCAAGGTAGCGGAAGGAGGAAGAGGAAAAAGGGTGTTGCTTGTGGTCACGAAAGACAGGGTAACCGTGGGAGTGAAAGGAGAGGTTGTGGTATGATTAGGATATGGGATCCCGGAATCAAGTGTGCTTTTCAAGGCATCACCTTGAGGGCAAGGTGGATTCGAAGGAGTGGGGAATGATACACCCGGGGGTTGTGTGGGTCGGGCCGAATGGGCCATTACTATCTATCTTAGGGTTAGGGTTTTATTATTATGGTTTATAAATACCATGTCATTGTTATCATTGTAAGCAGTCAATCAATGAAGTTAAACATAAAAATGTCTCTGGTTTTCTAATCTTCTTCTTAAGGAGCTAGCATCACGCTTGAAGGGGTGCCACTATCCTGATACTATCCGAGAGGGTCGTATCATAGGTTGTCTTACATCTACCGCCAAGGAAGATTTGCCCAGCAATTCATCTGCTACGACAAGGTATGGTCCTTCCAAGGATAGTGTTTCAGGTACAGATTGTATCAGTATGTCTAAATATTCCTAGAAGAGATATATTGCTTGGATGTTTGTTTTGAGTATCCTGATTCATCATACCAATTAGTCAAATTTATTCAGTTCATGTTTGTTTCTTATAAAGTGTTGATTATTCTGTTTGTAAATTAGTTGTTAATATCACGTAATATAACAATGCTTTTGCGAGTAACAAGAATGACTCCGATTTTTTTTTATAAACAAAATTCTACAAGATCATATCAACTATCAGTTAAGCAAAAAGGTTCAGAAACATAATTAGTCATGTTAAAATGTTTTACATTTGTTTATGTCAATAACTTGTAATATGTTTTGTTCCCAGAAAAAAACTTGTAATATGTTGAATTGCTGTAGTCGCCCATTTAGGAGTATTTGAGGAATGAGTTTGAATGTGCTTTCTAGGATTTAGATTCGATCGATCCATACTAATGAGAACATGGATAAGGTGGAAGAGCTTGAGGAAGATTAGATGACTCAACTAGAGCATGCAAAGCGACACAAGTCCAAGAAATTGTGAACGGAGCATTAACTGTTTAGGATCAACTCATCATGAGTGGTCAACCGGGAGTGGTGAAGAAGTTTCTCTAAAGTGAGCCACGTCGCGGTCGATCCCTAACCAGATATTTTTAAAGTTTCTGTATTCTGTTTGATTATTGTATTTTAAGAGTTTTGTAGTCCATTGTTTTTTAAAGTTTCAGGTCATTGTTTCTTACTTTTAAAGTAACAATTAAATCGACTTGTAATCGCTAAATGATCCTTTGTGATTGTGATGGTCTCTTGTTAGGGTTTTACCACATGTGAATTTCCGTGGAATATTTCGGTTGGAGATTTATGAATGTAAACTTATCTTCCTTTGAGCTAGCCTTGCTTACTCTAGTATTATGGTTGTTAGCAAAAAAATTTGTTTGTTTCATGTTTTAAGCATATAATCTATTTGTAGTTTCATTTGGATTCATAATATAGGGACCCTTTTGTAGCAAATTTTCTGTATCAAATGTCAACAAATAGTTGCAGTGATTCACATGTGGTTGAATATGCCGGGATGAAAATACTGCTTACTTCTCAAGTTTGTGGCAATTCCTTCCATTCTTTTGGCAGGATTCAGTGAAGTATCCATTACATTAGTTGGCAAGAATTGATAAATTTTGCAGACACAAGTTTCTTTATCGCCACAAGTGATGTGCACACATGCTACCAGATCCGTTACACAACTTCACATTTACACAGGGATATCACATTCAATCACCGCATATCACTACGTGTTTCAAAATCCAAGAAAATGACACCAGTGATTGGTGCATGCAATCATTCATTATCTTTCCATCAATTCTTTGAAGGGTTTGCATTGGCTAGCCCCTGCATCTCACTGGCCAGATTGAGCATCCCTAGCTCTTTCGCCGTTAGCGGCTTGTTTTTTTCCTTCCATAATGGCTCCTATAAGTGGCAGCATAGGCACAGGTCGCATGTATCTCTTCATTTTGCAATCCTAAAACCCCAAAAGCTATGGTTATTGAACGTATCTTGGAGACTTGGACACTACTCCTGCTGGATTCTAATTTATATAGCTATAAGTTAGTGGATTTGATTGCTGCTGAATCCTTGAGTAAAAGGATGAAAAGCAATTTCGGGGAGCAAATTGTGTCTTTTAAAGTTCTTTTTCTTGGGGCTGGATTAATGGTTTCTCCTGCAGCTTGGGCTAAAAGCTAGACATTTTTCTACTTCTGATGTAATTAATCTTACTGTGTCCCACATTTTCAGGCTGCTGGGCGGTAAGTGTTGATGTAAATAATACTTGAAACATTAACACATGAATGACAAAAAAGTTCTTTCTGCAAAATGTGGCCATTTGTGTTAGTGATACAAAGATACAAAAACAATTCGAATTTATATCCATACAAAGTTATAAATGTACAAAATGTTGCCTTGTTGCTCTGACCTTGAGGGTTCATCAAGCATGAATATTGGCTTTTTCATGTGCTTTCCTTCTAACGACCCAAAATTCGATGTTACAGTTTATGCTTGGGTGTAATAAGAATATGATTGACACACGGACAGTGTAAAATCTTGGTTCTGGAGCTATATATGAACACAACATATATTATTGCATAATTTTTTTAAATCGACATAGAAATGATTTAGTATAATACAATGATAAGATTTATTTCGGCAAAGTCAAACACTTTGGTCAACTGATGCTAACTAAATAGGAAAATACTACGTGACCCGATTATACCATCTAAATACATTATATTATGTTGCGTTTGATAAATAATTAAGCTGTTATGGAGAAGCAAGCAAATCTTGCTCGGTTGTGACATGTGTAACAAGCGCGGAACTTGCTGTAGTAGCATCAATGTGGTGTGTTTAGTTATGCACTCTAATGAGTATTTTGTCATGTTTTGTGTTATTCCTTAAAATCAGCATTCAAACAACCCATGATGTGCCATTGTTATTGGATATGCCAAGATACGAACAATGATCAAGAATCAGAATTTAATAGCAGTACGTATTCAAATTATAACGACGTATTCAAACAACGAATCTTGATTCAAATATTATTGATGAATACATACCATATGAAAGATGATTAACAGAAAAGAATCAGACTTTTTGTCTCTAAATGGAATGCATGACAGCATTATCTTTCTATTCGAACATTGCGTTCTCCATTTTCCTAATCGTTACTACATCCACTTTGGTGTAAGAATATATGCTTTATATCTCATTTTATTTGATTCATTTAATTTATTGTATTGATGCCGCGTACCAATCTGAACGGTATGCAAGATTTCTAAAGCCAAGCTAGACAACTCATGAATACCAGTGATAATCCTACCCTCACATTTTGTTGTCTTTTTGAAACGCAAAAGGTCGGTAAAACATATTGACCTAAAAGTTAGTTTACATGAATCTGATGTTCTCCGCCAATTGTCATTAAATACGCGACACAAAATTTAACACATGATGTACATTATATGCTGCAAATCGAGAATGTGGGTAGGATATTCTATATGCATGAGAATATGTACTTATTTTGTTTGTCTATTAAATTTCAATTTTAGAAGATCAATATCATATGCAGAAATGTGAATGCACTGAAAGTTTTTAGATGTAGAGATGCATTACAGGGCGATTACTCCTCTGGCAGTAGGTTGTATCGCTCCTACCGCCAAGGGAGATTTGCCCAGCAATTCATCAGCTACGACATGCTACTTATGCATGGCAAGTTCCTTCCAAGGATAGCGTTGCAAGTAAGGTCGTGTGTCTAAATTATACATCTACAGATTATTATATTTTGATGGTAGTTTTGTTTGTCTCAAAAAAAACATATTCGGAGTAAGTTTTAAGAGTAGAACATCAAATATTGCAAGTTTACAATTAATTTTTTCAACATTTTAATGCTAGCACCGTTGTAATTTTTAACAGCTAGTTTTATTGATCCAAATTATGAAACCAACATCTCTCATTAAATTCACATAACCAATGACAACCATTCATTATTTAATTATACTTTAAGATTGGTTAATGATTCATCTTTATGAACAAAAACAGGACTAATTAATAAGTTGGGTTCATCTTTTGAGTGATTAAAGTCATTAAACTAAAGGAAAGGTTAGATGACTCGACCAATTGCCGACCTTGCTAACGGTCGATAAGTTGTTTCATAATGCCAAAAATAGAACAACTTTCTTGAAAATGATAGTTGAAGATTTAATGATATTTTTTTGTTATTCATTACTGTTAATATTGAGTAATCCATGAAGTGGTGGTTGTTGGACTCTCAAAAGGTATCGAGCAACTATTCATTTCTTTAAAGAAAAAAATGAAAGTTATATTCATCATCCATGAGCATGTGATTCTACTTACTTGGGCACTAATAAACGTGATAAAACCCTTATGACACAAAACAAAATTGATTTTTTTTTAAATCTAGCAGATATATAACTTTTATGGCACCAAAAATACTCTTATAGCACCATAAATGCTATAGCTCATCATCCTAGGTGTCATACCGTTTCTGGTGTCATAGCCCATTTTGTTGGCATGACACCACTTTTTACCTATGTCATCCACTCTAGGCACCACTGCACCCTTTTACTCTAAGGCTCTTAAAAGATCATCAAGTTTTGATCTTAAAAGAAGAATTCAAGTGTATACTAAAATACGTATATACTACTATATACTTATGAGATTTTATACAGGGATATCGAGTATTTTGTAGCCTAACTGAAATATTCTCGCGATCTTTTATGACTCTTTTCGTGACCACCTAAATATCTACTTGTTGAGGTAAGAACTAGTTCAAAAAGGTGTGAATCGGTACAAACAATCTCATCTCATGCATCTTTTGATGTTAATTGGACCATTATTTAAAAAAACCTTATCCCAAGCAATGATTATTTATCTCAGTGACCTAACTAATCAAGAGTAGGAATTGAACCTAGCCTTTTTTTCAAAAAAGTTTTTTTGATTGATCAACAGAACATTTGCGATGGATGAATGATACAAACTACGCCAAGGTCTAGTTGATGAGGTTACAACTAGTATAACTCATGTTTGAAGATCGTTTTACCACTAGATTGATCATTTGGTAATAGTTTAAAAAGACGAATGAGATTTTTAACGTTGAGTGATCCATAAAGGATGTATTTGAATAAGGATGGGTCTTTTATTAAATGTTGAGTCTTTTATTAAGGTTTTCGTTATTATTTACAGATGGGTACAGTTCGAATTTTTCAAGAGATATTGGAGGTTTGTTGGTCCAGATTTTTGCTCTGCCGTAGAATGTTTTTTTGATAATGGTTCTTCCCGGATGGGGAGTAATTCATGTTTCATAGCTTTGATTCTAAAAGTTATAGATGCAAAATTTGTCATGCGTGATTAGATGCGTTTATAAAATGATTACGAAAATACTTGCTAATCGTTTAGCTACGATTATCGTTCTTCCCACTCCCACTCCTCTCTCTCTCTCTCTCTCTCTCTCTCTCTCTCTTTCTCTCTCTCTCTCTCTCTCTGTTTAGATTCTTCCCAGTACACTCATTATCTTTATGAACACCGTAAGAGGACTATTAGGTAGAGAAGCTTGCACTGTCATCTTCATGGCTATCTCTCCGTTTCTATGTGTCAATTCATCATTTTATGTAAGTTTCTACACAAGACAGTGACAGAAACCAATAAACCACATGTTATTTATTGAATATGCAATATTTTATGACAATAAACTTGATTTAGATCTTGAATTATGCAAGTGCATCAACATAAGAGACGGGGTTTTGCAACATCTAATGGTCCATCCAGGTTTGATTTTTATTGGTAATTATGATTTCGGATTATGCATACGGAATGTTTGATGAAATGTTTGTGTTAAAATTATAGAGATTACATATTTTTGTTTTTATTAAGAACTTGCATCCTTTCTTATGTTAATGTTTATGCAGGTTCTATTGGGGATTAGAGTGTTGTGGACTTACTTAATTAGGCACCAAATTCAAATTATTAGGTATTTCCATGTTTTTCCTTGAAACTATAGCTTTAGATTCTGATTGGTGATAGCAATAGGCAGATGTTCATGAGATTATCACAGACAATGTTCATGTATAACAAAAAAAGAGACATTGATTCTGACTTAGTGGTATAGCAATAAGCAACAGAGACATCTTAGAACTTGGCAGTGGCAGAACTATAGGTAGGGGTGTAAGTAAGGTCGGGTTGACCCGTCCCTAACCCGATAAGTCTTACCGGGTCGGGTTAAATCGGGTTGAAAATGCTTATTGGGTTTGTTTGACCCAACCTGATAACCCGATAGTGGTATAGGGTTAGGTTCGGGTTATATTATTTCTCTTGTCGGGTTATCGGGTCAACCTGATAAGACTCGACAAGAGTATATAGTCTTTCTTTTAATATACATGTAAAATCCATAACGAGTATGTATTTGCTTCAATGAATCTGGTTACTGCTACTTATATGTACCAAATGTGATCATGTCATGTTTTGTTGGTTTTAAACAAAAACATATGTATATGATATGGTAATTGAGTTTTAGTAGGTTACCTTCTAGCGTAGCATCTTTACAGACTTTACTAAACAGAATGTTGTTGATTTTAAGTGAATAGTTAAAATTTTATAATGGTTTAACACTTGCACGTGCTCCCCGGCGGAAAAAAAAGTTAAGATAAATATTTTGATATTTTGAAGTATTTTCTGAATGTGCCTTACCTAAATACATCTGACTCTTATAAAGTGAAAGCAGAAACTTTAGTTTCTAGCAGCTTTTTTTAATATTAAAAAAGTTTCTTTTATGAAGAAGATGATCAATAATTGGTGGGAGAAAGGTAAGTGAAATGGGTTGGTACTTTTATTTTGATAGTCACGTGGCTTCATAAGGATAAGGAAAACTCTTCAACTAGTCATTTTCAATGTTTCTTCTAATTGTATCAGGTTAAAAATGAAAATCGTTAGTTTGTAAGACTATTACTAGTATTTGGTTTTAAATAGTTTTAGTTTTGGCTGTATTTGAATTTTTTTCTAAGAGTGTAACTATTTGAACTGGAGATAATTGGCCAATGACACTTCTGGTTTTCTCTTTTTTGTCCTACAAATAAACACTTTCCATGAATTTGTAGCAGGCTTTTTGATTATGTCGGTGTGAATAAAGATGGCTAAACACCGCTTATCTTCCGTAATATGCTCTACAATTGTAGCTGAAATTATCCAGGTCAGGTTTAGTATAATTATTACGACATTAGAAGTTTGGTTATGTGGTTTCATATGCATAGAGTTATGATATTTTGGTCCGTTAACTCTGACATAGTTCGGTCTTACAATCACATATAGTGATGACGTATAGTCCCCAGCCGGGTCATAAACCCGGCCCACGGGTACTACCCATATCCGGTCCATCACGAATGGGTGGGAATAATGTTATTTGAGCTTATGGGCTTGGATGAACAGTAACCGCACATACGTGTGCGGCCCACGGCCCGGCATGCTCGGTGCAGGGTTAGACAGAATCATACTCTTACTATGAGTAGGATTTATCTCAAAAGAGAGGATATTCACTCACCATAATTAGAAGATAACAATCAATCTAAATCTGGTGATTACCCTTTCCTTGGGACCGAAGCATCAGTGACAGCCCATTAGGGTTTCACTGCCTATATAAGGAACCCCCAAGGGTTCCACAAAGGTATTAAATTCTACACACTTTCAACTCTCATCCGATTCCTATAACCCTAACCGATTACTTACTCTCACGCCGGAGTCTAATCGTGGGAAACATTCCCACGGTAAGCCTAACACGTGTTGTTTAGTGTGCAGGATCCCAACTACATAATTCACTTGGTGCAGGAGCCGGAGTCCAGCCAACCCGAATTAAGCCTAATTAGGGTCTAGCAAGGATCACCTAACTTTTGTATCAACAAGTTGGCGCCATCCGTGGGACCATTACACTAAGCTAGAGCAAAATCTCATCTTGATTTCTCAATGACGAAGGGGCATCCGCAAGGTCACCCCAAGAACACAAATCCTGGGAATCGGAAGTCCCCAGGGGAAGGGATACTCATTCCCAATCGATCCCCTAGCAACCAAGCCGGCGAACCAAACAACCGAAGTGGTCTTCAGTCCATGGGTATGACAAGCACGTTCTCTGTCACCCCACCACCTACTTCAACCTTGGATAACCCTGATCCAGGGAGTGCGCCCAACCCTCCTAACAAGGAGCCGCGCAGACCATCAACTGAGGAATAGGTAGAGGTCGAACCACTCAGTGAGGAAGATCTCACTCGAGTTATCACGTAGAACTTCGAGAGGATCGTCCCAGGAATTGCATCAAGGTTGAACCTAGGGAGGGACCTCCAATCTAGGCTCAACTTTGGCCACGCCGGACCAGGCACCTCTTCTCAAGCTCAAAGGAAGCGAAGAACACGACCTCAGGAGCGGAACCTCTTTGAGGAAACTCCCCAACCCAGGAATGTGTTCGAACGCATAGGGGATCGTCTCATGCAACTAATACAATCCCGCGAGGAGGGAGAGAGGTCCGACGATTCGCCCGAACGACCAGATCTGGAGCTAACAAGAACTAATCGCCGCACAAGCGTGTGGGATAGGATGAATACCGGGAAGAAGGCTCCTAGCTCTTCTCATAAGAGCGGTCCTTACCAAAAGGATGGGGCATCGCCCCCTTCTCCCGGTCCATCAGGAGAGGACTCGGATGACCATCCACCCAAGCGTCGCCGACCTAGGCGTACTCCTCCACCGCCACCAGACAATGAGGAGTAATATGGCGGACCCTATTATCGAGATGCGGAAGCGGAAGATCTTTCCCGCCCGTGGTGTGACCCTAGTCTCACCGGTCCATGGGCAGATCCCAGGGAAGATCCTTTTACTCTCCGCATACGGAATTACTCTGAGGATACAAAGCGTCGCATGCCGGCGTGTGTCAAGACTTGTGATGGGACTGGTGATCCGGATGATCACCTAAAGATATTTGACACACAGGCGAAAATTGAACGATGGCCCATGCCTATATGGTGCCAAATGTTTAATTCAACCTTGATCGGCAATGCTCGTGATTGGTTTGAGGGACTTCCTCCACGAAGCATTGATAGCTTCACTGAACTACGTACTGTGTTCAAGAATAATTATACTCAGCGAAAGAAATATAATAGGGACCCGGTGTCATTGGCAACTGTCAAGCAACGGTGGGGGGAGTCTACGGAGGCCTTCACTGAACGCTTCAATGACGAGTGCACACGCACAAAGACAATGCCGGAACTTCTGAAAATTTCCGATTATATGCACGCCATAACTGACAGGGAATTAATCAGACGTCTCAATGACAAACGTCCGGAGATGTATGACGACCTTATGGAAAGGGTCAGAAACTTCATAGAGGGAGAAACAGCGGTAGCCGCGGCCTATCCTTCAAAAGGAAACAGCTACCGATCGAACGACCAGTCCAGGAGACAGTCGGGTGGTCAAAACAAACAGAGCAGTGGGCGGGGCTCAGATTACAAGAGCCAAAACAAAGGAGGACGTTCGGAGGACAAATTTACCCCTCTAAAGATGTCCTACCGGGAGATCTTGCTGACAGAAGGGGCCAATTTCCTGAGACCTCCCCCAATGACGACTCTGTTGGACCGTTGTCAAGGAAATCGCTTTTGCAAATTCCACAACGACAAGGGCCATGGCACGGAGGAATGTATCCAGCTCAAGAAGCACATTGAGTCACTGATCAAGTCAGGCAAATTCAAGCATTTGGTCAAGGACTAGAAGGATGGAAAAGAAAACAAGAAGTATGACAAGAATGATCCCCAAAAGGAGAAACCTTCAACTATATACATGATCCAATCCAGGCAGCGCCGCACAAGGCAGAAAATTAGTCAAAAATTTTCACGCGGCAGAGAAATCTCATTCCCTCCCATCACGGCAAGCGATGTGATTGATGCGCCTCTCACTATTGAAATAAGCATTGGAACACACAATGTCCGCCGTATGTATGTGGATGGAGGGTCATCAGCAGAAGTACTATACGAACACTGTTTCGTACAGTTACGACCAGAAATAAGAAGCCAATTAGTACCGGCCACGGCGCCGCTCATCGGTTTTAGTGGTGACACCATCTGCCCAATAGGACATCTGCGTCTGCTTGTAACCATTGGGAATGAAGAGCACTCCACCACGGCGTGGATGAACTTTATGATGATACGCTCACACTCTCCATACAATGGGATCATAGGCAGACCAGGTATCCTGGCCATACGAGCGGTACCCTCCACGGCACACGGGATTATCAAATTCCCTATGGAAGGAGGAATTGTCACTATCTATAACACAATCATACCAGCATTCGAGTGTCATGCCATGACAACACCGGTTCCACCTGTTTTCCCCAAGGGCGGATCACCACCTCCCAATTGGAAGGTGGCAATCCATCCTGATTACCTGGAACAAGAGGTATCCATAGGGGGAACACTCTCGGATAGCGGCAAGAGGGCCATGTGCTCTCTCCTAAAAGCAAACTTAGATGTATTCGCATGAGAGCCCAAGCATCTGACGGGCGTACCATGTGCGATAGCAGAACATAAGCTCCAGGCCCGCCAGGGATATCCTCCCGTTAAGCAAAAGAAGCGCGGTCAGGCACCCGAACGCAGCCAAGTAATATTGGATGAAGTACGGAAATTGGTGGATGCAGGTATCATGTGCGAGGTGTACTACCACGAGTGGTTATCCAACCCAGTCATGGTCAAAAAGCATGACGGAAGCTGGCGCATGTGCGTGGACTTCACAGATCTGAACAAAGCCTGTCCGCAGGACTGCTATCCGTTACCGGAGATTGATTGGAAGGTGGAATCCCTATGTGGATATCCCTTTAAGTGCTTCTTAGATGCATATAAAGGATACCACCAGATCCAGATGGCGGAAGAGGACGCAGAGAAGACGGCGTTCCATACTAGTCAAGGCGTATACTGTTATACAAAAATGCCATTCGGACTAAAGAATGTCGGGGAAACATATCAGCGGCTTGTTGACAAAGCCTTCGACTCACAGATAGGTCGCAACCTGGAGGTCTATGTTGATGATTTAGTCATCAAAAGTCATACGGAGGATGCACTTCTCCGAGACGTCCAAGAGACGTTTGACACATTGAGGAGGATTAATATGAAAATAAATCCAAAGAAATGCACGTTTGGGGCAACGGAAGGAATGTTCCTTGGATATATGATTGATCCAAATGGCATCAAGCCTTGCCCGGAAAAGACGGACGCAGTAATACAGTTACCATCCCCTCAGACACGGAAAGAGGTGCAATCCTTAAATGGGAAGTTGGCCGGGCTGAACAGGTTCTTATCAAAGTCCGCAGAGAAGTCACTTCCCCTATTCAAAACACTCAAGAATTTCATTAAGAAGGGAGACTTTCGGTGGACAAAGGAAGCTGAGGAAGCCTTTGGTCAACTTAAACAACACCTTGCATCTCTCCCCATGCTGGTGACTCCCCGGCCCAAGGAGGAGCTCATCATGTATCTGTCAGCCACACATGGAGCAATAAGTGCGGTACTCATGACGTATAGGGACACAGTCCAAACTCCGGTCTATTTTATAAGTAGAACACTACAAGGGCCGGATTTGAATTATTCTTCCATGGAAAAATTGGTCTTGGCATTAGTGTTTGCTACAAAACGGTTGCGCCGATACTTTCAGGCGCACCCAATTGTAGTTGTTACTGATCAACCAATCAAACAAGTCATCTCTAGACCAGATGTGGCCGGTAGAATACAGAAGTGGAGCATTCTATTGGGAGAACATAACATATCTTATAGACCAAGGACGGCTGTTAAAGGCCAAATCTTGGCAGATTTCTTGATAGAGAAGCCGGATGAGGAGGGACCAATCGTACAACGAGATGAAACTCCATCAGAACCATGGGTATTATTTACGGAAGGGTCTTCGTGCACGGACGGATCAGGAGCAGGTCTCATTCTTACGAATCCAGAAGGAATGGAGTTTATGTACGCCCTGCGCTTTGAGTTCACAGCCACCAACAATGAGGCAGAATATGAGGCGTTGATTGCGGGTTTAAAAATCGCCGCTAGAATGGGAGTCCGCAACCTTGAGGCCTACGGGGACTCACGGCTTGTCGCGAACCACATTCTGGGGGGATATGTAGCTAAGGAGGATAACATGGTTCGATACTTGGAGAAAGTCAAGTCACTCATCGCGGCTTTCAGCAAGTTTTCCATCAAGCAGGTACCAAGAGGTGAAAATAAGAAGGCGGACGCTCTTAGCAAGATCGCGTCTACAAGTTTCGTCCATTTATCCAAGCAAGTCTTGGTGGAAATACTAAAGGAAAAAACTATAACGGAAGGGGAAGTCGCAGCTGTAGTTGAGGAAGATGGGCCTACATGGATGACCCCGATCATCAACTATTTGATTAATGAAACCCTTCCAGACGAGGAAAAGGCGGCACGACGCATCAGAAGGAAGTTGCATCACTTCGAGCTTCGAGAAGGTATTCTTTACAAGAGCTCTTTCTTACAGCCGTGGTTGCGGTGTGTTGGGCCACGCCATGGCGTAATATGGGACGCGACGCATGGATATCATCACAACAATAGCGTGTCCATAGAGAGAACTATATGAATTAGAAATGTCATAAAAGGTGACACAAATGTCATGGCAATATCTCATCAATGCAGGAGTCTAGGTAAGTAGGTAGCAGTCCTACCTCTTACCCAAGACAAACAAATAACACAAACAAATCAGCATATAGGTTCATAGTATCACTTATTGAAACAAACAAAAAAAAACTAAGAATGAACGGGGATCTCTTTCTAAATGCATTCCTAAATGACTCCAATCCTACTTAACCACTTTATCACCTGAAAGAGACACTAAAACACGTCAACATAATGTTGGTGAGAGTCATAGGTTTAGACTCCAATCGAAAATAGATTATAATAAGCTGTGAACAACCATAAACCACTAAACATATGGACAATGTGCTACAAGTATGCATTAACAACTAACATTCAAGATCAATCATTCCAAACCAAATCCAAATCCAAGGCTCCCAGCCTTACCAAACACCATGGTACCGTAGGCGCCCATACACCTATGTACCAATCCCAAGGCCCCGCCTTGTCATTATCCATTGGTCCCATAGATGCTCACACATATATGTACCTCCCCAAGGCCCCGCCTTGTCAACATCCCCTTGGTACCAAGTCAAATCACAAAAAAATCATGAATCAGTTAGCAGTTAATCACATAAGTATGCACAAGTCCATCACCAAACACAAAACATTCACAGCATAATTTATAAAAACAAGACAGTGTCTCTTCCATCCCATCTGGAAGTCAAAATCATTAGTAGACATGGGACTATGAAACTCACCTGATTGAGCTTCTCTAAAAGTCCGCGCACTAGCAAAAAGCTAACAAACAAAAGCACACAATCAAAACATGAACCAAACACCAAGATGGCTCATCAACCTATGATGGACATCTAACCTTCTCCCATATATATACCTCATTTATATTCTTTAAGCATCTCATTACATCCTTCTATAAATCCCTTAACTTAGTTTACTTCATAACCGTCCCGTTAACATTTTACCCAAAACAGTCCCGGTTTTTAGGTCTCCAAATTATAAGCCAAACGCCCACCTAACCATACCCATGATCTCTGTAAAGGAAACCCTATGCCCTTACATATGTTATCTAACTCCTACCTTTTACCCTAACCTTAAAGCTACTGTTAAGGCCCCGATATATATATATATATATATATATATATATATATATATATATATATATATATATATATATATATATATATATATATATATATATATATATATATATATATATATATATATATATATATATATATATATATATATATATATACTTCTGCCTATCCGCAGTTTACCGATTTTGAACATACAAAAAGTTTGTTATGATTAGGGGGTCTTACCCTAACCCATTTGCTTAGCCACCCTTCAGGTCTCTTATTTAATATATAAACCAACACCCATGCTCATTATAGGGCTCAAGTGTACTCCTAAGTACCCAATCACCTTAAAACGTTAAATTAAACCCGACTGATTTCAAAACTGTTTTGACCTCCTACTGTTGTAACCTGTTTTTGACCCACCTCCCGACTTCCAATTTAGTTCTCGTTTCTTGCATTTGAAAGACACTTCAATTACCTAATCAGGGATGCTTCGATCGCAAAATAAGAGTTTGTAGAACTCTAGATTTGATCAAAACAAGTGACTCGAAAATCTGCCCAGTTTTTAAAAACGAATTTAAACATGATTAAACCCTAATTAACATCACTAATAATCACCAATCATTATCTTAATCATGTTAATTGTTATAAAACCCCTAATTACAGATCTATTAAGAACTCTAATCCATAATATAAATTGATTACATAAAACTTGAAGCCTTAATGCTATAAAACAAGAAAACTATAAGAATTAAATCAAGATTTTTACCTCAAATCTTCAAGAAAATTATTTTTGATGAATCCCTAAATTAGGGCTTGTAAAAATTCGGCCAAAAGGGGAGAAAATTAATGAAAAACTGATTTTTGTGATATAAACATGGTATTTATATGTTTTATTAAAAAGACTTTTCCAAATTGGGCTTAAGTTGGGTCTTTTGGCCCATTATCCTTTCTTTTTCTTTTCTAGTCGGTTTAGAACCCGATTCATATGTTTTTTTATTTTTTTTCTTTTTAAGACTTATTTATATATTATTAATAATACCTTAAGTTACCTTAATTTATTTCAGCTCCTAAAGCCTCCGAAACCTTAAAACCGTAAAACTAGTCAATTTTACGCGTATACCGAAAAATAACGTAAAATATACAGTTTTAAAAAAAATCTTAAATTTTGAAATAAACTTTATAACTAAGTCCTAAATGACTTAAAACCATCCCGAAAAATACTCACATGACTAAACACCTTACCCGAGACCTCTAAATGCTTAACCCCAAATCGTAAAAAAAATATGATTTACTATAATACTTATACGTATACGTAAAACACCAAAATAACACCATTTCATTTCATAGTCACTAATTTGTGAGCTCATGAACATGAAATAACCGTTCCTCAATTTACTTATGAGTAGTTTATACCAATAAACGATATCCACACCAACCTCGTTCACGCAAAATAACATGTAAACACGCAAATCACATAGTCACACATAAATTAACCTTAAAATAAGACCAAGTGACGAACCTCAAAACCACGGTTGTCACATCACTCCCTCCTAATAGAAATCTCGTCCCGAGATTTACTCCTTAGGATCGTCATTATCAATTAGCTAAGGATACTTGCTCCTCATAAATCCTTCCCGTTCCCACGTGAACTCTAGTCAACGTTCCAAATTACATCTACCCATAACTACGGTATATTACCCTTTTTATCCAACGTCCTAGCTTCACGACCCAAAATCTCTATCGGCTTTTCGATAAAACGAAGACTCTTATCCATACTAATATCATCTAACGGTACTTGCAAGTCAGTTCTTGCTAAGCATTTCCTCAAGTTTGATACATGAAATACGTCATGCACACTACTCAATTCCTCCGGTAATCTCAACCTATACGCTACTAGCCCAATCCTTTCAAGGATTTCAAATGGACCCACAAATCCAGGTGCTAACTTCCCTTTTCCTTCCAAACCGCATCACCCCTTTCCATGGTGAAACCTTTAGCATAACTTTATCTCAAATCTCAACGGCTTACGCCTCTTGTCCGCATAGCTCTCTTGTCGGTTCTTTGCTATTTTCAACCTCTACTTAGTCACTGCCACCACCTCCATAGTTTTCCGATCCACCTCCGGTCCAATACGTTGGCCGCTTCTAACTTCATCCCACTGTAATGGTGATCCACCTCATCTCCTAACTTCAACAGTTTCTACTACAATTCCTATCACCATACCTAACGGCTTCTATCCTCTATGGATTTTCCATCATTCGGAAGTTCTCCCAACCTTAAACACATCCAATGGTATATGCAGGATTGCATAACCAAAAGCTTCCCATAATATTCACAAGAAACATGTCATAACCACCACCTCATCCTTGCTTTCCCATGATCGGCACCAAGTAACTAACCATCCATCATACTAACATGTGTTACACCTTTTCTCTAGGTGGACGTTCCATTGTTCGTGACTACTACCCTCTTGCTCTAACGGTTTCTCTTCAATATCACCCCACTATCTTCACAACCTCTTGCTCCCTCGAATCATTCTTCCTCCATACTACTTTTCGCTTGTCTCTCCATAATCTTAATTTCCATACCATCTTATATCCCGTCTTCAGCCTATAATTTAGGTGTTTTCTCCTTTATTCCTTACATACTCATCAATGGGGAATATGTCCCTCTCACCGGTGACTCTCTCTTTGTAGGAGAATTCTTCCTAATATAATGTGTTCTCCAACTATCTCCAAATCTCACGCCAATGCTCTAGGCGACTTTCTCAATTACCCCTATAGTATGCTCATACCAAACATTAGTCTATCAACGGTATACTACGCTTGCTTCCCATCGTTTCTTCCCATGCCATAATCCTTCATAAGGCATTCCATACATATTAGGCTAACTTTTACGCAAAACCCTCTATTCCATCACATCCGTACGCAATCCTTCCAACTTCTCAACTACTTGACTTCTCATTCCTCTTGAAATATGAGATGAATTAGTCAGTCTATCGACTATCACCCAACTCTCGTCGTACTTATTCCTCCACCCCATTATGTATCCCTTTCACCAACTTCGTCCTTACATCACCCTTTCTAAGCTACTCCTATTTATGTAGGATGTATAGTCTACGTCCCTTTTCTCCATATGATTGTCCAAGCCACGCAACATACATGTTGACGCGTTCTCTGCTTTAGACAACTCAACTCGTGCAACCTACATCCGTCATCCAGACCACCCTAATACGTCATCCATATAGTTCAAGTTCGTCTCAGCTTCACTTCATTCTTCTTATTCCATGTCTCATCAACCATGCTTGCCTTTCCCAAATGGTACTTGGCCTTGCAATTTTCTTTCATCACTTAACTCCACCCATCACCTTTTCCAAATGTTCAATCAAGATGATTAAATATGTGTTGGAGACGTTCATGACCTGTATAGATCATTCTCTACGTCTCGTACCCCAAATGCCTCTAGCATTCTAGGCAGATATAACAATCCAGCTCCACTAAATAAGTCTATCTAGTTCTTCCAAATCTTTAGTTCCCACAACGTATAAACAACCGCCTTTCTTTGTCGTTCTCGTATACATCCAAATCCTTGCTCCACGTATCGTCATGCTTCGCGAATTCATCCAGTCCTTCCGATAATTCCAAGATCTGCTCATTATCTAATCCACCTCTTCAGCCTCCAAAACGCTTCCTCACCCTTCTTCACTTTGCCCCTTGCTGGTTCCACGATATGCCATCATCTCTGACTACTCATCCTGGCCAACTTAATCCTAAAACTCACACTTGAAAATCTCACGTATAATTCCCTTTCCTAACAACTCCAAAACCAACACATAATTCGCCTCACTCTCCTTCTTAGATTTGAGAAGATCAAGATGTCGTCGATGTTCCCTATGACAACTCGTTTATATATTGTCATGCACCCCCGGTTCATTGACTCCATGAAAACTGCTAGCGCCTCGGCGAAGCCAAAATCATAACCGTAAACCCAAAGCGTTCATACAACATCCTTAGCAGTTTCAACTACGTCCTCCTTGCACCCTCTCTTAGAAGCAATACGAATAAATTTCTACCTCGTTCTACTCGCGAAAATCTACACGTATTCTAAAAGACCAATACTTCCTCTTATCAGACCACTCAACCGCTTTTCACAACCAATCTACTACTAAGAAACTCAAATTTTACCTTGCATCCGTTGCAATTTCTAACAACTCTTGCTCTTAAAATCATTCCATCAATAATTTCCTTGGAAAGGCACTAACTACAACTCCTCTCACTTCTCCTACTTGCTCTATTTATGGTTCTACCTCACAGTAATAGGCAAACCTACTAAATCTCAGGAAATTTTCGGAAAACTTACATGCCTTACGAACAATCATAAATACCTTTGAGGTATTATATCCCCTTCCAACACTCTCTATGGCGCGTTACTTGTGCCAATATCTATACATTATACAAATCTCTATTCATCTCCCTTGGCACTCCTAAGAGACCTCATGACCACATTAGTTCGTCTACGAACTTTTAACTCTTTCATCCCCACTAAGGGCATTCTGACCATTCTCTCAGGACCACCTACTTAATCGTGTAGGCGCGACCAAGTCTTTCATATGTCTACCTCAACGCTCCTAATCAATACGAACCCAAAACTACATCCTGAATCCACTAGATACGATCAACGAATCAAACCCACGGATAACTAACGACATTTCACGTGCACGAGTTAAAACAGACCAAAACCACGAAAACTCAAAAGGAAAACTCAAACATGTACCAATTCAAATGACTCATGACAACGAAAAATGATCCAAGAAACACTTAATGGCAACCAAAACATCTTATGCCCCGCGACATATTATTTAAACTGTCACAAGATCGACTTTTCCAAAAGAATATTTTTTTTTCTTTCCTCACCACATCTATGTGACTCAAACAATCTACAAACAACCTTCTAGACGATCTCAAAACTCAACTCAAAGACTAGGTATCCCGTGCATCCCAAATCATAAAAAAAACTACTATTCAAAACTCAACCTTGAACCCGTCACTTGTACCAAAATTTCGATCAAGCTACTAACACCCCATGACTATACGTACCAAATATTTGAAAAGTACATTCCGATTACATAATTTTAGGCTTTTGAATCACCCAAAAAGCTTTAAAAACGAACAAGTTATGACCAAAACAGTTTTATACTAGTTGTTTTTTTAAAAGAAAAACTAAAGAATCCTCTTAGTAATTAACGCAATCCTTTTTAAATGAAAAGAAATAAATGTATGTGAAATTTTCATGAACTTTGTTTAGTCTTGCATAAATAATTATAAATGACGTATATTGATTAAGCTCACTTATATAAACTATTTAAGTAGAAAGAAATTTTATTTCGCTTTATTTTAAAGAAAGTCTTTTAGAATTTAAAATAAATAAGTGTTGATTAAAAAAAATCTTATGTTACATCTTGTTTCAAACACAACTCCAACACCTTACCTTTATTTTACCGAATACAACCAACTATCTAACTCTATAGTAGATTTCCAAGTCCCTTTTTTCAGTATATACCGACCAAAAGAAATGTAAGACCCAACACAAAAGATTTCATTATCTCAAAAGAAATCCCAAGTTATTTCAATAGACTTAAAACCAAGAACACCATTTTAAAACGGACACGTGAACTAGGAAACTCGAAGAATACGCCACAACGGAGGTTGAATATCTAAAAAGAAGCTAGCCCACTCCTAAGGATACAATCGATAATTATAGGGGATCATACATATATAGGCATATCGGGATACATATACTTAAATCCGTCTAACATCTACTATACAAGCATGTATTAACCCTCTTTCATGCAATCATACTTAGGAATCCATTGCAGTTATGGTACTTGTATAACTATGTTGGCCACCATACTTATACAATTACCCTTTCCCCAATGCACTCCCTCCTATGATGAGACTTATAAGAATTAATACAAAACATAACACATATATGCATCTACTCACATAATCTCATAACCACATGAAAAATAAAGTCCAAAACTCCATCCGTTAAAATAACATAGTCAAACTCTTGAAATACATAAATCCATAGTCTAGCTAAAACAACATAGACTAAATCCAAAACAAAAACATAATCAGTTATAAGTCATGTCGCCCATAAGAGTGGAAACAGCCTAAAATCCTTCATATCCACCTACTCCTAATAACTCGAACCACCACATGATTCTTAGGGAACATGACTTTAACATCAAAAGAAAAATACTATACCTCAGGTACATAAAATAACCCAACAAAAGATAGAAACTACCATGTACCAAATTATGTACTATAATGTACAATTTAAGCAAAATACGACAATGACTAGCGTGGATGATTATGGTTCAACCAGCACTAGTCACACCCCGAAAAGAAAATAACATGTGGCTAAGTATGAACTACTATGGTTCAACCCATACTAGTCAAAACTTAACAAACATCGCAAGTAAAAACCAACAGCATCCAGAAAACTTTAATTAATATAAAATGCACACATACTCCTATGACGCCTATATGCAGGGACCATTAAGCTATAGATTAGGTTACTAGACTAGGAAACCTAATTCCTCTATAACCATTGGCTCTGATACCATTCTGTCACACCTCACCATGGCGGAATATGGGACGCGACGCATGGATATCATCACAACAATAGCGTGTCCATAGAGAGAACTATATGAATTAGAAATGTCATAAAAGGTGACACAAATGTCATGACAATATCTCATCAATGCAGGAGTCTAGGTAAGTAGGTAGCAGTCCTACCTCTTACCCAAGACAAACAAATAACACAAACAAATCAACATATAGGTTCATAGTATCACTTATTGAAACAAACAGAAGAAAAAAAACTAAGAAGGAACGGGGATCTCCTTCTAAATGCATTCCTACGCGACTCCGATCCTAGCCACATATGTTTTCACACTTAACCACTTTATCACCTGAAAGAGACACTAAAACACGTCAACATAATGTTGGTGAGAGTCATAGGTTTAGACTCCAACCGAAAATAGATTATAATAAGCTGTAAAAAACCATAAAACACTAAACATATGGACAATGTGCTACAAGTATGCATTAACAACTAACATTCAAGATCAATCATTCCAAACCAAATCCAAATCCAAGGCTCCCAGCCTTACCAAACACAATGGTACCGTAGGCGCCCATACACCTATGTACCAATCCCAAGGCCCCGCCTTGTCATTATCCATTGGTCCCATAGATGCTCACACATCTATGTACCTCCCCAAGGCCCCGCCTTGTCAACATCCCCTTGGTACCAAGTCAAATCACAAAACAATCATGAATCAGTTAACAGTTAATCACATAAGTATGCACAAGTCCATCACCAAACACAAAACATTCACAGCATAATTTATAAAAACAAGACAGTGTCTCTTCCATCCCATTTGGAAGTCAAAATCATTAGTAGACATGGGATTATGAAACTCACCTGATTGAGCTTCTCCAAAAGTCCGCGCACTAGCAAAAATCTAACAAACAAAAGGACACAATCAAAACATGAACCAAACACCAAGATGGCTCATCAACCTATGATGGACATCTAAACTTCTCCCATATATATACATAATTTATATTCTCTAAGCATCTCATTACATCCCTCTATAAAGCCCTTAACTTAGTTTACTTCATAACCCGTCCCGTTAACATTTTACCCAAAACAGTCCCGGTTTTTAGGTCTCCAAATTATAAGCCAAACGCCCGCCTAACCATACCCATGATCTCTGTAAAGGAAACCCTATGCCCTTACATATGTTAGATAACTCCTTCCTTTTGCCCCAACCTTAAAGCTACTGTTAAGGCCCCGATATATATATATATATATATATATATATATATATATATATATATATATATATATATATATATATATATATATATATATATATATATATATATATATATATATATATATATATATATATATATATATATATATATATATATATATATATATATATATATATACTTCTGCCAATCCGCATTTTACCGATTTTGAACATACAAAAAGTTTGTTATGATTAGGGGGTCTTACCCTAACCCATTTGCTTAGCCATCCTTCAGGTCTCTTATTTAATATATAAACCAACACCCATGCTCATTAGAGGGCTCAAGTGTACTCCTAAGTACCCAATCACCTTAAAAAAGTTAAACTAAACTCGATTGATTTCAAAACTGTTTTGACTCCGACTATTGTAACCTGTTTTTGACCCACCTCCCGACTTCCAATTTAGTTCTCGTTTCTTGCATTTGAAAGACACTTCAATTACCTATGCAGGGATGCTTGGATCGCAAAATAAGAGTTTGTAGAACTCTAGATTTGATCAAAACAAGTGACTCAAAAATCTGCCCAGTTTTTAAAAATGAATTTAAACATGATTAAACCCTAATTAACATCAGTAATAATCACCAATCATTATCCTAATCATGTTAATTGTTATAAGACCCCTAATTACATATCTATTAAGAACTCTAATCCATCATATAAATTGATTACATAAAACTTGAAGCCTTAATGCTATAAAACAAGAAAACTATAAGAATTAAATCAAGATTTTTACCTCAAATCTTCAAGAAAATTATTTTTGATGAATCCCTAAATTAGGGCTTGTAAAAATTCGGCCAAAAGGGGAGAAAATTTATGAAAAACTGATTTTTGTGATATAAACATGGTATTTATATGTTTTATTAAAAAGAATTTTCCAAATTGGGCTCAAGTTGGGTCTTTTGGCCCATTATCCTTTCTTTTTCTTTTCTAGTCGGTTTAGACCCGATTCATATGTTTTTTTATTTTTTTTCTTTTTAAGGCTTATTAATATATTATTAATAATACCTTAAGTTACCTTAATTTATTTCAGCTCCTAAAGCTTCCGAAACCTTAAAACCGTAAAACTAGTCAATTTTACGCGTATACCAAAAAAACGTAAAATATACAGTTTTAAAAAAAATCTTAAATTTTGAAAGAAACTTTATAACTAAGTCCTAAATGACTTAAAACCATCCCGAAAAATACTCACATGACTAAACACCTTACCCGAGACCTCTAAATGCTAAACCCCAAATCGTAAAAAAAATATGATTTACTATAATACTTATACGTATACGTAAAACACCAAAATAACACCATTTCATTTCATAGTCACTAATTTGTGAGCTCATGAACATGAAATAACCGTTCCTCGATTTACTTATGAGTACTTTATACCCATAAACGATATCCACACCAACCTCGTTCACGCAAAATAACATGTAAACACGCAAATCACATAGTCACACATAAATTAACCTTAAAATAAGACCAAGTGACGAACCTCAAAACCACGGTTGTCACAGTTATGCGGCATGCACGCAGGTCCCCGAACCGTAGTAGCCCGAGCTCTACGCACAAGATATTATTGTCCTACCATGCATAGGGATGCACGCGACATGATTCGCAAGTGCAGTGATTGCCAAGTGCATAGACCAGTACCACGACATCCGCAGCAAGAACTTACACCCATTACATCCCCATGGCCATTCTATAAGTGGGGGATTGATATCGCATGACCTTTTCCCGTAGCTGCGGGGGGAGTTAAGTTCTTGATTGTCGCAATGGACTACTTTACACGCTGGATAGAGGCCAAGGCAGTAAAAACCCATCACAGGCAAACAAGTTAAAAAGTTTGTTTGGGAGAACATCGTGTGCCGTTTTGGCTTACCAGGAGAAATCATCTCGGATAACGGGAAGCAGTTCGCGGATAATCCATTCAAGGACTAGTGTGCAGCATTGAATATCAAACGGCGCTTCGCATCTGTTAAGCACCCGCAGACAAATGATCTTGTGGAACGAGAAAATAGAAGCTTGGGTGAAGGCATCAAGGCACGCCTGGAGGAACAAAGTGCCAAGTGGGTGGACGAACTGCCACATGTTCTATGGGCACATAGGACTATGATCAAAACAGCCAACGGGGAGACCCCATTCGCATTGGCCTACGGCACTAAAGCTGTTATACCAGCAGAGATAGGAATGCCTACCATCCGCACAGCGGAGGTTAATGTCGTCACCAACGACGAGCAACTCCGGATCAATCTAGATTTGTTGGAGGAAAAAAAAGGAGATAGCGGCTATCAATGAGGCCAAGTCCAAGGCACGGATGAAGGCTTATTATGACGCCAAAGTTAAAGGTGTTTCTTTTTGACCGGGAGATTATGTCTATCGTGCTAACGAGGCAAGTCGAGCGGAGAATACAGGAAAGCTGGGCCCTAAGTGGGAAGGACCGTATGAGGTCACGGAAGCCTTAGGACGGGGCGCGTACAAGTTACGTGACATGGATGGCCGCGACCTGGAACGCACATGGAATATCTTCAAACTTAAAAGGTGCTATATTTGAAAGCTACGGCTTCCGCATGGACACTTCGCTATATCTGGCTTCAATGAAGATCCATGTGTTCTCTTTGTTTTGTTTTTTATGCTTTCTAGGTTCTTTTTGTTTTAGGATTTCCCATTCTTGTTAAAACAAAAAACGTAAACATTCTAATAAAATGTCGTGGTGCCTAGCTAGCTCCACGACTTGTTCTTGTGCAAAAAGTTTTTATTCTTTAGACTTCCTTATTGTCATATAGATTTTAGTTGCTGTTATTACAAATGTGCTATATCTTCTCATACACATTCATTCAACACCGTACATGTACAATACGCCTCCAGGCGGGGTAAGAGGATTAAGTGAACCTAATAATTCAACTTGTCGCATAAGAGGGATGCAACCCCAGTGACGTGGATCACGTATCCTTACTAGACACCTTACTCACAAGACGTTGTGATAAGTTTCCATATGCCGCACTCACGCAGTGCTTTGCATGGTAAAGACGCAAGCCGCACGTCTAGTAAAGTATAGACTTGATTGTATTATTTTTTAGTAAGACGTGACATGTCATGCAGTACAGGTATATGATATCTAAAACAAAAATATACACAAGTTTCAAATTCAAAATGCAAAAATGTCCGTGGGCATCGCGGACTCGCATACATAAACATGACAAGTTATTACAACATCAGTTTTCGCCGTATACATACACGGACGAATAAAATAGTACAAATGTTTATAATATAAATTACAATGGAGGAAGGAACTCCCACATCTCCCTCTTCCATTCATCAATCAAGGTACGGAGAGCCTCCCCGCGAGCATTCCTCCCGTTTTGTATCCTGGTCATGTTCGCATCCAAAGCCTCGGACAGAAGTTTTTCACCTGTCATCACCTTTGACGCAGAGTCGAAGGTGGGCAAAGTCAATGGGATGGGGTCCGCGGTGAGCTTGGACATTATTACCTCATTGGGAGCATCCTTTAGCACTTCTAGCTCGTCTAGGAGGGGATGTTGGATTTCAGCAAGAGCATCCATTAATGCAGTCATCTTGTCCGCAGCTAAAGGGTTGTGGTAGGCGTACTGGGTAATATCTTCCTTCTTACCTATCAGCTCTGCGGCTTTAACCAGTCCCTCGTGCCTACCACGGTCAATACCATCCGAGACAACGTTAGCAAATGCCTGTAGCAGGTAAAGAGCTCCTGTCACCCTGCTCACGGCAAGCTGCATTCCCTGGCCAACCATCCATCTACGCCCAGCTATGGCTGTGAGCAAAGGAGGACACATCATTTCGGCGCAGTCCGTGGCCATCTGGCTTAGTTCGCCCTCAGCTGCTACAGCCTGCTCGTCCAGGGTAGTCCGCACCTGGGTTAGCTCGTCCTTCAGCGCGTCGCGCTCTTGAGCAATCGTGAAGGCCTGTACGGTTACGGCTTTGGTGGAAGCTTCGGCTGCGGATACCTATATATATAACACTTAGAGTTATTTCAGAAACAATGTGGTTTTCTGTGTGCACAACTAAACATTAAAATGAGAGCATACCTTCTCGTTGGATGCAGCTAAAAGGGCCTCCAGCTCGGCAATACGTTCTTCACGGGCGTTGGCGTGATGGGCTTGCTCCTTCACGGTTGACTCAGCTACGACCAAGGCTACCTGTAGAGTCGTGATGGTTTTCTCGTGCTTACCCACCAGTTCTTCACGGCGGGCTATCTTCTTGTCAGCACGGTTAAAATTAGTCAAAGCCTTGATTAGGCGGCGTCTCAGGGTCGCACCAACCGTTACTTGGTGTGCAGAGGACACATCAAACTGCTCCAGTAATGTTTCATGCTCCAGCTCGTCCAAATCCTGCGCCAATGCTGGAGGCGTGATATGTTTAATAAATTCAGAGCACTCGGACTCCGCCTCCAACCTTGTTAAGCTAGATAAATTCCATGCTAGGCGTAGGCTGGTGTCGGGTTCCTCATAATGTAGTTCCTCAGCATGGGTCACCGGAGGGGATTGAGGTCTCATTGATGTCATGGGAGAGGGTTCCCTTTCCACCTCCTTCTCTTGGGCCACAGTCGACGGATCCGCCCTGTTATTAACGCACATTAGTTTTGTTTACCGATTTACTTTGGGTCGTAACGAAAGATACTTACGTAGTGCCAGTAATGGGTTCCGCGACGATGGGAGCTACAACATTCACGGGGGTGGCCATCCAGACTTGCTCGTCAGCACGCGTTGAGGGGTCGACCTGGGCCGTAGCAGTGCTGCTTCCTTCCTGGTACTGCGGATGGTATTTCCTTAGTTTCTTTGGGGGGAATTAGATACCCCCGCCCCGTCCCCTAGAGTCTTTGCCACCCTCCTGGTGGTCTTTCTTTTTCTGGATGTGGGCTTGGGGGACCCAGAGGCTTAGGTAGTTTCCTCATCCTCACCAGTACGGTTGTCAGCAGGGTTGTTGAAGTCCTCTTCTTCTGCTTCCTCCTGGTGCGGCACGGTGCCCTCCAGCAGCAACTCTCCACCATCTTCGTTGTGGAAGTCAAGCGGGGACTTCTCGATCACGGGCTCTCCCTCATCAGATCTCTGCTCGGTGGTTTCTTCCAGCGGGATGGTTCGGTCTGCGGTTGCATTAAGAAGGGGGAGTTCATTCTCTTTCAGCAGACGGAATTCTTCAGGCACTTTCATTGGATCTCCTTGGCGCAATAATCCGTGTAGGTTCATCTCTGCGGACATATGCAATTATACGGATTAGTAAGTTCACAAAATGCAAATGTGGCATTTATTACATCTACAAATATAAGTTGACCTACCCTGCCTACGTTCAGTCAGAAAGCACGGATACATATCCTCCCTCCCATAGTAGTGGCAGCTTATCCCTACTAAACACAGGAAGTGCTCTGGTAAACCCCTATGAAATTCTGTACGGTGGGTATCTAGGATTTTCAAGTCCTTACTGCTATAGTCTTTGGATTTGGGCAGAAAATCTTTGGGTACTCTGGTTTTGAGGACGAACGGGGTAGGGAATACTTTCTCATCGACGAAAAAGTAATGATTGTACCAGCTCTTAAGGGAGTCTAAGGGCTTCCTATATGTCATGGGGGCGTTCCCGGATCGTTTTTTGAACGACAGCCACCCATTCACTAGTTGGGGGGAGTAAAAAACCCTAAATAGATTTACGGTCGGGTTACTCCGCATGTATGGCAGGTAATCTCAAATTGATTGATTTTACACGCCTCTATGCAGTGCAGCTGGGTTATGTGGAAGTCATAATATAGAAGCAGATCTACCAAGAACTTGGATAAGGGGATGCGGTAGTTAGCCGAATCGAATAGGCGCGTGTACACGCCTATCTTTCCCCTCGGTGCATCCGTAATCGCTTCACCTTCACCTGGATAGGTTGGGTGTACGCTTTCGGGGATATAATACTTAGACAAAAAGTCTATGTATTTCTCCGCGGGCATCACGTTCAGGACATCCGTAATAAGGGGATTGTCCTTTACCATGTTTTATAAAAAGGGTTTGAAAGGCGTGATGATCTAACCTGCGGTGATGGAAATCCGTGGAATAAGAGGAAAAAGATGAAAGGAAGAAGCTTGGGAATAATAATGGCGGATATGCTATGAATTGTGTGTGTAACAGTAGCACACACCAACTCTTATATAGGGTTGCCTCGATTTCCGAGGTAACGTAGATGTTTGCCACGTGTAAACCACTACGCCCATCCAACGGATGGGATTTCTGACACTTCTGAAAACGTCAGAAGGGACCCATGGGTCACTTCTTAGCAGTTTTACGTGGCTCAATGGTGGGCATTAATGGTGCACTTTTGTAGGTGTGCGACTGACTAGTTGACTACCATTTAATGCATTCATTCTTGTGTCGGGATATGCGGTCATACGTAAGACTATATTCAATGCTGTATTTAATTTGTCTCGGTCCTCACGTGCGGCTGGGGTATCATTGGAGTTCAATCCATGTAAGGTTGCCACATGCGGCCGCAACTAAATTTTGACAATTTATCATTTCCTAAAGATCTTTCTTGGTATGTCCCGGGAGCATCTTGATAGTCTAGAGGTTACGCCTACGGCTGTAACAACTAGACTCGGGGGACATGATGACGTATAGTCCCCAGCCAGGTCATAAACCCGGCTCACGGGTACTACTCGTATCCGGCTTGGATGAACAGTAACCGCACACACGTGTGCAGCCCACGGTCCGACATGCTCGGTGCAGGGTTAGACAGAATCATACTCCTACTATGAGTAGGATTTATCTCAAAGGAGAGGATATTCACTCACCATAATTAGAAGATAACAATCAATCTAAATCTGGTGATTATCCTTTCCTTGGGGCCGAAGCATCAGTGACAGCCCATTAGGGTTTCACTGCCTATATAAGGAACCCCCAAGGGTTCCACAAAGGTATTACATTCTACACACTTTCAACTCTCATCCGATTCCTATAACTCTAACCGATTACTTACTCTCACAGCGGAGTCTAATCATGGGAAACATTCCCATGGTAAGCCTAACGCGTGTTGTTTAGTGTGCAGGATCCCAACCAGCTAATTCACTTGGTGCAGGAGCCGGAGTCCAGCCAACCCGAATTAAGCCTAATTCGGGTCTAGGAAGGATCACCCAACTTTTGTATCAACATATAGAACTTGATCCGTTAATTCTGATATATACATTTAATAGTTATTTATCTAAACGGATGTTGCTTTGGTCGTTTAGATTATTAAAAGGCACTGATTTGTCAAACTTTTAATAAATTATTACTACTTCGTATCTGATTCTTTTTTGGAAACTAGTACTGCTAAATAAGGTCTGGATTGAGTTGAAATTATTTATGGTTTTATGGACATTTCGAATAGCCACTAACCTTCTGTTAATGGCTTATAAGCTTAGTGAATTGAGCTTATGAAATCAAATAACTATTTAAGCTCAACATAGTGAGACATTAAAACAGACCACCCTCAAAAACACTGAATTAACCTTTCTTGTAAGCCAACACATATTTTCATTCCAAATTCAATAGTTACTAATTTTGTTCATTGGTGCTTAATTTTTTTATAAAAAAACCAGCATCTTGGCGTTGTTTATTTGCACCGAATTCACCAAGTGATTGTAATAAAATGTTGCCACTGGTTTATTTGCAGCCACTTCCTTTTAACTCGGCGACCAAAATTAATCGTCTACAGTCGTGTGTTACAGAAAAATTTCAGCATATACTACACATCCCGGTTACTGATCATTACATTCAGGCCTCTTCAGGTTTTACCTCTAACTTGGAACACTCGAAACTCAACTATATGCTATTAAGTTATGTTCATAGGCGATTAGAAAATTTAGCCGATGAAACAGTTGTGCTAAAATTGTCGATAGCCTCAACATACAAGAATAAATGGTAATATAAAAGGATTAAAGTCAAATTAGTTTGGTAAACAAACCTACAATGGGCACATAAGTAAATAAAAATGCAGAGTCTTGATGTAGCAGTGCGTGGCGGTGAATAAGACCACATATATTCACCTTATATTAGGAATTAAATAAATGACATTCCTTGCAAATATACATGAACATAGACACTCGATCTGCAGGCAAGTCACACTTCCATGTATTTACCTTTTTTTCAAGGTCAATACAGAAGGTTGTACAACACTTAAAAATTATTTTTGTTATCAGGAAACCTGGGTCTGTTTAGCTGTAGAAATATTTTCTTGATCTTGATTTTTTCAGAAGGAAGTGCACTTAAAAAAATTTGTAGGGAACACAGAAATGGTATATACTTTTGTTGATGCACTCAACATTAAAAAGTTCATTTTCTCTTAATTAGGATCTATGTTGCACGGAAACGCCCCTCGGGTGTCGTGCCTGTCTCGGAAACGTTTCGGAAACGGGAAACATCTGGAAACGCCCGGAAACGCGGCAGAAACGTTTCCCCAAAAAGGGAAACGTTTCCTGAAGATGGGAAAGGCCGAGGCTCTAGCAGAAACGCGACTGGAAACGTTTCTTGGGCTTTTAACACGTTTCTGGGCTAGTTTTTGGGCCATGAAACACTTTTTGGTCCATTTATATTGTATAAACATATGGTAGGTCGTCATATCTTCTAACAAACCTTGAAAAATTGATTATCGGTATTTGTTTAATGTCAAGTATATGTTATGTCTCACTATCAGTATTTATTTTTTCTTGCTTTATCGGTTAAAGATTCATGTTTATTTAATTTATTAATAAATATTTATAAAATACAAAAACGTTTCCAGCCGTACCCGTTTCATAGATTTTAGGACATTGGCGTTTCTAAGTACCCGTACCCGTCCCCGTCCCCGTTTCCGTATCCGTCTCCGTGCAACATAGATTAGGATCATAGTGATTCCGAGTAATGGTATATGCATTTGTTGCAAAATGCATTCTAATATTGACTTCCTTGTGATAGGATGTGCGATACCACTATAACATGACCTGAACAGAAGAGGCTTATGCACTCATAGAATGGCCGGGATGCGCTATGTGCCCTTAAATTGGCGGAAAACGGGGAAAAAATGTAGTAATTCATTTATGGATTTTATTAGTAGCGGTCACTGGTGTAAGTTCATATGACTAGGATTATTAAACGGATTGAATTGTAATGATTTTTTAACAAATTTGGTATTCCCTAATGCAGTGTGAAGCCTTAGCACGTTAGCAAAGCCCACAAAATCCGTGACAATGTCTTGACAAACGAAATGTATGAAAACAATGTTAGAAACGCCCTCCAGCGACGCGCGGGTGAAACCTCTCTCGTTTACATACATTTGTTATGCTCAAATTTCTAAACATATTACTTGTTGGTCATAATTATTTTTTTCTACGCTGTTCTCTGTAGTGCCCTAGGTACTCTTTTTTATGGACCGTTAGCTGTGAACGTTGTAATGGGACTGAGGTTGCTCACGGCGACCCGCAAGATAAGTAATATCACGCTACAGTTACGATCTGATCAGGAACATGAATTTCTATTCAACTCTGTTGATTGTGGGTTTGATGATTCATATTTGCAGACTGCTACTGTAAACATCGGGATTTGGCTATTGCATCACAAAGGCTATACAACAGGGTCATAACACCAACAGAATTACAGTGGCGAGGCTCATTACATTCATCTCAAATAAAAATTGTGTTTTTGCAGTTGCTCATATGGTGTTTGTGAAATGTGCATATTCTCATAGTCAAGTATCTTTTTTGAACAACTTTTTTCACATCTGAGATATGGTTGCTATTTTTCATTTCCACTTTCTTTTATTTAAATAAAAACAATTGTTGAATTTTTCTTTTTCTTCGCTTCTGACCATGAATTTTGAAATTTCACATAAGAGGATTTAATAGAGACTAAAATCCAAGTCAGCAAGCTCAAATGTTAGCACGAGGAGGAACAAACAAAGATAGTTGTGGAAACAACATCAATTGCAACATCAAACATGAGGTAAGAAGTGAACAAGTATGTCGTTGAGATCTTTTGTTTCATAAACTCTCAACTAATCTCTGACTGTATAAGGTTGATTATATTGTTTCATAAACTTTAAGAAAGTTAAGTTGGCTATTAGTTTGGTTCAAATGGTACTTCAGTCACTGTGCGAGTTCTTGATTTTTAAATTGCTGACATTTTCATTTCATTACATTACTTACAGGAATCTTGGAGTAGTGGCGTTCGTTGGATAACAAAGAGTTGAACGCGGTCATTGGCCGCATGGTTTACATTCTGGCGAGATTAAACCTAAATAATTTTGTTGTATTATAATGGTTTTCTTTATAGTTATTTGTTGAATTCTAGTTGTATGCGATTTATGTTAAAGCTAAATTAAAGTATTGACATAATTCACTTTAATTTGTTGGTTTTGACAAATCATGTCCATCTAAATCACATTATATTTATGCTTTATTTGTATTTCTTTATTTTGGTGGGTCATATTTATAAATTTTGGAACTTATAAACGAATTCCAAATTTTTTTAAATAGATAAAAAAAGACAGGTTTTGTAGATAAAACATATATTTTTACTATATATAAAAACATGTTTAATTTTTTTATAAAGACATGTTGCGAGAGAACCGGTGTTCATTTTTAAATAAATTATGTTTCTTTATTTTATTATGGAGACCTATCCTTACAGAGAGAACCAGTGTCGATTTTTCTAATAAAGACTGGTTGAATAACCGGTTTTTATATATCTTGATTATGAAGATACCCCCTTTGGAGAGTTGTACACTTTAATAAGCACTAATAATAAGCAAAAATTTAGTTATCTAGTAAAAGCTTAACCTAAGGAGCTGTAAAGCTCAAAATAAGATAAAAAGGGAAAATAAACAGCTATGGTTACAAAAATAAAGTTCTTGCATGTTTGGAATAAGCAGAAAAGGTAAATAAGCTAAAAACAGGCTTAATGGCCACTTTTGTACAAGATTTATTAATAGTACAAGAAGAGAACCTTAGATATATGAGCACTACTAGAAAAAAATTGCCATTGGCAACAATGATTATAACAACAATAGAGAAATCGTTGCTAAATTGTGCATTTAGCATCTAATTTTCGCAAAGAAATTATCAACAAAGTTGCAATTTTTTTAGCAACCAAAAAATTATTTTGTATATCTTTAAAAGATGATTAATTTAATTTGAGAATATAATGAAATTAGTTAGAGTGCACGGTACGGTCGAGTTGTCGAACTCGCGTCGTGGGAAAAAAGTGATGCCACATCACTTTTTTCTTCCATGACACCAAAACTCCTCACGATAACACAACCCCCCTCCCTGGTTAACACGAGAATTCTCGTGTCATCATCACCCCACCACTTACTTTTTTATTTTTTTTCAACAATTTATTTTAAACTAAAAACACATTCATTCATAATAAAAATACGAATACAATTTTTTAAAAAATAATACACAAAAAAATACTCAAAATAAATGTAAGAACTATATATACAAGTATTATACATTTTTTAACAAAAAAATAGAAATTTTGGGCTTGACCCAACAAAACAAACTAGCCCAGCCCTACTACCCTTCTTCTCCAACCCTACTTCTTCCTCCATATATTTTTCTTCCTCGTTTACCCACTGTCAAAACCTTAAATTTTCAAAAACATTAAAAATTAAAAATAAAAAGCATAACGCCACCCCATGGCGCGAGTCATGGTGTGGTTGGCTGCGCCATGGTGTCGCATCGTCGCCCACGGCGTCGGCTGGTTGTATCCAGCCTAAATTCGACGACGCGAGACACGGTACGATTGGCGCTGTCGTCGTCTCGCGTCGTGGTGGTCAGACGGGCGACCAGCCACCGTACCGTGGCCTCTTAGTGGTTGCTAAATTAGCAGAAAGTATTAATGATCCTTAGAGAGATATCAAGTATTTTCTTTTTTGCTAAACAAACTCTAACTTTGTTAATAACTTTGATGGAGGAGCATAAAAATAAACTGGTTATTTAGTTTCCTTATTTTGTGGTATCTTTTATTTAGTTTTCTTATTTTGTGATATCTTTTATTTAGTTTTCTTATTTTGTGTTTTCTAGGAATAATATTTTTATCTTTTTCCTCAAAGTTTAGTTTTCCTATAAAATTAGGACTTGGGTTTATTGTATAGGATTATTCAAATATGAATAAAAAAATGAATTTTCAGTCTTTTGTTAATTGACATAAATCCATGTTAGGACTTATTGTTTGATTTTCAACCTAATAATCGGTATTCGTGAGAATCAATGATTGTTGGAAGAGTTGTTTCTGGCCTTCTTTGGAATCAACAGGTTCAATTCATTTATCTTGTTTTTTTGCTACATGAGTTTGTATCAAAATCTGAAGTTCCTGATTAAGATGTCTCCAAGGAGAAGTAGGAATCTTCACGGTGTGTATGAACAAGAATTGGAGCAGCGTGTTATGGCAAGATTGGTGGAGCGATTGGATCAGTTAATAAATCAATTAACTGGTCGAATGGATCACTTGATGAACATACGTGGTGATCGTAACGGTCAGGGCATTGAAGACGAAGAGTCAGAAAACCCATTTTTTGAGGCCGAAGACGATGATGATGTCACTTTTGGTGATTATGAAGCACCCACGGTTTATGATGAATAACCCGAGGAAGAGGAGTATCCTCTTGTTGAAAATTATTAAAATTTTCAAGAGGAAGAAAATGATGTGCCATCATTGGATGTTATGTTGGGTGTAGAAGAAAAATTAATGGCAGTTTATGATACCGATCTTGAAGATATCATTGAGGAGGAAGAAGGATTTTTTGGGGAAGGAAGATTTGGTGGCAAAGAAGACAACATCGAATACGTTGTAGTTGTGGCTAATGATCTTTGTTCTTCAATGATGCAAACTACATTAAGTGTTGATTATTCAACAACGGCAAGTTCAAACCCTCATGAGTTAACTTGGTTGCAAAAAGGTAAATGGGTGGATGTTAGTATCTTGACTAAAAAACTATATATATCGGAAAGCCGCACCCATGGTCAATAAGTTTGATTTTAAGACGATCAAGGTTCGAGGTCGATTCATTATAAATAAATGGAATTTGATGCAAGGGATACAAATTTGGATGCTACGAGTACAAGGGACGAGTGAGACAAACTCAAGGACGATTTTTTGAAGTGAGGGAGAATGATGTATGAGCATAAAAATAAACTGGTTATTTAGTTTCCTTAGTTTGTGGTATCTTTTATTTAGTTTTCTTATTTTGTGGTATCTTTTATTTAGTCTTCTTATATTGTGTTTTCTATGAATAATATTTTTATCTTTTTTTCCAAGTTTAGTTTTCCTATAAATGACTTGGGTTTATTGTACGGGATGGATATGAATAAAAAACTGTGACTTTTTAGTCTTTTTTTGTGACAATCCGTCAATTTATGGTTGATATTTTATTCTCAATATTTATTTGAAAACATTATTTTAATGTTACATTATGAACTCACTTATTTTTGGGAAGAAATTTGGATTTACGTCTTGAAGTAGCATCGACTACGTCTAAACCGGAGGATTTTACGTTACGTGCTTACGTTTACATACACTGTTTTTGGTGACAGTCCGACATTTCAGAAATTAAATTTGTCCGTGAATATTATTTTGAGACTTTAAATTTGTGTTGGTTCATAAACTCACAAATTTACGAGAAGAGATTAGGACTTATGATTTTAATTTAACGTTCTTTACGACTAAACCGGAAACCTTAGGATTACGTATTTACGTTTTCGAACTCCGTTTTTGATGAGACAATTTTTATTAGATTCGTTTTGTGCCATTGATTCATAATTTATAAAAACGTTTTTCGTAAAACGACCCGAGGGCACGCAAATCGAGGGAACTAGAATCGAGGAGTACCCGTAAATAAGTGGGGATGAGACAAGTGGGACACTTGCCCCACCCCCACTATAACCGGCCACAACTTGCTACACCACACCACTTATGTGTCAAGTATAAGCTAAGTTCACTACACATGTCCTAAAGCTTACAAATCAAGCTAACTTACCTCAAAACCATCCAACACAAACCACTAGTATCATTTTCCACTCATGCAAACACTCTCATCTCTCTCTCTAACCTCAAATGTGTCGTCCCATCCTTCACATAAACACCCCATTTTGATCTTGATTTAACCATGACATCCCATGTTGTTCATACACATGTTGAAGCTCTTTTGAAACCCTATTGATTGGTGGTGATTATAACATCCAAGGAGGAGTTTCCATGGAGTCTTGGGGCTGATTTTCCACAAGGAGTTTATGAAGATTGGTGGCCTTAAAGATGGTATTGGTTATTCACAAGTTTCTCCATCAAAATCCATGTTTTGATCAACCTACATCATCATGGTGGTATAAAGATTGTCCTCCTCATCCTCTTGTTATTTTTATTATGTAATCATGTATTTTATTTCTTATTGTATATGTATATGATGATTATATGATGATAAAAGTATTGTGTGGGGATTTGGTGTTGATAAATATGATTAAAAAGGTGAAAAACTATAAGAAACAAGGTTAAAATTTGCTTAATTTAGATGGCTGTATAAAATAGTAAAGAATCATATGTTAAACTGGTAAAATGACTTGAATAGATTGATATACAGTAAGCTATGAGTCTTGTATACATGTGAGAGTTGGCCATGCAATGGAATCATTGTAATGAGTGAGATATGATCAAAACAAGTTTAGAGTACCAATCTGAGTTCACTGTTTTGGACGATGTTTAGAAAATACTTAGAGGCTGATTCAACAGTACCTATAAAAGAACTAAATGGAGCACATATCATGTAGTTTATGTCATAAAAATTTGAGCTTCTATCTCTATATAGAACTCTAGATATGGCAGTTTTGGTGAACATGAAAATAAAAATCAGATTTTGGAAATTAAAGTATAATAATATTATATAAGCACTCAAATAAAAATAGTATAAAATATGAATTAAAACCCACTAACTTATATAATACATTTATATAAATATGTATAAGGATAAATAAATGTACATTTTATAAAAATGGTAGTTTGATAAGTTTTATAAGTTATAAAACTATAAACATGATTTTTACGACTTTTTTGGCTATTACCGTAAAATTAACGTTTTTGCTAAATAAAACTTAGACGTTTGGACCCGTCTAATGTGAACTTTATAAAACTCATATACTGATATATAAACATATAGAACAAGTAAAAACCGATGAAACCCGAACTATATAACATACGGACATTAACGGACTAAGTTAACGTTATTGGACTAATAATACAACAAAATGGACTAAAACACTTATAAACTTATATATTGGGCTTAACCCATTTGGGCCCAACATGTAAAATATAAATACTGATAATACGAGTATAAAATGGATTAATACAAGTTAAAGAGCTTATAATAAAGTTATTGGACTTAAAATATGTAAATAGGTAAAACGAGAAAACTAGTATAAAAGTTATCGACACATAACACGAAAATGAGTAAATGAGAATATGTAAACCCACTTGATCATCAAATATATATATATAATCATCATATGTATACATAATTGTTATTTTTATGTATACATAATTGTTGTTTTTATAAAATCATTGGACATGAGTCTAAGACGAGTATTATTTGTCTAGGTTTCCGTGATTGAAGCACGTACCGTACGTCCGAATTGTCGATAACCCGCCTTCCCACATCAACGTGAGTTCATAGCCTCGCACTCTTTTAAATGTTTTTATGAAATGTTATATAAACACGCGAGGGAGATAACATGTTAGTTTTTATAAAATAGGACACCATTTGTCCCGATTGTTTGTTTATTGATTTGGACCCGAATGATTGTATGACCCAATTGTATGACCCGATAAATGATTAAAGGACCCGATAGATGAAATAAAATGGATTATTAAAGTCAGGTTATGTCACTAAAATTCCCATTAGCATGAATTGTGAACTACCGGGATTTGGTAGACGCTTATGCATATAATAGTACTATTTGGGGACGATCACCCCAGTTCGCGCCTTGACGGTTGATCCCCGTCGTGCCGCATTGATTGGTAAGCAAATTTATGTATGAGAAGATTTCCATAGCGTGACCTTTGTGACGACACGCTAATTTAGATGGGCAAATGAGTTTCGGGCTAGCTACCCGTTGTTTGGTTTAGTAAGGTAACAATGTCATGCGGCTTATAATAATCCAAATTAACGAAATACTACTATACGCACCGAATTACGATGTATTGCCTGACTAGCAATACGGGGTCATACTATTGGTTTTACGTTCGTATTTTGGTTTTATATAACCGTATTCATATAACGGTTTTTATTTAATCTATACAACGTTGTAAAACGTATTGTATGATGTTTTTACGACATTGGCTCGTATAATGATTTTTAAGGCAAATGCCTACATTATGATTTTAACAAGGATTTGTATAAAATGACTTTGGCTATTTTATGGCCTATTAAAATGATTTGTACAAAATGATTTTCAGTAATAATTTTATACTGATATTATATTGATGGATTTTATTAAACTCTATGAATTCACTCGGCGTTATCGCTGACCTTTTCTTTTAACATGTTTTATCTCATGTACTTGAAGGTAATTCTCGGGAAGACGACAAGAATTCATGGCCCGCACTTAAACAATAATTTCCATTCAAATTCCTTGTAAAACTTTGTATGAAATAATATGACTTGGGACCTATGTATCTTTGATATTTATGAATGGAAATGCTTTATTAATAAACGACAAGATTTTTATGCGTTGTCTATGATGTGAGTAATGTGCTATCCCGTAACACCAACGAGTCTTCTGCTATATTGAGTTGTATAAATTTGGGGGTGTTACAGTTTGGTACCAGAGCTCTCGTTATAGAGAACGAAAGATTTTTAAAACCAAGGTTTTGAATAAAACATTTCAAAATCTTTTAACTATAAACATTTTTCTAAAAATGTCTAAAAATATTTTGACTATAACGGGGACGAAGAATTCCCGAGTTACCGACAAGGCCAGACTGAGAAGTGTTATTTTAATATATATATAACTTGGATTTTATATATATATATATATATATATATATATATATATATATATATATATATATATATATATATATATATATATATATATATATATATATATATATATATATATATATATATATATATATATATATATATATATATATATATATATATATATATATATATATATATATATATATATATATATATATATATATATATATATATATATATATATATATATATATATATATATATATATATATATATATATATATATATATATATATATATATATATATATATATATATATATATATATATATATATATATATATATATATATATATATGATGTAATTCTATTACATGATTGTTTGATGATTATTTTGATATTTATACGAGGTATTTATACGACGTAGATTGTCACAAGGAACCCTAAATCCCCTAGTAAATTAATCGAAGCTATTCTCGTAGGAATTCTAGCTATCCTAGATCTAAACCAAGTTGTGGATATTTATGAACCCAACGAATGGTTGATATTCGTAGAAATGTAGATAGTAGTTGATTGTGAAATTGAAGAAGAATTGGCGAGATTAAAATTGATATCGATGTCATGACGATCTTTCCTTATAGAGTGGAGTTTGACAAAACGTTACCACCTAGAAAGATTTCATCTGATTCGTTGTCACCCAATTCTTAAATTTGAAATCGAAAGGGTGAATGTTGCACTTGAGGCTGTCATTGGAACCATTACCCAAAAGCCTCATGCCACTAGTACCTTTCCGAGAAATCTAGTTGAATGATCAAGTCATTTCATACTAGTGACTCATTAGATAATTGTTGTTGTAAGAGCTATAGGATTGGAAATTAAGTGCTGATCATATTGAGCTTTTATTGCCTTTACAAGGACGAAGAATAAGTATGAAAGTATTGAAAAATAAGGTAGGATATCGAATTGAGTATAAAATTGGTTAAAACTTGAATAAAGTGAAACTTAACCCGTATGGAATATGAGATTGTTAGGAGGAAGTCGTTAAGTCCTGTGATTGAATTATAAGGTTTTAATTGATTGATTGGTTCGTGTTAAAGGTTGTTCCTAGGCCATTGTCCACTAATGAGGATGCCCAGTGTCCAAGAAATAAATTGAAGAAATCTTCTTCTAAATTGGGACCGATGGATCTTCCGGGACAGGTGGGACACCTAATAACTCTTGTAGATTAGTATTCATTGTGGTATCTTTTAAAAATCCCTAACTTAACTGAGATATCAGTTGGTAGGATGAGTTCTGAGAATTGTATGACATAGTGACACGTAATGTGTTACGGTACAATTTTGACTTGTTTGTGATTAATGAAAAAGACTACCTTTGATTGCTAAATCCTACATGTATCGATGAAATCTATCTTTTCTTGCTTCTTCCTAATGCTCGCATTAGTGATGCAACCATTGAACAAGTACTCATCTTGATTTGAGTTACGTTGTGGATTATTCTTTTGAGTGCCATCGAGATCATGAACCTCATGATTATTTGGCTAAGCTCATTTCCTATCATATCGTAGTTAATTCTTGGTGAACAAGCTTTCATCACTCTTTTGCAGATCACTCATTGTTTTTATAAGATAAAACAGTACCCTTGAGAAAAATTGAATTTTCATCACTATAAGGATTATTCAAAGTAAGATTTATAAGTGATTGTTATCGAAATGAGATTGTTTATAAAGTACCTTGGAAAACTTAACTATTTTTATGACAAAGAAAATCTTTGTAAATTTATTCTTGATTCTTACTTAAGAATTAAGCATGAAAATGTTTTATTATAAACCTGATGATAAAATTTTGACGAACTGAGTATTGCATCGTTAATCTTGAAATTGTATATAGTTGCGCGCCTACATACAATTTGGAATGGACCATGCAAGACTGATTAGTAGTCACGATAAAACTAATGAATAAACACTACATTTTCTTTGAAGATTGTGAAAGATTAAATTTTATGAGATCTGCAAGAAGTGAAAAATAGGGACATAGTGTTAGGGACACCTACATATGTGCCTGTAGCATCTGTTCTTCTGAGTTGAATTTACTCATCTGTGGAATTTGTCTTATTTGACAATTGACAATTCTTTCTTGTCCAATTCTCCCGTAGTGAGATTCTTAGGAAAAGTATCTGATTATCGAGTGTTGATACCCAACTGGATGTATCGACGTTCCTATCATTTCTTTTGATTTGATTTCATTTGAATGACCTGGGTAACGATCCGAGGAGCTTTTGAATGCGTACTCAAATTATGAAAACATGGGATATATTCATATTCGTTAAATGTTTTCGTCTTTATCTGAATTGAAATTATCTCGCGTAAATTATGCGTTGACCTTACTCTTTTAATAGTAGTTGTGTCTCCAGATATCCCTGAATTTGTGAAGGATTATGAGTTATTATTAGTCTTTTGAGAAGTTCACATCTTATCGACGGCAATGAAACTGGAAAGTTGATAATGCCAGTAGAATGGATTGATTGATTATGACATGACGATATTGTCTTAATTGATGGGAACTCGAATTGAATTCCCCTAAATGATGAGATGTTGATTATCAAAAGTGATCTAAATAATTCTTGATGGATGACCATATCCTGCATTTAGACTTAAAATTATACCGTGAATGGTTGTGAATTAGTCATAGATATTATAATCTAGAAAGAACCTAATATGAATTTATTAAAAGATGTTCCTGCTCTGAAACTTTAGGAGGTATTTGCTGGTAAATTACCTAGACTTTCGCCATTAAGGCAAGTTGAAATTGGTATTGATTATATTCCCGGTGCTGCACCTGTGGCTTGTGCACTGTACGTCAGCACCATCTGAATTAAAGGAATTACCGTACAACTAAAAGAGTTGTCGGAGAAAGATTTTATTCTACCGAGCTCGTAATCATGAAGAGCTATGGTGTTATCATTCCTTATATTTATAGATTACTGTGGACTGAGTAAATTGACAATCGAAAACGATATCCATAACTCGAAATGGAAGATTTGTTCGATCATTTACAAGGTTCTAGCGTATGTTTTAAAGATTTGATTCACGGCATGGTTATCATCAACTTCGCATCCGCGAAAAAGATTATCTATTCCAATCACTACATCCGGTACTTGTAATGAACGTTATGAGTTTCACGTGATGCCGTTTGGATTGACTAATGCACATGTAGTATTCATAAATTTGGTGAATCTCGTGTGTAGGGTGTAATTTGATAAATTCATGCTCGTGATCATTAAGGACCATTCGTTTGTTTATAAGAATAAGAATGAAGTTAATAATTAATTATAGATTGCCCTGAATTGGCCGAACAATTAAAACTTGTACCTTGAATATTTAACATAAGACTTAAGACTTAATCCTTTACATGATTTAACCGTGTGATAAATAGATAATGGAGTATAAATTGACTCTTCAAAATTTAGAAGTCATTTAAGACTTTGAGTTATACTAAAAAGAAAGTGCAAATATATTTTGACAAATGTTTTAACAAAGGATTTTAAGGGATTATTCCCTTATACACAAACCATTTAACTAAACTTCTGTTTAGGAGTAAATATTTGTGTATACCTCAAGATAACCTAAGAGGGATTGAGGAAACCATTTAAACCATGACTTGAAATTTGAAACGATAATTTACGCTTTTCAAACTAAGAAAATTTTGACCATAGTATAACCAAAGATTTTCGAACATTTACGAATCCTATTAATTATTTTCGATAAATCAACAAAAATCTTGTTAATTAAATTCAAATTTATTTTGAACATTTTATATAATTGGTCGAACTAAGAAATTTAAAATTTTTACGTTTACGTTTCATAAAAATTAAATAATTATTGTTAATTTACATGTAATAATTATCGACGCTTTAGACGTCGGATTGAGTAAAACAGATAAAGATAATAGTAAAGACGAAACTGAAACATAGAAGATATGAAGAAAGAATTTTGAATAAATACGGTTATGATATTTATTTCATCAGGAAAGTGAACGTAATTACTGACACATTATGTATAAAAGATAAAGAACCAATTAGGACATGTTCCTTAATAATGAAGGTGCAAAATAAATTGCCGAACAATTTAAAATATAGTCTATGCTTATAAAAAGGATAATATAGATAATAAAAGTGGTTCGCGGCTAATGTGAACCATTAGAATTGAGAAGCCGATAGCGTTAAATGTTTTAAAGACCACTTGTGATTGTCTAAATATGGAGGATTGTGAGATATAGTTATGTTGGAATTTGTAAGTATAAGTATTCTATTTATGTCATTTATGACTAAAAGTATCTTTGTCTAAAGAAGTTGTACTAATGACAAATTATGAAGGCAGACATCGCCTCATACATTAGTAAACGTCTAGCTATTGCAAAGGTCATCATCTGAATTTGATTCGATTTGGGTCATCATCGACAGACTGACCAAATATGCTAATATCATTCCCGTTAATGATAAATGCAAAAGAGTTATGTAAACATAGTGTGCATGTATCGAACATCTTTATCAAGATCCTCGCTTCGCATCGAATTTCTAGAGATTTGCTCAGAAGTCATTGAGAACGAACCTTGATGAGAGTACTGTGTACCACCCCAATCGAAGGGACGAGGTAAAGTAACGATACAAAATACTATAAGTGTTGTTCTATGTTTGAATGATTGACCTTTGGTAATGAACCGTATAATCGTTTTCCTTTGGAGAGATTATCATTGATAATTATCGTATTAGGATCAAGATCGAATCTTGTTAGGATCTAAAAATTAGAGCATCTGTAAGCAGGAGTTGAGATGAGGACACCCGACATACACCCATTGTGAGTTGGACATGTCTTTTAGGTTTAAGGTTTCCTATGATGGCGAACCTAACCTTACAAAATACCCGACCCGCGAGACCTGAAATGATTGTTGAAATTAGGATCTGATTATTGACTGCCAATAGTGGGCAGGAGGTTATGTGAATATGAAATGTAGATCTTGAAGTGCCAGATGGGTAGCGAAGTTATGCCAAAATTTTAACCACAAAAAATGAACTGATGATCTGGAAGATCATGGGATATAAGTCCCCGTTATATGGGACCATTGAGATGATGCAAAAAGATTGGTTTAAAAGGCATATAAGCTGGATCTACCCTAGGACTTCAAGGACTACGTGAATTATGTTTCGTAAATCGAACTTGATAAATATCAATCAAGTGAAAATCTGAATTCTTCTTAGTAAAGTTAGATCGGCGAAAAGTTGCATTCATCAAAAACCCGTGAACATCATGGATAGAGAAAGTAAGTCAACATTAAGCCTGATCTTATCCTCGTAGTTATGTTTGATGAAACTCGCGTATCGTAATGAATTGCACTTGTGAGAAAAGACCGAATGTGGAGGAAATACCCACATGGCTTTAACTCTATAAGAAGCGAGTAGTAAGATGATCTTTGAGGACAAAGATACTGTTTAGGGGTAAATGCTGTGACAATCCGTCAATTTATGGTTGATATTTTATTCTCAATATTTATTTTAAAACATTATTTTAATGTTACATTATGAACTCACTTATTTTTGGGAAGAAATTTGGATTTACGTCTTGAAGTAGCATCGACTACGTCTAAACCGGAGGATTTTACGTTACGTGCTTACGTTTACATACATCGTTTTTGGTGACAGTCTGACATTTCAGAAAATAAATTTGTCCGTGAATATTATTTTGAGATTTTAAATTTGTGTTGGTTCATAAACTCACAAATTTACGAGAAAAGATTAGGACTTACGATTTTAATTTAACGTTCTTTACGACTAAACCGGAAACCTTAGGATTACGTATTTACGTTTTCGAACTCCGTTTTTGATGAGACAATTTTTATTAGATTCGTTTTGTGCCGTTGATTCATAATTTATAAAAACATTTTTCGTAAAACGACCCGAGGGCACGCAAATCGAGGAAACTAGAATCGAGGAGTACCCGTAAATAAATGGGGATGAGACAAGTGGGACACTTGCCCCACCCCCACTATAACCGGCCACAACTTGCTACACCACACCACTTATGTGTCAAGTATAAGCTAAGTTCACGACACATGTCCTAAAGCTTACAAATCAAGCTAACTTACCTCAAAACCATCCAACACAAACCACTAGTATCATTTTCCACTCATGCAAACACTCGCATCTCTCTCTCTAACCTCAAATGTGCCGTCCCATCCTACACATAAACACCCCATTTTGATCTTGATTTAACCATGACATCCCTTGTTGTTCATACACATGTTGAAGCCCTTTTGAAACCCTATTGATTGGTGGTGATTATAACATCCATGGAGGAGTTTCCATGGAGTCTTGGGGCTGATTTTCCACAAGGAGTTTATGAAGATTGGTGGCCTTGAAGATGGTCTTAGTTATTCACAAGTTTCTCCATCAAAATCCATATTTTGATCAACCTACATCATCATGGTGGTATAAAGATTGTCCTCCTCATCCTCTTGTTATTTTTATTATGTAATCATGTATTTTATTTCATATTGTATATGTATATGATGATTATATGATGATAAAAGTATTGTGTGGGGATTTGGTGTTGATAAATATGATTAAAAAGGTGAAAAACTATAAGAAGCAAGGTTAAAATCTTGCTTAATTTAGATGGCTGTATAAAACAGTAAAGAATCATATGGTAAACTGGTAAAATGACTTGAATAGATTGATATACAGTAAGCTATGAGTCTTTTACACATGTGAGAGTTGGCCATGCAATGGAATCATTGTAATGAGTGAGATATGATTAAAACAAGTTTAGAGTACCAATCTGAGTTCACTGTTTTGGACTATTTTTAGAAAATACTTAGAGGCTGATTCAACAGTAGCTATAAAAGAGTTAAATGGAGCACATATCATGTAGTTTATGTCATAAAAATTTGAGCTTCTATCTTCATATAGAACTCTAGATATGGCAGTTTTGGTGAACATGAAAATAAAAATCAGATTTTAGAAATTAAAGTATAATAATATTATATAAGTACTCAAATAAAAATAGTATAAAATGTGAATTAAAACCCACTAACTTATATAATACATTTATATAAATATGTATAAGGATAAATAAATGGACATTTTATAAAAATGGTAGTTTGATAAGTTTTATAAGTTATAAAACTATAAACATGATTTTTGCGACTTTTTCGGCTATTACCGTAAAATTAACGTTTTTGCTAAATAAAACTTAGACGGTTGGACCCGTCTAATGTGAACTTTATAAAACTCATATACTGATATATAAACATATAGAACAAGTAAAAACCGATGAAACCCGAACTATATAACATACGGACACTAACGGACTAAGTTAACGTTATTGGACTAATAATACAACAAAATGGACTAAAACACTTATAAACTTATTTATTGGGCTTAACCCATTAGGGCCCAACATGTAAAATGTAAATACTGATAATACGAGTATAAAATGGATTAATACAAGTTAAAGAGCTTATAATAAAGTTATTGGACTTAAAATATGTAAATAGGTAAAACGAGAAAACTAGTATAAAAGTTATCGACACATAACACGAAAATGAGTAAATGAGAATATGTAAACCCACTTGATCATCAAATATATATATAATCATCATATGTATACATAATTGTTATTTTTATAAAATCATTGGACATGAGTCTAAGACGAGTATTATTTGTCTAGGTTTCCGTGATTAAAGCACGTACCGTACGTCCGAATTGCCGATAACCCGCCTTCCCACATTAACGTGAGTTCATAGCCTCGCACTCTTTTAAATGTTCTAATGAAATGTTTTATAAACCCGCGAGGGAGATAACATGTTAGTTTTTATAAAATAGGACACCATTTGTCCCGATTGTTTGTTTATTGATTTGGACCCGAATGATGGTATGACCCGATTGTATGACCCGATAAATGATTAAAGGACCCGATAGATGAAATAAAATGGATTATTAAATTCAGGTTATGTCACTAAAAGTCCCATTAGCAAGAATTATGAACTACCGGGATTTGGTAGACACTTATGCATATAATAGTACTATTTGGGCACGATCACCCCAGTTCGCGCCTTGACGGTTGATCCCCGTCGTGCCACATTGATTGGTAAGCGAATTTATGTATGAGAAGATTTCCATAGCGTGACCTTTGTGACGACACGCTAATTTAGATGGGCAAATGAGTTTCGGGCTAGCTAACCGTTTTTTGGTTTAGTAAGGTAACAATGTCATGCGGCTTATAATAATCCAAATTAACGAAATACTACTATACGCACCGAATTATGATGTATTGCCTGACTAGCAATACGGGGTCATACTATTGATTTTATGTTCGTATTTTGGTTTTATATAACCATATTCATATAACGGTTTTTATTTAATCTATACAACGTTGTAAAACGTATTGTATGATGTTTTTACGGCATTGGCTCGTATAATGATTTTTAAGGCAAATGCCTACATTATGATTTTGACAAGGATTTGTATAAAATGACTTTGGCTATTTTATGGCCTATTAAAATGATTTGTACAAAATGATTTTCAGTAATAAATTTATACTGATATTATATTGATGGATTTTATTAAACTCTATGAATTCACTCGGCGTTATCGCTGACCTTTTCTTTTAACATGTTTTATCTCAGGTACTTGAAGGTAATTCTCGGAAAGACGACAAGAATTCATGGCCCGCACTTAAACAATAATTTCCATTCAAATTCCTTGTAAAACTTTGTATGAAATAATATGACTTGGGACCTATGTATCTTTGATATTTATGAATGGAAATGCTTTATTAATAAACGACGCGGTTTTTATGCGTTGTCTATGATGTGAGTAATGTGCTATCCCGTAACACCAACGAGTCTTCCGCTGTATTGAGTTGTATAAATTTGGGGGTGTTACATTTTTAATTGACTTAAATTCGGGTTAGGATTTATTGTTCGATTTGCATCTTAATAATAGGTATTCGTGTGAATCAACGATTGCTGGAAGAGTTGTTTGCGAGATTATTCGAAATCAACAATTTATCAAACTTTCTATAAAAAGATGAAAGAAGCACCAAAGAAATTACATAGAATCACATAAAAGTACAAAATATTGCCTTGTTGCTCTCTTAAGGGCTCATCAAGCATGAATATTCGCGTTCTTTGCTTGCAAGGACCCAAAATATAGGTGATTAAGTGTTACCTTTATTTCTTCTAGTTGTAGTGTTTACACTTATGTAATAAGAATATGATTGGTACATTTGATTTGAGATTTATAGCTATACATGAAAACAACATATGTCATAGTTATTTTACCGGGTCTTATTCCCCTTTACCAACTGATGTAACTAACTAAAATATATACTAACTCAATTAAACAATCTAATTTCACTTATCATGTAAAATCACCATTCAAACAGCCATTTTTCTCACCGATTCTATAGGATATGTCATGGTACAATGCTTGTTAGCCTTATGGGACCTTTCTAAATTATAACATATTCTCAACCCTTTTACTCTTTTTGAGGTCAAGATGCTTTTCTAGCTTACTCCACTCGACTCAAAACAACCCATTAGTGTGCCATTGTTATTGGATATGCCAAGGTACGAACAATATTATACGGGAGATCAAGAATCAGAATTTTATAGCGCTATTCAAATTATAATGTACAGTACGTATTCAAACTAGCTACAAAAGAACATTATAAATACTTTAACTTCTAACAACGAATCTTGATTCATGGTTTCTTTATTAATGTATACATGTTATATGAAAGATGATTAACAAAAAGAATGCGACTTATAGTGTGGCTAAAGTGAATGCATGACAACATTATCTTTTCATTGGAACTTTATGTCTCCATTTTCCACATCGTTGTGACATCCTGTATATGTATATTGTAAGAATATATGCTTCATATTTCATTATTCATTCGATTCATTTTTCATATTAATGTCGTGTAATCTTATCACCAAGACAACATAATACCAACGATAGTCTTACCCTTACGTTTCATTATCTCTTTGAAACACAAAAGGTCGGTATAACAAGAATATGATGTTCGCTGCCAATTGTCATCAACCACTCTATGAAAACTTTATACAATGTGCGTAAAATGTTGTGCACTTAGAATTGTTTTAGGATATTCTATGTGAACAAGAATAATTACATAATTTCTCAGTCTATAAATAGCTCTGGAAAGACCGATATATAGTATTGTAAAACTGTGAATCAATTGAAAGGTTTTCCAATGTATGGATGCATTACTGGGCGATTACTCCTTTGGCAGTAGGTTTTCTTACTTCTACCGCCAAGGGGGATTTGTCCTGCAATTCATCTGCTATGACAAGTCACTTAGACAAGGTATCCTTTCAAGGATAGTGTTTCAAGTCAAGATGGTATATCTAAATATTCCTAGAAGAAATATTTTGATTAGAGTTTTGTTTTGGTTATTCTGATTTATCATATCATAGCTTGTGGAATTGGTAGCCACTAGTACTTTGGGTTGTTATAACAACTGTTTTTATCATTTCTTGTTTTAAGCACAAAAAATATTAAATATCAAAAAGTATTGCAGTGACTCACCGGTATTTGAAGCATGCAGTGGATGAAAACACTTCATTCCTTCTCAAATCTTTGGCAATTACTTCCATCCTTGTGTCTGCATTCATTAGAGTAGCCATTTCGTTGGTTGGTAAGAACTGGCGACTTCTGAAAGCAGATCGACTCAAGTGTAATTATAGACACTAAATCATCACTACACGTTTAGTGCACATGCTACCAGATGCCACATCGGTGTTATCTAACCCTTGTCTTCATAAAAATCTTTAGTCTAACATCCACTTTTCAGGTTCCATTACAATGATGACTGCTTTGACCAAATTGCTTGTTGACTTCATCGGCACTTAGTATTATGAGGGGAAAAGAGGAAAGGAGGCCTAAATTTAGTGGATTGATCCCGATCGGATGATTTGGATTCGGTTTTAAATCAGTGGGTTGGGAAAGAGTGCGATGTGGATAAAAATGGTTGTGGGGCTAATTACACACATGACCATTCGATGAACATTTAACTCACTCAACCTTAGTTCACTTCATACAGGTATTGGAACTTGGATTCGTATCACGTTCAATAATCATCGGTCTATCACTACGCGTTTCACAAAGTCCATGTACAATAAGACCATTGATCTGCGTGTGATATTTCCATCAGTTCCTTGAACGGTTTACATTGGCTAGCTGCACCTCACAGGCCAGATTCAGCATCCTTCGTTCGACATTAATGGCCTGTTAAATTGCCATAACGGCTCTTATAAGGATCCAAATATTGAAAGGCATCTCTTCATTTTTCAATCCTAATAGCCCTAAAAATTTTGTTATTGAAGGTATCTTGAATAAAAGGATGAAAACGAACTTGGGGGATCAATTACAGCAAAAGGTGTCACGACAAGCAAACCCCTCTTCACTTGCGCCATCTCAGCGCCACATCATCTCAACTAACCAAAATAAAAAAACAACTAAACACCCCCTCACTCACAACTAGTCACTCTCTTCTTCACTTGGATCCAGAATTATACTCTTCCACCAACCAGGAATCGCCACCTCACATGTGGGGCCCAACTTTTTCTCTTTTCATCTCGTTGAAGATTGAAGAAGGGGGAGCGGCGAGGGTAGGGGTGGTGTCACGGCGAGCACCGGCGAGGGTGCCACGTCGGAGCGACGAGCCCCCTCCGCCGTGACACCGTTTACTCTTAGTGTCATTTTATGCACTTTTTCTTGGAACTGGATTGATGGATTCTGTTACAGCTCAGGCCTAAACATACCACTTTTTTACTTGTAATGTAATTAATCCAACTCGATTCCACCTTCTTGTTATTTTGCGGTAATTAATGTAAAAAACACATGATACGTGTATAATTAAGAGACTAATGACACAAAGTCCATATTGTAAAGTTTGTTTCATCATGAAAAGTTCTCTTGTGGCTTTGGTAATTGTTTATAGGCATGAATAACTTAACAGGTAATGTCCTTTTGTGTTAGATTTTTGTTAACATGAGCGATGTTCTAATATAAGTGTTTTTACGGAATAAAATTTCATACGAACTGCGAAACAGATGTTAATGGAAAACTGAAATGGCCTATCGTACCAACTTAATTATTGAAACTTCTCTAATTTCACATAGTTTCTCATTTCTGTACAAAAATTTCATTTTGGTCAATATCCTTTATGTAATTTCTTATCAATCTGAATTCGTCAAACACTCTAATACATGGTTATTTGTTCGATGTAAAATGTGCATTGTTAAATCCAATTAGCACACACGATATAACGTACACTTCTCTTCATTTGTAATGTTCTTTCTATAGTTGATATAGTGTAAGCTTTGTTCCTCCTAGTTGTTTTTGGCTCTTGTATAATAAGAACGCAAATGATCCACGCACAATATTACACTATAAGATATATGTTTCAAACTATACATGAAAACTACATAGCCCTATTTCTAGATACCAACGTAAATGATTGAGATCATCTGTCATGTCTTATCTTATTCCTTAATTTCAAGAAACTAAAATGTTAAAGCATACTTTACTTGTCATGTAAAACTACCTGTCAAAGCGACATTCATCTCACCCTTTATATATCTGATATGCCGAGTTACAATAATTGTTAGGCTTATGGAACCATTCTGAAGTATAACATATGTTGGAGATCTAGATGCATTTCTAGCTTGGTCCATTCGCCTTAAAACAACCTGATCACATACATCTGCTATTGTGTATTGGATACGCCAAGGCACAAACAATATCATGCAGATGATTAACAATCATACTTCTAAAACAAATATGTGGAATATTACTATTAAACTTTTTTCATTGTGTTTGGTCGCGTGATTAAAAGAATTAAGTATTCAATCTAGCTCGTTAATTTAACTAATATAGACGATTATGAACTTGAATGAAAGATGATCATAATAATAAGTTAAACTTGTAGTGTAGCTAAAGTGAATACATGACAACATTGTGTTTCCATTGGAACTTTACGTTCTCCATTTTCCTCATAGTTGCGGCATCCACTACAATGAATAATATATGCTTCATAGCTCGCTTTATTTCATTCCTTTTACATATTCATGCCGTGTATATATTTATACGGTCAAACAGATGTCTAAAGCCAATACAACATAATACGAATGATAGTTTTACCCTTACGTTTCATTGTCTCTTTAAAACACAAAAGGTCGGTAAAACATGAATCTGATGTTCACCGCCAATTGTCATCAATCACGCTATAATAACTTTTAACAAACATTGTGCGTAAAATGTTGTCCAATGAAAATAGTTTTTAGTATATTCTGTGAGCACGAGAATATCCACATAAATTCTTGGTCTATAAATTGCTCACGAAATAACGATAGTAGCGTAAAAGTGTGAATCAATTGAAAGGTTTTCCAATGTAAGGATGCATTACTGGGCGATTACTACTTTGGCAGTTGGTTGTCTTACATCTATCAGCTATGTTTTTTGGCTCGAAAGTGGGAAAGAACATTACAAACAAAGAGAAGTGTGTTTGGATTTAACAATTTTTGTTTTTATATGGAACAGTTAACATAAGCAATTACAAGGTAATCAATTATAAGAGACAATATTTTGCCCTCACTTGTCTTTGAGGTAAACAAATCCATATAGTAAAGTGTAACCTTTGTTTCTCATCATTGTGTTGTTTTCTCTTCTGTAATAAGAATATAAGATCCCAGTTTCAAACTTGTAACAATACATGAAATCTACATAGCATTATTTCTAGATACCCATATAGAGATGAATGAGGATATATGTCATGCCTTATGTTATTCCTTTATTTCAAGATCGTGTTTTGTGATAATATTGGATATGTCAAGGTACGGACAATATCATACCAAAGATCAAGGATCAAAATTTTATAACAAATATATAAAATATGATGCTTAAACCTTTTTGTGTATGTTTAGTCCTTAGTTAAAAGCATTATGTATTCAAATTAACTTGTAAATTAAGTTACTAGAGACTGTTATAAAATATTCAACTTTTAACAACAAATCTTAATTAACAATGCTTATGGTTTTCTTTGAAACAACAAACTACATGATTGAAGAAACTTGCTGAATGAAGTTAAATGAAAGATGATCAAGATAGTAACTTAAACTTATAGTGTAACTAAAGTGACTACATGACAACATTATCTTTTCATTAGAACTTTACGTTCTCCATTCTCCTCATAGTTGCGACATCCACTACAATGAATAATATATGCTTCATATCTCGTTTTATTTCATTCCTTTTACATATTGATGCTGTGTACAGATTTAAACGGTCTAACAGATGTCTAAAGCCAAGACAACATAAAATGAATGATAGTCTTACCCTTACGTTTCATTGTCTCTTTGAAACACAAAAGGTCGGCAAAACATGAATCTGATGTTCGCCGCCAATTTTCATCAATCCCGCTATAATAACTTTTAAGTTTTAACACACAATGCGCGTAAAATGTTGTCTAATGAGAATCGTTTTGAGGATATTCTGTGAGCACAAGAATATGTACATAAATTCTAGGTCTATAAATTGCTCATGAAATCATGATAGTATCGTAAAAGTGTGAATCAACTGAAAGGTTTTTTAATGTAAGGATGCATTACTGGGCGATTACTCTTTTGGTAGTAGGTTGTCTTACATCTACCGCCAAAGGAGATTTGCCCAGCAATTCATTTGCTAAGACAAGGTATGGTCCTTCCAAGTGTTTCAGGTACAGATTGTATATTCCTAGAAGAAATTTATTAGAAGAAATATAATGCTTGGATGTTTGTTTTGATTATCCTGATTCATCATATCATAGCTTATAGAATTAGTCAAATTTATTCAATTCAAATTTGTTTCTTATAAAGTGTTGATTATTTAGTTTGTAAATTAATTGGTAATATATGCTATATCACCTAAAACAACAATATATATAACAATGCTTTTGGTAGTAACAAGAATGATTTCGATTTTTTTCATAAACACTACTCTTTAAGATCATATCAATTATCAGTTTACAACGAAAACCAAGCAAAAAGGTTTATAAACATAATTATTCGTGTTTAAATGTTTTACATTTGTTTATGTTAATAACTTGTAATATGTTGTACTCCATTACTGTACGCCAATTTATGAGTATTTGAGGAACGAGTTTGAATGTGCTTTCCAGGATTTTAGATTCGATCGATCCATACTAATGAGAACAAGGATAAGGTGGAAGAGCTTGAGGAAGATTAGATGACTCAACTAGAGCATGCAAAGCGACACAAGGCCAAGAAAGTAAGAATGGAGATTGATCAACTGGGAGTCGTGAAGAAGTTTCTGTAAAGTGAACCACTTGCAGTCGATCCCTAACGGGATATTTATTATGTTTCTGTATTTTGTTTGATTATTTTTTTAAGAGTATTTTATTTCATTTTTTACTTTAATTAGGAGACTTTTTCCCAAATAAAGATGGGTATAGGGCTGGGATCATTGTTTTTTTACTTTATAAAGTAACATTTGATTCGACTTGTAGTCTTTAAATGATCCTCTGTGATTGTGTTAGTCTCTTGTTAAGGTTTTATTATCGCTTATGTTATGTTCTGTGTCACATACCACATGTGAATTTCCGTGATTGGAGCAAGTATATTTATGAATGTAAACTTATATATAGCTAGACACTTAAACCTTGATATTGAAAATTCTTCATTGATGTGCAGATTTATCTTTTGTTAAGGTTCATAATTACCATTCCGAGGGTGAACTTTTTTGTCACGTCAAATTATATCTTGCAAAAAAATGTTTCCCAGGATCTCTAGTGGTTGAAGCATATAATTACTTGTATTTTGATTGTTAGCAACATTTTTTGTTTTTTTCATGTTTTAAGCATATAATTATTTGTAGTTTCCTTTGGATTCATAATATAGGGACCCTTTTGTAGGAAATTTTCTACATCAAATGTCAACAAGTAGTTGCAGTGACTCATATGTGGTTGAAGCATGCCGCGATGAAAATACTGCTTACATTCTCAAGTTTGTGGCAATTCCTACCTTTATTCTTTTGGAAGGATTTAGTGAAGTATCCATTCCATTAATTGGCAAGAATTGACAATTTTTGCAGACTCGAGTTTCTTTTTCTCCACAAGTGATGTGCACAAACATGCTACCAGATTACACAACTTCACATTTACACAGGTACTCAAACTTGGAATCGTATCACATTCAATAATCATCGTTGGTGTATCACTGGGTGTTTCAAAATCCAAGTAAAATTATACCAGTGATTGGTGCATTATCTTTCCATCATTTTTTTGAAGGAATTGCATTGGCTAGCAGCTGCATCTCACAGGCCAGATTCAGCATCCCTCTTTCGCCATTAGTGGCTTGTTTTTTTCCTCCTTAATGGCTCCTATAACTAGCGGCATAGGCACACGCCGCAGGTATCTCTTCATTTTGCAATCCTAAAACCCCAAAACCTATGGGTTATTGAACGTATCTTGGACTCTACTGCTGCTAGAATTCTAATTTATATAGCTTTAGTTTAGTGGATTTAATTGCTGCTGAATTCTTGAGTAAGAGGATGAAAAGCAATTACAGGGATCAAATTGTGTCTTTTAAAGTTCCTTATTCTTGGGGCTGGATTAATAATGATCTCTCTTGCTATAAAACTCGCATTAAAATCCTATGAACAGTACACGTGAACAGTAACTTATGAAAACACGATAAAATTTAAACTTTCCATTTATAATATTAATACACGTGTCACGAAAATAAATAACGAACAATCATGAATATTATAAATGTGACACGATCACGAATACTAATAAGTATGAAAACACTTATCCTTTGCCACTTAATTATAATAAAAACAAGACCAAAACGTATATTTAATGTCGTAAAAGTCAGAATTATGTGTGGTTTGTTTTTTTGTTGTGTTTTAGGATCAAAATATGAAAAAGGAAGAATACACGGGTTTTCACGGGCTTTTATCGAAGAAAAAGACAAAAGACGAAGTCAAAAGATCAAGAGTGCAAAAAGAATGGAAGTTAAAGGCCTATTCTGAAGATTTATCGAAGAAAAGGTCTAAAGACGGAAGTTTAACGAAGTCGAAGAACCAAATCTAATAAAAGAAGCAAATTAGAAGCCGAGTTCATTTCATATCGACAAATCCCGAGACAACGTCGAGAAAGACGAAGAAATTAAAAGACGAAAAGATAAAGAGAAAGAGAGAAGCAACCAACTCCTCTCCTCTTCCTATAAATACCCTCCTAATCTTTCATTAGGAGGTGTTAGATAATTTAGATAGTTTTATTAAGTTTTTAGGAGTAGATCAAATTACTTTCTCTCTCTAGATTTACTTTCATGTTTTCAATCTTTTCATATTAATCTTGTATTTGAATCTTTAATCTTCATCTCAATTCAAGCTTTTTCATAATCATTCTCATTCTACCTTTCTTATTTTTAAATTTATTGTTTTGTTTCATTAATTATGTAGTTTGCTTAATTATGTTGATTGTTTGATTGATTTGCTTATTAGATTGTGCTTATTGATTTGGTGTGTTTGATGTTTTGGCTTATTTTGCTTATTGCTCTTTTTTATGTTTTTCCTATTTTTAAATAAGTTGATTTGGTAGATTAATATTTTTATAAAAAGTGGATTTTTAATATTTAGATTATTTAGTGTTTTTAAAGTTTTTAAATAGTGGCTTATTAGCTTTTTCTTAAAATTAGTTTGGTTAAGATTTTGGTTAAGTGCTTATTTGAGTTATGCTTATTGTTATTTTTCCTTAATCAGGGTTTAGAAACCCTAGTATACCGAATAGTATCTTTCAAATCTTTTCCTGATTTACTTGCTTATTGATTTTACCGAATTATGTGTTGAATTCATTTTATTCCGAATAGTATCCTTTTCATATATTCTGAATTAGCCATATGTATCCATATTCCGGATTACATCCAATTCATAGATCCCGGATAAAGTAATTGGCAGGGATTCCGGATTGTGACGGAATTCTCTATTCGGAATTGCTTTGGAACTACAGATTCCGGATTAAGCTAGGAAGCTTTATTCCGGATTGTGTCGAGTTCCAGGATTCCGGATAGCTCAAAATCTTTGTATTCTGAATTGAGTGTGGGATGTGTATTCCGGATTGTGGAATGTTTTAACATTCCGGATTACATCAAGAATCCATATTCCAGATAGTGTGTATTTTGGTTTATTCCGACTTAGTTCTAGATTTTGTTTCCCGAATAATTTTAATTTCAATTTGTATTTTTCCCGCCATTTTTATTTAGTGTTATTTTAAAGTGTCTTGTCTTTGTTTTATTTTCAAGTTTACTTTTTTATAAAGTTTACATTTTATCTAGTTTTAATCTTTCGTCATTTATTCTTAAAAGTCTTTATTTTTACTTTAATCTTTTCAAGCCTTCATTTTTATTTAGTTACTCAACGACAAATTCTTTCTTTTTCACCAAGAACGACCGAGTTACACAATTATCCGAGTCAATTCGATTAGACAATTTCAAGAATCAAAAATTCGTATATTAAAATGGCCCCGCTGCCGGCTCTTTTCGTGAAGATTAACGGTTTTTTGTGAGACGCGTTGGATTTTGGGATCCGTTCACTTTTGAACGTTATTTTTCTTGCAAAATTTTCAAAAATTTTCAAAAATCCATAAACATCATAAATTTCAAAAATCCAAAACCATTTAAAAAAATCATAAAAAGCATTTCTTTTTCAAAAGTTTTGCACCAAAAATATTTTCTTTTCACGTTAACAATTATTTTTCTTTTATTTCTTTGCTATTCTTTTATTTTGTATGTGTATGCGTACCCGTTCACGCAAAAGGAAGTCCATTCAAGCCGTTATCATCGAGCCTCCTGTTGTTAACACAATGGATAACCGTCCAATGATCGAGCTCTTGCAATCACATGTTGAAGGCAATGAAGATGCGATTGTGGTTCCGGCTATTGATGCAAATAACTTCGAGCTCAAGACCGGTTTTATATAAATGGTTTCCGCAACACCTTTCTTAGGTCGCACTCACGATGATCCGCACTATCACATAAAAAGGTTTGTTCACTTAACCAATACCGTGAAATACAGTGGGGTTTCACAAGAGGCAATTCGTTTGCTCCTCTTTCCTTTCTCTCTCGAGGGACAAGCCCAGACTTGGCTTGATAAGGAACCACCCCAAAGTATTACAACATGGGCGTACCTAGAGACCAAATTTATCAATTACATTTTCCCACCCTCACGTACTACCGCTTTGCGGAATGACATCATTAATTTCAAACAAAAGTACGGTGAGACGTATAGTGAATCTTGGGATCGTTTTAAGGAACTTTTAAGAAAGTGTCCACAACACGGTTTTACAAAGGTACATCAAATTAATACTTTTTATAATGGATTAAGTTTGGATGACCAAGATTCACTAAATAGTGCTTCGGGGGGTAATATTCTTGTCAAATCTATGAATTAGGCTTGGGCTATTATTGAGAACAAAGCCAAAGTCCAAACCAAGAGTGTTAGGGCTACTATGGCTAGTGCCAGTGAGAGTGAGTTGACCAATCATCTTAAGAAACTTACTTCAGCAGTAAAACAACTTGTTTTAAGAGATAACCCTCCTAATCAACATGCCCATGCTCTCAATATTACTTGTGAAACTTGTGGTGGGCCACACTCTTATGCTAATTGTGATAAAGCTTATGATTAATCTCACGGGGAAGTGTATGCTTACAACAACACGGAGAGGGTTCATTTCAAGCCTAATGTAGATGTTAATCACTTGTCCTATAACTCGACGAATTACTTGTCTCCACCCGGTTTTCAACAAAGACCACACCCACCCACCCATAACAACCAAGGGCCACCAACAGCAAATTTTCAACAAAATGCAAATGTGAGGGGCTATAATGCAAACCAAGGCAATTATCAAATACAAAATCAAGGCTTTCAAAACCAAGGTATCAATCCACAAGGTTTTCGACAATATAACCAATACCCAAACCAAGGTTTTCAACAACAAGGGTCTAATTTACCTCATCCGCCAATCGACTTGGTTCTACAAAAATTGATTGAACATGAGAAAATAATGCAAGCGATGTAATACAAGGTTTTCACCTAGTATAAAAGAGATTCGTTTATCCAGTCTTTTCGAATTGATTATTGGTTTACAGTGCGACTCAGTCGTTCTTGATAGAAAATAAAATGGTTGGATTATCTATTTTAAACTATAAGAAAATATGAAAATGTCGTTGAGTAAAATAAAAGCTTTAAAAATTAAACTTAAAATTACGAGTAAAAAAATAAATGATTAAAAACTTAAAAACTTAAAAGTGAATTTAAAAACTTAAAACTTAACAAAAAAATAAGCAACTAAAAACAAGCTAAAACTTAAAATAAGCTAAAAGCAAATCTAGAAAAACTGTCACTTTTTCTCTCTAAAATTAGAAAAACACTTGGTAAAAACAGAGACTTCGGGAAGCGTGCAATTTTTGAAACTTAAAACTGGATTATAATAAACAATCGGAATGTCTGGTCGGAATATCAATCGGAATGAGTAGAAACACACCCGTCGGAATCCCAATCGGAATCCCCGTCGGAATACAGTCTTATCGGAATGTATAAAAAATAAAATGATCGGAATACTGTAAATCCAAAGCTATCGTAATATCAAAATTACCCCCCCCCCCCCCCCCCCCCCCCCCTCCCCGTCGGAATCTCAATCGGAATATCCGTCGGAATAACAAAACCCTTTTCCGATCCTGTGATCGGAATACTCTCAAAATTACCCCTGTGGGAATGTATGGTCGGAAAAGGGTTTCCCCTTTCCGATGGAATGTGATTCAAAATAAGCTAAACAAATAAGCAATATTTAATAAGCACTATCCAAAACTTAAACCACTTTTTAAAGAAAATAACTAAATAAGCACGAATAAAAACTTTTCAAAAATATAAATAAGCAAAAATTTGAAATCAAACTTTAATAAAACTAGACTTTTAAGAAAAATGAAAAGTAAATAAGCTAAATACAAAATAAGCCAATAAGCATGATAAGCTCAAAGCTCAAGTTGTATAAAAACTTAGATATGAATAAAAAGATAAACTTTTTAATCACATAAACATCAAGATGACACAAAATCAAAGATTATCACTAATCAAGATCAAAATCAAAAACAAGAAAGGTAGAATAAGATGATATTAAAACAAGATTAAACTCTCAAAAGTAAAGATTTGATTCAAAGAATAAAGGAATAAAAAGATGAAGTTTTCCTAGTGAGAGAAAGTTAAGCACTTTCTCTCTCTAAAAACTAAAAAAAAAAATTGAAAATGAACTAATTAACTAACACACTCCTAATGTGTCATTAGGAGCTACTACAAAAAATGCCATAGACACTGGTCAAAATAGCTCATGAAGAGTGGTTTTGGAACCACTCTCCAAAGGGGGTATCTCTATGATCGATACATATGAAAACCGGTTATGCAACCAGTCTTTATTAGAAGAAGCGACACTCGTTCCCACCCTAAAAATGAGTCTCTATAATAAAATAAACACATATTTTTCATTGAAAATAGACACCGGTTCTACCGCAACATGTTTTTTATAGAAACATCAAACCTGTCTTTATATATAGTAAAAAGATATGCTTTTATCTTATAACCGGTCTTTTTTTAATCTATTTTTATAAAATAAATTTTTGAATTCTTTTATAAATTCAAAAATTTACAAATTTGACACACCAAAATAAGGAAATATAAATACAACAAATATGTATAAAGTGATTTAGATGGACCGGAATTTTCATAATCAACAAATTAAAGTGTCATGATCAACAAATAAAAGTAGATTATGTCAATACTTCAATTTATAGAATTCAACATATAACCATAAAGAAAAACACTATAATTCAATATAATTATCTAGTTTTAATCTCGTCACAATGTAAACCATGCGCCAATGATCACGTTCAGCCCCATTGTAGCCTTTCCCAACTAATGGTCCAAAGCAATTAGTACCTAGTGCACTACATAATACATCGAAGAAAAAATAATTAGGACCAGCAAGTAAGGATAGGACCCGACAGTTACATTTTGATAGCCTGATTTAGAAATTACTCCCACAAATTATTAGTCACCTAGTAGCCCAGCTTCAAGAAGGATCCATAACTAAGATTATCCTATAGCCAAACAATATAGCATAATTAGTACAACATTATCGAGGCAATCATGTAACAAAATAATCACATACCAATAGACGCTATTTAAACACATAAGAAGAATTACAGATTAAAGGAAGAGAATAGAAGCAAGCATTTCCCATTTCTCATATGGCGTTCTTGATATACCTCATCTGGTATTTGACATAAGTTATAACTTTCTTTTTTGATACATCGAGTAGAATGGATCGATCACACACCTCGATGGTATTCTCAAGGACATCCTCTCGAAGGAGAAGTCTGACACTGTCAGGGGAAACAGAAAGAGCCTATGATGATGCTGGTATTCGATGGCAGTATTCCCTCAAGATCCACAAGGGTTAAGTCTACTTCATTACCTAAGTTTTACAACATGAACCCGATAACCTGATTTCTTATTGGGTCGGGCTGCGATGTGGTATTTAAAAAATTAAAACTCGACTCACCCGGCCCGCTAACACTCCTTTATGAAACCTACAATTTTGCAAGTGTATTTTCTTTCCTACAGAATTCTTCCCGCACGACCACATTATGCTTATAAGAAAAAAGATATTCTTAAGGTATTACCATTTTGTGATAATGCTCCCTTCATGCGGTTCATAAACTCAGGAATTGTGTATATGGAATCAGGAATAGGCTGTAGATACAATAACAAAAAATAGATGTGAATTAACGTTGTATATAATACTAAAAAAATTGCATTAGGAGGTTCAAAACACATTCCTACCATAGCTCGTGTAGGTGCTGGTGCAGGTGCTCATGTAGGGATAGGCTATGACTGGTTTCCCGTTTGACCATGACTATCGACACTTGCTACTATTTCATTCCTGTATGCAACTTGCATAGGAATACTTAACTGTAAAATAAGTACAATCAACATTATGATATATTATTGGATGTAACAAAGTAACTAAAAACGAATAAAACTAACTCACCTGCATATTTGGTTGTGCTGCTGCACCTATACCATCCGTCAAGCCCTGGGGAGCAATTCCAAAAGAATTTAGAACTACACTAATCACCTTGAATAGATAATAGTTTAAGTAACTAGATCGCTATTAGAAAGAACACTAGTTTTTGCTCTATGATAATACTCTATAGAAGGTAGTACGAGCAAAGAAACACACCTTGCCTATACCTGGATTGTCGGCTCATCTTGAGCCCCAACACCAATTGTTCCGAGAACTACACTATGTGAAAAATGAGTAGCCATAGGTTGTGTACCAGTAACATTAGCATCTTTTCATGCGACAAAAAAAAGCACACTTGAGTTTAGTATTTCACTTAATATCACACATTGATCAGAATGCAACTTCTGATACTGCTATTTCAAAAGTCGTAACTTTTTTTAGGGACATAAGCATTTTAAACTTAGTGCAAATGTTAAAAACTTATATCTAATTTATAAGGGTGTCAACGAAATAGACCTGTATTGGTACTACTTGCAATTGTATCTTCATTTTGGGAGCCGACATAATTTTGAAACTACTTAGTGACTGAAACATCGCTAAATCAGCAGACTGTGAATAAAAGATCTTATTCTCTCAGAGTCATCGAACATTCGAGACGTGTAATCAGGAGTTAGCAACGCATATGATATGATACTTGTGGGCTCGCCATCATAGACCGGAATAACAGTGTCATTGACACCCACAGGTAGAAGCAGCTGGGCTCCACCCTCAAGTTCAGACTCACGATATGTTGAAATGTAGATAGGTTTATAATCGTTGTGTGTGTCCAATTTCTGAGAAGTTGTAAAGTTTTCTTTGTAGAAGATAGAATTGATGATGTGGTCCCTTATCGGACTCAGACATTACGTATGGAGTATCCATTTTATTACCGGTCCAGACAGCCTCTAGTGTGTCTAACACATATTATGTAGTTATGTACAATTTTCGAGTTCACTTAAACATAAACGCTATATGCTGTAGAACCTTATCCTAAAAATCTTTCTAATGGAAACGTGAAATTGCTGCAATTTTTCATTCACTGTTTTTGGAAGCAAGACTTTATAGATATCAAGCCTTGTATCAAAAGAGCGGAATAACAAACTTATAACCGCACCTTCAACTTATAATAATATAGGTGATAAGAAAAGAAAATAATATAACATTCACTATACTCTAGTTTTGTGTTCTCATTGTCACACAAGCAAGATATCATCATGGTTTATTATGCAACTTTATTAAAGTTCAAATTGCATAAAAAGGTATATAACTTTCATTAAATGTGTGCCTACGTTAACAAAAAACAAAACTCGATTGTAGATGATAGAAATTTAAAAGAATTCTTATGCAACTAGAAGACTTGACAAACATAAGTAATAATGGTAGCTTGGAGAATGACTTTTTACTATATCAACAAGTTATGTATATCATTTTATGCAATGCATGAATGACTTGATGGAAATCTTTTTCCCCAATGACTCGGTAAACTTCAAGTGGTTTGAGCAAAAGCTTTTTGTCCTTTCAAGCACAAATTCTATTCTAGTTTATTGTATAAAATTGTTAAAAAGCTTTTGGTAAAATGTTTTGCATTGAAGCATATTTGAAGAATGACTTGCTCATTTATAAAATTCATTCAAATATTAATGCAATAAAATGCACCAAGTCTTTTATGACTTGGTGCATTGCTCATGCTCTTCCCTTGCCTAAAATACAAAAGCTAAACTTGGACTTGGGCCACCTCAGCTTTTAAACGCAAATATAAGTGAACTATCAAATACTATTAAAAAACTGAGTTGCTTTTCTAATAATATAATATATCATTTGAAAGTTTTGAATCTTCTTTATAGATGACAAGGCTTCAAATACGCCTACTAGAGATTCAATTGTTATTCAAAACTTTTTTAACGAACTTAAGTTGCCACCGAATGTAAGTAATTTGGCGATGAGGCCGCGCCTAAAGCCAATTTTGTAACTATTTATTTGAATGCTTCATGCAAAAAGTTAAGAAGGAATTACATACCTGTTGTTGCATCATTGGAATGGGCTGCTGATTTTGTTGAACGGGACCAGCTCCACGTCTTCCACCAAGTCGTTGCCCCTGTCGGCCTTGTTTGACAACTGGTACAAAGAAGTTTGGTATAGGACCACCACCTACCCTCATTCTATGTACCAACTGCTGCTGGTAACAAAATCCACCCTAAAACACACAGAAAACATTTAGCGAAGACACAAACAATGCAAATAGTGCATACATAAGTTTAGTAAGGAGTACATATGGAGGAATCATAGCAGGGGGCTTGTCCATAGACTAGCTGATGGCCCATACCTTGAGCACCAGGAGGGTACATAGTCATACGAGGAGCCATCATCAAAGGTTCCATTGCAACTGGCTTTGTTTGTTGAAACTAAGACAGAGGGATATAAAAGTTAGAGACTTTAGAAGATGGCTGATTTTATTATACAAAATATAATTGGTGATACTTTTTTGTTAATAACGATTTAAAAGACATTGACCAATCATCTTACGTGTAACCTTCATCACTAACAGCCAACTCTGGATGAATAATAACATAGAAATTAAAATAAATACATAACAGATATACCTTATTTGCCTATGATTTAATCCAAACTTACACCAAAACACCCATTTCATTCAAGCATTTCATCGAGTGGCTGGTGGGTTAGATAAATCCTTTAAAATCGGTATAAAAACAGTCAATGATAGATTTATGTTGTAATTATACACGAGTCAGACGAAAATTGAAGCATAAAATAACATTGATGGCAAAATAGAGCTTAAACCCAAATTTCAAATACCTTGTCAAACGTCAATGGTGGATCCTGTAAAAACTCTAGAGGGGATGAAAAAGAAACAAAATATTTGGTGAAAGTGAAAAAAATAAAGGACGCCTAGAATTAAATGTTACGATTTTGATTTTGGGGATAAAAACATGAGCGGGAGTTTTGATTTTAGGAAAAAACATGAGCGGGAGAGGAGTGTTGGCGGATAACTAAAATTTATATCGAAATTTTTGAATTTTAGTGTGTTTAGAGATTGGTTTTCTAAAACTGAACCAGTATTTATATTTTTAAAATTATAGAGACCGGGTATCTCGAGAAAAATGGTGTTTGTGCCTCGTATGCTTTTTATTTCTTAACAAAAAAATAGGTTTTATTAAAACCAGTCTTTATTAAGAGGTGTTTATGGCCTTTTGTGTAGTAGTACTATATAGGAGGTGGGGAGTGCATGTGTTGCTTCCTTCTTTCTTTCCGTCTCGACTCGATTTAAATTCTTTGTCTTTCTCGACGTCGTCTCGGGATTTGTCGATATAAATTGAACTTGTCTTATAATTTTTTTCTTCTATTAGGCTTGAGTTCGTCGACTTCATTAAACTTCTGTCTTTAGACTTTTTCTTCGATAAATCTTCAGAATAGGCCTTGGACTTCCGTTCTTTTTGCACTCTTGCTCTTTTGACTTCGTCTTTTGTCGTTTTCTTTGATAAAATCCCGTGATAGCCCATGTTTTCTTTCTTTTTCATATTTTTATCCTGAAACACAATAAAAACACAAACCACGCATAATTCTGACTTTTACGACATACAATACACGTTTTGGTCTTGTTATTATTGGAAATAAGTGGTAAAAGGATAAGTGTTTTCACACTTATTACGATGCAAGAATCGAAAAGAGCGATGCAAGAGTCCACAGATAGGAAATTCGTTTAAATGTTTCAAACCTTTCAAACCCTTCGTCCCCAAGGTGCCCTTCCTTCTACAACCGAAACAAACCCTAGAGCTAATGTGAGTGTTATTACTACTCGCAGTGAAGCAAATTTAGTAGGACCTTCTATCCCTTCCCAAGTTACTCCATCTACACCTCCTCCACCCCCATTTATCCCTCCTACTACCACGCCTAGTACTAGTTCTCCATTACCATCTCCAGCTCTTACGGAAGAAGTACCAAAGAAAAACCCTTCACCATCCCCAACTTCACCCTCTCAACCATCAACATCTCAACCTTCACCTTCTACACCTACACCTCCTAAACCCAATATTCCTTATCCTTCAAGATTAGACAAGTGCAAAGTACTCACTAAGGAGGATTCTCAAATCACTACCTATTTGAAGATGATCTCCCAAATGAATTTCAACATTAGCCTTGTTGAAGCACTTGTCAAAATGCCGAAATTTGTCAAAGCATTCAAGGAGTTGCTTAGTAAGAAGGAGAAGATGGCCGAGTTTGTTAATAATCGATTGAATGAGAATTGTTCTGCAGTCCTTCTTAAAGAACTTTCGGAGAAACTTGGAGATCCCGGTCGTTTTGTACTACCTTGTACATTTAACAAAGTTGAAGAATTTACTGCCTTAGCTGCTCGGGGCAAGTATTAATTTGATGCCATTAAGTGTTTGGAAGAAGTTATCATTACCCGACCTTACACCAACAAAGATGACTCTTGAGCTAGCAAATCGAACTCTCGCTTACCCCGTTGGTATTGCCGAAGATGTTTTTGTTAAAGTTGGTACTTTCACTTTTCCGGTCGATTTTGTTGTTGTTGATTATGAAATGGACCCTCGTATTCAGTTAATACTTGGACGGCCATTCTTAAGAACCGGAAAAGCTTTTGTCGATGTTGCCGAATGTGAACTAATTCTAAGGGTCGGGAATGATCAACAAGTTTTTAAGATGGGCAAGATTACAAGCAAATCAAATGGAAAAGAATCGGCGAAAATGATTGATGTGCTTCAAGACAAGCTTGATACAACTCCTTTGGAAAGTACAAAGCTTGTTGATTTTGTGCTACATGACAATCCTCTTTTCGAGACTTGCTATGATAATCCACTTTTTCAAGACCATGTGGATGAATATGAGGATGATTCTCTCTCCAATTTGGACCCCCCCCCCCCACCAATTTATGATGCTCCACCGATCTATGATGAATACGATAATAATTCTAATTCCGATTTTGATGATTATGATCATCTTACTTCCGAGTATGAAGGCATGCCAACTTATGATGATTTTGATGATGTTGACACTCTTTCGAGTGATTCTTCAAAAGATGATCTTTCTCCTATTTTTGATGAAGATCCTCCACCAACTACTTTTGATGATTACTCATTTGAGGAAGATTTCGCCACTTTTTTCAATATATACTTTCCTAATGAGCATGATTCTCCTCCTTTGGACTTTGATTATGGTCTTTATACTCCTTCGGATACAAAGAAACCCGTTTCAAAGGAGAAGAAACCGGACGACACCAACATCCGTAGTACCTATTTCTTGACACCTCTCTTTCCACCTTCTTCGGATGAGGTTGTGCGGTTTATGGGCGAATTTTCAAGGTCTACTGAGTCTAAGTCTTATTTTCCCCTAAAGGAAAAGGTGTTTGATCCGGGTATCACAAATGTTAAGCCATCTCAGTATCCATCTGATGAAATAAAAGGAAAGACTTTTGGAAAAAATGGAGCTTTGCTTTCACTTCATGCTCAACTTTTGCTTAAGGGAACCTCGCCTACTCTTCTTTGGCTTGTGCTCTTCACCTTAAGCTTGTGCTATTTGATGGATGAAAACCATGTATTTGACTTCGGTGGATGTTCTTCAAGGTTCTTAACATTGTAATCAAGGTCGAGTCAGGCTCACGACTCGGTGAACAAAAACAAGCGCTTCTCGGGAGGTAACCCGATGATCTATCCTTTTTATTCGTTTTCATAATAAGTGGTGGGGGAGACCCTAGTATATGTTTTTTGTTTTCTTTCTTATGATGTGCAGGGATTCGAGCTTTCAAATATTCACTTTTGATGACTTTTGATGACTTTTGACGACCTGTGATGCCGTGTTCCCATCTTTACGGTTCTATCCTAACTCTTTTGATTCACTATTTTATATCCGTATATGTTGAAATAGGAATCACTTTAGTTGTCTCTTCCTTAGAAAGATTTAAACAACGTGCACAATGTCTTAAGTGTAAGGGAGTTTACTTTCACATGCTTAAACATTAAGGACAATGTTTATATCAAGTGTAGGGGGACTTCTATCGAAGTTAAGTGGGGTTTTCCATTAATTTGTCCTCATTTTAATCAAAAAATTGATTTTTCGACATTTTTCAAAAATTTTGATCTATTTTGGCCTAGTAGTATTTTCCTTTGTTATCGTTATTTTCTTTCATTGCTAGCATAAATTTTAAATAAAATGGTTTTAATAAGTTAGATGTCTTTGATATATTAGGCCCGTCATGAATTGACTCAACCCGAGTTTACTTATCCAAGTTTACTCTAGCTAGTATCCTTAACGTGTTTAAATCAAGTTTTGCTAGACTTTTATTTAGGGAACTTTAAAACGTGGAAGTCTTAACTCATACGGGTTTAAGAACAAGAACTTTTCGCAAGTTCCTATAATTGATCCTAGAAAGTCGTTTATCAAAGGAACTTTAAAATGTGAATTCTAAACTTAAAAAAGTCTAAGAAGTTGCAAGATCCTATAGATGACTTGAAAACCCAAAACTTTGATTTAATAGGCTAAGCATCCATGAGTCTCATTCCTTGAGATTTTAAATTATGGAGGACGAGAAGAGTCAATTATAAGTTTGGTATTCTTTCATGAATTTATGTGAGTTAATTATGAGCTTTTTCTCTCATCGCTTGTTAATAAATATTGCAATAAGTAAGGTCGTACGATTTGAAAGGTTACTTAGCTTCTAGCATAAGATCGTTTAAAAGTTGCTCGGAATTAATTATAGTTCATAGCCAAGGCATAACTTATTGAAGCGTGATGCGAAGATTGGCGAGTCCGAAAAAGTCCTAACAAGGCATGAGGGCTACATTTTGTTGCTAAAGATCCAAAGTGATGTGAAGAATCATTTATCAAAATCAATATGAAGGATCGAGACACACGACGAAAAGCAAATACTCCCTTAAAGATCATGGATAAGTCTATCCGAAAAGACCCTAATAAGGTATGAGGATAAATAGATCCAAGTCCGAAAAGGAGGCGGATCGTTGTATATCAAAATCCCAAATAAAGATTGGAGAAAAATAAAGAAGTCGTGGTCCAAGTTTGAAGAATCTCTCAAAAACTTCAAGTGAAGAAACTCCAATTATAAAGAGAAGACCATTATTTCAAGATCATCTCTGAAGATTCAAAGTATGAAGTTAATTCCAAATATCGGTCCGAGAAAGGTCTCAAATCGTGAAACGAATTATGCCAAGATATGAACTTTATGAGGTTTCGAGAAACAATTTTAAAAGATTTTGTCCTTTAGCTAACTATTGATTAAATCGTCCTACTTTATATTCAGCCATAATAAACTATCAAAATAAGTCAACAATGCATCCTCGTGATCATTCAAGATAACAATAAAATATAAGAGATACACCTAGGAATAATGGGGTCTAAGTGAATAATTGAGTCACATGAGTTTGTGTTAGCTTTACTAACTTATAATAACAATGATCTCATTTTTAAGCTTGGTATAGGGGATGTGAAACTTGAGGGTGATAAACATTCATGACACCAAAAGCCCTAATGTAAGTCTTAGATCTCTTTACTTGTTTCGTCCTTCAAATATTTTGTTATTTTCTATCCTCTTATTGTCTAGTATTTGATAAAGGCCAAGGTGGGTTAATTATGATGGAAAAGGTAAATCTTGCTTTGTAACTAATGCATTGCATGATGGCATTGCAATGGTCAAGTGTAGCGGATTTAATAAGTGTGAAAACACTTATCCTTTGGCCACTTAATTATAATAAAAACAAGACCAAAACGTGTATTTAATGTCGTAAAAGTTGGAATTATGCGTGGTAGTATTTTTTTTGTGTTTTAGGATCAAAATATGAAAAGGAAGAAAACACGGGCTTTCATGGGATTTTATCAAAAAAGATAAAAGACGAAGTCAAAAGATCAAGAGTGCAAAAAGAACGGAAGTCAAAGGCCTATTCTGAAGATTTATCGAAGAAAAAGTCTAAAGACGGAAGTTTAACGAAGCCGAAGAACCAAATCTAATAAAAGAAGAACATTAGAAGACGAGTTCATTTCATATCGACAAATTCCGAGACAACGTCGAGAAAGAGGAAGAAATTAAAAGAGGAAAAGACAAAGAGAAATAGAGAAGCAACCAACTCCATAAATACCCTCCTAATCTTTCATTAGGATGTGTTAGATAATTTAGATAGTTTTATTAAGTTTTTAGGAGTAGATTAAATTACTTTCTCTCTCTAGATTTACTTAATGTTTTTAAGCTTTTCATATTAATCTTGTATTTGAATCTTTAATCTTCATCTCAATTCAAGCTTTTTCATAATCATTCTCATTCTACCTTTCTTATTTTTAAATCTATTGTTTTGTTTCATTAATCATGTAGTTTGCTTAATCATGTTGATTGTTTAATTGATTTGCTTATTAGATTGTGCTTATTGATTTGGTGTGTTTGATGTTTTGGCTTATTTTGCTTATTACTCTTTTTTATGTTTTTCTTATTTTTAAATAAGTTGATTTGGTAGATTAATATTTTTATAAAAAGTTGATTTTTAATATTTAGATTATTTAGTGTTTTTAAATAGTGGCTTATTAGCTTTTTCTTAAAATTAGTTTGGTTAAGATTTTGGTTAAGTGCTTATTTTAGTTTTGCTTATTTTCATTTTTCCTTAATCCGAATTTAGAAACCCTAGTATTCCAAATAGCATCTTTCAATTCTTTTCCCGAATTACTTGCTTATTGATTATCCCGAATATGTGTTGAATTCATTTTATTCCGAATAGTATCCTTTTCATATATTCCGAATTAGCCATATATACCCATATTCTGAATTACATCCAATTCATAGATTCCAGATTGAGTAATTGGAAGGGATTCCAGATTGTGACTGAATACTCTATTATGAATTGCTTTGGAACTACAGATTTCGGATTAAGCTAGGAAGCTTTATTCCGCACTGTGTCGAGTTCCAGGATTCCGGACAGCTCAAAATCTTGGTATTCCGAATTGAGTGTGGGATGTGTATTCCGGATTGTGGAATGTTTTGAAATTCTGGATTACATCAAGAATCCATATTCCAGATAGTGTGTATTTTGGTTTACTCCGACTTAGTTCTAGATTTTGTTTCCCCAATTATTTTAATTTCAAATTGTATTTTTCCCGCCATTTTTATGTAGTGTTATTTCAAAGTGTCTTGTCTTTGTTTTATTTTCAAGTTTACTTTTTTATAAAGTTTAAAATTTTAAAGTTTACATTTTATCTAGTTTTAATCTTATGTCATTTATTCTTAAAAGTCTTTATTTTTAGTTTAATCTTTTCAAGCCTTCATTTTTATTTAGTTACTCAACGACAAATTCTTTCTTTTTCACCAAGAACGACTGAGTCACACAATTAACCGGGTCAATTAGATTAGACAATTTCCAGAACCAAAAATTCATATATTAAATACCAAAATCACGAATATTAAATCACGAGCATACACGACTAATTATTTAACACGAGAAAAACTTCGGGTTACCCTTAGTGGGCCCCTATGCCACGGCTAGAGCAAGAGAAAGGAAGCCAAGTGGGCCTTTGGCCCATATCACACTTTTAATTAAACATCAGGAGAAATCCTTTTTATTTATTTTAGGTTTTCAGAAAATTTTTGTCTCCTCATTTGTCCTCTCTTGGTGCCGCCGGCCTACATAAAAAAGAAGTGAAAAACCGGACGATTTTTGGTTACTTGTTTAATTGTTCGTGATCATCTTTTCATTCTACACGCGTTGGTATAATCAAACCCTTTTCTTTAGATTTCATGTTATACTTTAGTTAATCATCAAGAACAAGAATAAAACATGTAATAGATTAATTAAATTCATGGTTCGGGTTTGGTTGTGGTTTGGCCGAGACACCGAGACCCCATATGGGGCTCGACTTGTTTTTGTTTCCACCACCGAGAGTCCCAATACTCTTGGCTTGGGTTGGTGTGGGCTCGGACGCAACAAGAAACCCCCGACCAAGGGTCGGGGTGTGTTTGTTGTTCGGTTTGGGTGGAACTGAGGCACCACCGAGACCCCAAAGGGGCTCGGTTGGTTTTTGTTGTTTGGACCCGAGACCAAAGGACCCCGACATTAGGTCGGAGTATGTGTACATGTTTGGTTGATTTATTTAGTTTCAACCGAGACCCCTCTAAGGTCTCGGTGGGACTTTTATATAGCTTATTTAGTTCGGCTTATATTAAACACGGGCTCCGGATTTGGGTTTTTCATGAAAACTATTTTTATAAGTCATGTTATATTAAACTTTAGGTTAATTAATTTATTTAAATTAATTCATGTATAACCTATGGTATTTTTACTTAGTTATTTAATGAAAACATGTATTTTAATTAAAATCATATAACGTATAGTTTAATTAATTAACCAGTTATTTAACTAATGAGCTATAACCATGACTTGTATTGTACTATTTAAACTTTAATTATTATTTATAATCCAACTTATTTTCTAATTATGGAAACTTACTATTTTTGGAAACTTTCTATTTTTAGAAACTTACTATTTATGAAAACCTGCTATTTTTAGAAAGTTACTTAGTATTACAATGGGTTAAGTCCATATATTGTTAATATACTATCTATCATTTACACATCTAGGTAATGTACTATTTTTATTACTAACATCGTTATAAAAACCGGCTAAACTTTTCCAATATAGGTAATGTGACCGGCTAGGACAGGTTACAACTCGAAATTAGGAACAAACGCTTCATTTTATCATCTCCTTCATCTTTTCATCTGAAACAAATGCTTTACTTTTTTCATCTGGAACAAACGCTTATTTTTTTTTCAAAAAATATGTAAAAAACAAGAATATATACTCAGATATGAAACCAATAACCGAGATCCATGTAGCTGCATTTACCATCTAAATGTTCACGAAATGTTCCGTTAGTAACATATTTTAGCATGATAATACGCACACCAGCATGATCGATGTAACCATAAAATCTGACCAGATTTAGATGGTCGATCTGTGATAATGTTATAATTTCATTTTTGAACTACAATGGAGCCCCGTGGTCATAATTTTCCTGCCACAGAAAAACGTAAATAATTAATAGATACTCTTTAACACCTCATAGAATTTAAATTATAATGCTTTTCTATATAAAAACTATTATATATTCCAAATACCATAATGTTGATAACTTGATCGTGTTGCTTTAGAATCACAAGATTCGATTCTTGAGTGTTATTTGACAAGCACACGCGTATTAGATATTTATATCGGACATTAGCAACCAATTTACAAGCTAAGAATTTGCTTAGGAGTATATTTATTTTTAATTTATCGAGGTAGTAATTGTTTTGTTCCAAAGTTCGAGTTCTAACCTGTTATAGCCGGTTACATTACGTATATTAGAAAAGTTTAGCCGGTTTCTATAGCGATTTTAGTAATAAAAATAGTACATTGTCTAGATGTGTAAACCATAGATAGTATATTACCAATATATGGACTTAACCCTATTACAATACAAGTATTATTATACACTAATACATGAATAATACACAACAGAACATCATAATAACTACAGTTAACATAGTAAACATTAAAACATGACATAATACGTATAACAAGCTAATAATACTCGGAACCGGTAAAACACATGTAATTCAGACAACTCATGCACGTCCATATTTCTTATGTAGTGTTATCCGTCGAGGCGGATTAGTCTTCATCGTCTTCCTTAGCTTCTACTGGACATAAGGTACGGATTTCCCGTCCTTTAGTAAGGACAATCTCTTCCTTCATTAGGATTTCCCGTATGCAACCAACTGTTTTCTCCTGTAGTTACAGATTAAATACTTATGTTTTATTAGTTACCTTAGCCATATACATGCATGACCAGTTTCACTTAGTTATGGAGGTACCATAACCATAACACTAGAGGCACTAGTGTTATGACTTCACCACGGCAGAGTGATAGCTCGTGGCATCCCTTTTCAGTTATTTGGCCATTATATTATTATATTATCATGTGGGGCGTATGGGTACATCCTAGTTACATGTTTCAGTCAGGATTTCATGGTGAATGTGGTGTGTGCCTTGCATCCTTCATAAGGAGCTGATCCCTCTTATCCACTTACTAGTTAATTAGAGGCATCGCCTCTAATTTGCATGACGAGGTCACCCCTCCAAGTATTCATGCACGTTGTTGACCTCATGACCTATATTGGCTATTATGGTACATTAACTAATACAAATTTTCATAAGTAACATAAGCTATGTTTTCAGAATTTAAAACCAGTTAACATGACAAACAACTAGGTTTTCCAGGACTGATTCATTTCCGCTACCATTCATGCTTTATACTCGTTATATGCTTTTATATTCTATGTCTTCCATGCTTTATTGTATATCCGTACACTGAGCGTTATGCTCAACCGTCTACTTTTCCATGTTCCCAAACGGCAGGTACCCAAGGAAGCAAGTAGGAACTCCAGAGTATGTGCATTCGGATTGGAAGCTATCCGGCCTCTTTTACATTATGCATTTATTCCTACTTTATCATACTTTCTTCTTTTGGACATTGTTTAGTCCTTTCCATTTACAGTACTTATATTGCTTATGTGTGAGTTACTATACTACCGATGTTTGATTCTGATATTTCTATTTATGGTCATGAATGTTTAGACATTTACCTTGCATGCTTTGATGACACGTCATAATTTACTATAGCATCCTATCCTAACAAATGGGGTGTTACAATTATGGTATCAGAGCCCAAGGTTTTGACCTATAGCACTATAAAACATGACCTGTGACTTATTGGTAGTCACCAGTGTCTTCCTAGAACTGACAGTTGGTTTTCATGCATTCATTCATTTTGATTTTATTTCATGCATTCATATCATTGTAGCAGGTTTATGACTAAGTAATGGTTGGTACAGGACTGACCCTATTTAGTCGCATGTGCTTTTATCGAAACTTTTAACTTTGGGACCGACCGATTGGCGTCCCTGCGCCATGTCTTTTGTTTTGAGTGAACTGGCCATAGGCGTTCTCTCCCGTTCATATAAAAGTTTTATAAACTACATCATGCATTTTTACATTGTTTCATGCATTATAAACTGCTTCTTTTATTTATACATTGTTCATGCATTCTTATGTTATCTCATTTCAGATTTATGATTTATGTTGCATTTTGTTGTTTTAAACTATCAGATGGTGAACAACCGCAATACTCCAGATTTGACAGCAGCTGTCAATGCAGCTCTGCAAGCCCTCCTTCCCCAACTTCGCAATGAAATCAGAGATGAAGTTCAGGCAGAATTCCAGGCTCATGGCAATCACAATTCTCCACCTCCTACTCCACCGGTTATTCTTATGACTTGGTTGGAGAGATTCAACAAACAGCGACCCCGTTTGTTTGAGCAGACTGACAGCCCCAACGAGGCTGAAGCTTAGATTTCTCACATCGATAAGATTTTTGATGCAATGGGTTGTGATGGTGTTTTCAAGGCAAGACTGGCTTGCTATAAGTTTAAAGGTGATGTGTTGCAGTGGTGGAAATCGGTCAAGCAGTCCAACGGTGATGACAATTGGGTTCCATAGCTGACATGGGACCGATTTAAGGAGATCTTCCTCAATCAGTACTTTCCACATGCTGAGCAAGAGAAGCTCAAGAGGGACTACCACAACATTTGGCAGATTGCTGGTGAAAACAGCAACGAATTCATGCAAAGGTTTCTCCGTTTAGCAGGATTTATGGGTCCAGCCGTAGGAACTGTTGTGGAGCAGGCTGAGAAGTTTCGCTGGGCACTTCGCACTTCGGTTGCTAACAACTTGGTATGTGCTACTTTCACTACAGTGGCATAGGTGGCCGATGCAGCCCGAAAGCTCGAGATGCTTCAGGAACAAGAGGAGTTTGGTGATGACAGAGCAGTGAAGAGGTATCTTCAATCACCAATTATAAACAATTCATTTCATCAGTATTTTTCATTCATATAATCCTCTGTTCAACGTTATGTTCCAGGCAGAAGACTGACGATCGTAAGCCTGCGGCCGCTCAGCAGCAAGCATCCAAGGGAAACGGCCAGACTAACGATCGTTCTGGTTCTAAGAGGCGTGGCGATAACGATGGTTACCATAAAAACGCTAATAACTAGAACAACAGCATGTCCCTACATTAACCTTCTTTCATGTTAAACAATTTTATGTTATGGTATTCTGACACTCCAACAATTGTACATTCAGGAACAATGGTAACGGTAGGGATCAGGACCGTAGGGGTTCACAGTCTAACCGATCTACCTCATCTAGTAAATTTTACACCTTCTATGTAATCATGTTTATGTCCCGCGATCATGTCTCATGCATATAATCCTTAAACAGGCTCTCAGCTAACTAGGACGCCTGCTGGAGGATTGATAGGTGTGAAAACACCCATCCTTTTACCACTTATTTCTTTCTAAAACGAGACCAAAACGCATATTTGATATCATTTGTTTGGAATTATGCGTGGTTTTTTGTGTTTATTGTGTTTTCAGAGCCAACCGGATGGATATTGGAGAAAACATGGGATTTCACGGGTTTTATTGAAGAAAAAGGCTCAAGACGAAGTCTATTGTCCAAGAGATGCAAAAGATTTGAAGTCAATGGGCCTATTTGAAGAGTTATCGAAGAAAAGGACCAAAGATGGAAGATTTACATATGTCGAAGGAACTCAAGTCTATTAAACGAAGAAATTAAAAGACGAGTTGAATTTAATCGTCGACTAATCCCGAATCAGAATCGAAAACGTCAAATTTTGTGAAAAGACGAGAAGACAAGAAGAAAGGGAGAAAGCCCACTCACCAACCAACCACTAGGCCTATAAATAGGATTCACCTTCACACTTTTTGAGCTAGTTTTTCATTTCCAGTTCTTTTCTTTTCTTTCGTAGGAAGCCAACACCATTAAGGTGTTGGTGATTTTTCATTTTTGTTGAATCCTTAATCTTGTAAGTTTTTAATCTTTCCTTTTGTTTACTCTACTTTGATCAATCATTATAATCCTTCCATCAATCTTGTTCATCTTCATCTTTTTTATTTAAAGTTTAAAGTTCTTATTTGGTTGATTTTAATCTTAAAAAGTAAGTGGATTTTGTGTTTTTATTGTTTTGATTTGTTGTTTATGGTTATTAAATGATTATTGGTTAGTTTGGTTTAAATCTTTTGGTTAAATTTGGCTTGTTTTGATTAAAATCGTATTCCCTGTTTTTCTGAGTTCTTCATATTCCCCAGATTCCGAATTAAATATTTATTCCGGATCAAGGGTTTGTGTCAAATATTCCGGATCAATTACTTATTCCGAATCAAGCACTGTTTACATTTATTTCGAATCAAGATTGTTCATCCAGAATATTTTATATTCCGGATCAAAACCTTTCATCTGGAATAATCAATTATTCCGGATCAACTCTTTTATTCCGCATCAACCTTCATTATTCCGCATCAACCTTACATTCCGGATCAAGCACTTCCTTTCATTTATTCCGGATCAAATTTATTCCGGATCAGTTAGTTCATCCGGAATAATCAATATTCCGGATGAGTGGCATTATTCCGAATCAAGGTTTTTAAGAAAGTTATTCCGCATCAAGCTCTTATTCCGGATCAACACCATTTATTCCGCATCAACCACTACATTCCGGATCAACAACTTTATTCCGGATCAACTCTCTATTCCGAATGAAGTGTTTTCTAGTAAGGGGTATTTACTGTTTCTGTTTTATTGTTTAATTTTAATTCGATTTCAGGCTTATTTTATTAACTACTTTTAGTCTAATTTTATATCTTTGTGAATTTAAACCTTTTTAGTAGAATAGAAAACTAAACCCTTTTTAGTAACCAAGAACAACTATTCCACTTTGAGTCGTGATCAATTCGAGAAGATTCTGAGAATAATCTGAACCCCAAAGGAAAACATTTGTATCAAATGGCGCCACTGCCGGCTCTTCTCGTAAAGATTAACAGTTTTTTGTGAGAAATTGGATTTTGGGATCCGTTCACCGTGAACGTTACTTTTTCATAAAAAATTTCAAAAACCCTAAAAAATATATAAAATTTTCAAAATACAAAAAAATTAAAAAACCATAAAAACCAAAAAAAATATTTCTTGTTTGCTTTGTTAGTTCTTTTACAGGTGTATGCGCACTCGATCAACGTCTTATCAAGAGCCCGAGACTCTCGATTGTTAGAAATACGTTTTAACGAATATTAGAAGTATCGGTCACTCCACAATATTATTAATGTTGTAATAGCTCGTAGTTAATTAGTACTTATTTAGTTAAGTAAGAAACCGACCCATGGGCTTGTCATGGGTCGGCCCAAGCCCAATAGTGGCTTGGATATAAATACCCCTTTCCACCATGGAAAGGGGTTGGTTGTTGATTTTCCATTTTCTCATTTTAATAAAAACACATAGTTCTCTCTCACTTTCTCTCACTAGTTTCTCTCTCTAGGAATCTTCAACCCACTTCATAGATTAACAAGATTATCAATATTCTACATTTGGTATCAAGAGCTATGGGGTGATTTAAGGTAATGATTTGTATTGTTATTTAGTTTTTGATTGTATTAGTGTTCTTTAAGAAGATCCTTCTTGATTCTTGAAGTTTTTGGTGATTTTTTTATTGGGATTAGTAGATAAGTATTGGGTTTTACTTATTTTAGTAGAAATCACAAAACTTTTTGGGTAACTTGGTAAAAATCTGGGTTTATTCTTCATATTTATAGTCGACTGTTACTCGAACAAGTTTCTGTTTCCCAGTAAAGTTCCGAACCAAAAAGTTCCGGATCAAAAAGTTCCGGATCAAAAAGTTCCGGATCAACAAAAGTTCCGGATCAAAAAGTTCCGAACCAAAAGTTCCGGATCAAGGAAAGTTCCGGATCAAGGAAAGTTCCGGATCAAGACAAAGTTCCGAATCAAAAAGTTCCGAACCAAAAGTTCCGGATCAAGTTCCGGATTAAGGAAAGTTCTGGATCAAGACAAAGTTCCGAATCAAAAAGTTCCGAACCAAAAGTTCCGGATCAAGGAAAGTTCCGAATCAGTACTTCCGAATCAAAAGTTCCGGATCAAGAAAAGTTCTGGATCAGTTCTTCCGAATCAAAAGTTCCGGATCAAGGAAAGTTCCGGATCAAATCTTCCGAACCAAAAGTTCCGGATCAAGGAGTTCCAAGCCAAAATCTTCCGAATCAACACTTTCGAATCAACAATAGTTCCGGATCAAGGGATATTTTACTTGTTTTTTCGACGATTTTTTAGAGGATTTAATCTTGGTTTCTTACAACAAAAACTCAACACAACTCACAAACTTTACTTCACTGCTCGATCAACCGATAATCTTTGTCTCTTTGAAGTGATCAAAATGAATCCGAATTCATTAATGCCTCAAATGACATCACTTACGGATATTTCCGTCATTACGAGAACGGATAATCGCCCTCCAATGCTCATTAATGAAGTCTTTGAAGCATGGCAAGGCCGTATGATGTCATACATTAAGGGAAAACCGACATATGGGAGGCTTATGGTCAAGTCAATTCTGAATGGTCCACTTGATTATGGTACCATCGTGGTTAACAATGTGACTCGACGACGGGAGTTTGAAGAACTTACACCAGCTCAACAACTTGTTGCCGATGCAGACGAAAAGGCTCTTCAAACCATTCTCCAAGCTCTTCCACATGACATCTATCGAATGGTCAGTCAATATACGGTTGCTAAGGATTTATGGGAACGTCTAAAGGTGTTGCTACAAGGTACGTCTCTCACCAAACAGGAAAGGGAATGTCAGTTATATGATCTGTTTGATAGATTCACGTACAGCCCAGGGGAAACGCTTCACGACTACTACTTCAGATTCACTACTCTCATGAATGATCTGAATGTATACAATCTCGTGATTGCTCCATTCCAGGTTAACACCAAGTTTTTGAATACTTTACCTCAAGCTGAATGGGGTGAGTATATTACCGATGTTAAGTTAACCAGGGATTTGCATAAGTGCAATTTGGATCAACTCTATGCTTTTCTTCAGCAGCATGAGAAACATGTGATCATGCACCGTTCGCCTCGAGGTATGTACCTTGATTCTTTAGCTTTGATGGCGAATCAACCAAGCTTGTCATACAACAACACTCCTTATATCATGGGACACCAAGCCTATCATCCATTACCGTACCTGACTCCAAGCTTCCCCCAATATTCGATTCTACCGCAACCACCCACCTCACATCAGCAACAATATCGGTTTAATGCACCTTCATCACAATATGCTTCACAACCTCACCCAGCAAGCATTGCACCTTATGCTCAGTCTTCATATTCTTCTTATCAAGAGAATGCAACATATCCATCAAGCTACTCTGACCACATGAGTGTTCCTTCTAGTGCTTATGCAGCTCAACAAGACCAAGCACTGTATTGTGATAATGATGAAGTCCCCATTCCTGAATTCAAACAAGGAACTGATCCAGTTGAAGTGTTAGCCACTATGTCTGCTTACCTCACAAGGACTTTAAGCAAACGAGGATTTAGAGGAACAGCTCCTACTAACAATCAGCTGAGGAATTCATCTAATTCTCGCCAACAAGCTACTATTGAGAATGGCAGGGTAATGGTTCAACCTATTCAACCTTATCAGGGGAGACCTACTACATCAACCACCAATGCACGCACGGCCAATCCTGCCCCAATGGTCAACACTCCTCCACGGGCTAATTCCACAGGCAAGTTGAGAATGATTACATGCTACAATTGTAAGGAAGAAGGTCACATGTCCAGGGATTGCAAAAAACCCAAGAGGAGAAGGGATGGTCAATGGTTTGCAGAGAAGATTTATCTGGTAAACGCTCAGGCACAAGGAAGGGAACTTGATGAAGAGGAGCTTGCATTTCTTGCTGATCCAGGGATTGTTGAACAAGACGTTGTCACCAAACAGAATGCAGCATACCAAGTAGATGATCTTGATGCTTATGATTCAGACTGTGATGAACTTCAATCTGCACAGGCAGCTCTTATGGCAACAATCTCTAGCTTAGGGCCAGAAAAAATATCTGAGGTACTTACTAATACCACTGATAATACCACTGATACTAGTATTCAACCACATCAAGTTGGGCAAGAGGGTGCTGATCCGAATGAGTCTTCGGTGGTGAGTCTTTCAAATGAGGAGACAATCAATGATAGTAATATCAATGTGAGTCCCCAGACTTTGAGTGAATCACAACCGGGAGCCATTTCGCATACGCATATTCCTGCTCAACAAGATTTGGTCATGGTTCCTTCTACATTACTTAGCCAAATGAATACTGCACTCTTAGAAACCCTAGCTAAGAATAAGAATTTGTCTACTGAGCTTGCTTTGTGTAACGAAAAGGTTCAAACTTTGGAATTAGTTCCTTCGTCCACTGTTCTAACAAATCCCGAATATGATCATTTTCGAAACAAACAAATGAGTCATTTGCAAGAAATTGAAACCTTAAGAGCAGATCTTTCTAACGAACTTAAAGAAAAAGAGTTAGTGGTCACTAATTTTCACAAACTTCAAACGGATTTTGAGTTACTCGAGTCTAAAAAGAATGAAATGGAAATTAATGCGGCTAATAAGATTAGAAGTTTAGATTATTTGCTTTTAAGACAATACGCTGCCTCTCAACTAGTGCACTTATTTGATGCTTCGTTTATAGAATTTAACTTATCACGTCAAAAAGGCCTTCCCCCTAACCCACGGTATGCAAAACAAGCTTTTATCCATAGTCCAAGACTTTATAATGCAACCCAATTAGGATTGGTCTTAGACCCGATTGTTATTTTCGATGATCGCACAAATAAGGATCTAGTTGATGAGAATCGGTCATATAACTTTGCAAAATATCCCTAGTGTGATTATTTTAAAATGAATCAGGAGCTTGCAAAAACGGATTTTAGAATTCGCTTCCATATGGATAAAGATCTCATCACAGCACCAACCTACATGTTAAATGAAGAAAACCCTAGTACACTTCCTACACTTGTCAAAATGGAAGGACCTAAGGAAATTCCAAAGGATCTTCCACCTGTTAGCACTGTATGGTTAAACTTGCAAGAGATTAATCAATACTTTGCTAGTTTTGACAAGGTCATTTTGGAATGTACGACTTCAAATGGCCTAAACGCCGGAGAATGGGATTTCGAACACATGAACGAGGTGTTTAAGAATGAGATCAATCCGTTTGTCGAAAGTCTAAAAGGAAGTTTTGCATCTCTTTCGGAAAATCTTGAGTTTGAAATTGCAGAAGTTCAAAAAGTGTTTTATGAAATGGACACCGCTTACGAACTACAATTAATTGAAAAGGAAAAGATTTTATCCGAATATGACCGATTCTTGTCCCAAGTAATTTCGTGTGATGTGCTTACTACTGTGAATGTTAATTATTCGAATGAGCTTACATCCGCTATGATTAAATGTGAAGCTGTGAATATATGTGATGATGTGTGTGATCTCTCTGTAAATGTTGCTGATACTGTAAATGATGTAGATAATCATTCTTGTCACGAATCTAACGCTGAATTTTTAAAGCTTCAAGATTCTTACAATTTACTTTCAAATCGCTTTAATCAACTTGAACAACATTGTATATCTTTAGAATTAAAACAACAAACTCAAAATGAGGATCTTTTGATAACAAATGGTTGTGAAAACAGTGTTGAGACGAGTGACAAGATGATTTCAATAGTTAAGGCATTAGAGGAAGAGATTATGAGATAAAGAGAGATGTGTCATTAAATGAAACACTAAAATTGGAACTAGAGGCTGTAGAGTCTAAAAACCAGGACTTAGAAATTAGACTTTCGTCTATTCTAGGGGAGATGGATCGTGCAAGAAAGGGAATGTCCAAACTTTATGGTTCACTAGAAGAACGCTTCGCTTTTAATGCGGCACAGCAACAATCTCATGTTGAACAATTGAACCAAAAATGTGAGGAAATCTCTGACTTAAATATCCAGCTCATTCACAAAAACATGGTTTTGGCCGAGTTAAAGGAGACACTTCTTCTCACCCGACAAGAAGCTGTTAATAACTTAGCTACCAACTCTGCACCGTCCTCTAGTGCTCCAACAACCAAGTCAGTAGTGCTTTATAAGAACTCGCTCCATAAGAAAAACCCGGTTACCTACGATGATTATATGAGGAATGCAATTAAGCATGTAGATCTTGTTAGGGATATTTTAGATGATTTATATGCGTTAGATCCCTCAAGCAGTTACTTTTATTCAGGTCATGAATATATTAAGCGAGTTCAATATTGCTTAGCATATTTGCAATACATAGGTAAACCGGGTTCTGCACTACTCACTAATCGACCCATTGTTGTAACTCCATTCAATAAGTCCCCAGGAGAAAAACCGTCATTGGCACCATCAAGTAAGGCACCTTTAAAATCTGTTGCTAATGTTCCCACTTTGCCTTCTACAGGATTAAAAGAGTCTACTAAGGCTAAAGGATCGCCACTCAAGAAAGATAAGATCAAGCCCTCCACTAGTAGTACCAACAAGAAGAAAGTAGAAGCTCACCATAGGAATGTTATGTCAGATTTAAATAAAAAGAATCATGTTGCTAAGACTAAAAGCTCTGCGCCTGTGCAGAAGCCTAAACCATTTGTGAATTCTAATTTGAATTGTTGGAATTGTAATGAGTGCATGTTTTCCCAACGTCATGATTTGTGTCTTATTGATCATGTGAATGAATTGAATGCCATTAGGAATAATCTTGAATGGAAGCCCACTGGGAGAACTCGTACCCAAGTTGGCTGGCAATGGCGTCCCACTGGTAGGACCTTTACATTAGATGGAAAAATGTGCCCTTTAACTAGGAATGCATCCATTGAGGTTAGGTCTCAGCGTCCTTTAGTTAGGCACACTAGAACTAAAGTATGGAAACATCGCCCTTTAATTAGGTCAGCCCCCACTATAGTGCCTATCAGTGAAGAAATACCTCAGGATTTAAGCCAACTAGAATCTACACCACCAACTAGGAAGAAGGCTAGGAAATCTAAGAAACCTAAAGTTAGCAAATCTAAGATTATTAAATCTGTACCTGCTAATAACAAGGAACATTCAGATTCCGAAACCTATACATTGTCCTCGTCTGGTGATATTTTCAGGTGGTCCAAATCATCCTCTGGTATTTGGACTCCGGTTGTTCAAAGCATATGACCGGAGATCGCTCGATGTTCCGAAATTTCGTCAGCAAGTTTCTTGGAACGGTTAAATTCGGTAATGATCATATTGCAAAGATAATGGGGTATGGTGAATATCAGATTGGAAACGTTACGATTTCAAGGGTATACTATGTAGAAGGTCTTGGTCATAATTTATTTTCAGTAGGACAGTTTTGTGATTCCAACCTAGAGGTTGCTTTTCGACACCATACTTATTTCATCCGCAACTTGGAAGGAAAAGATTTGTTGAAGGGGTCTCGTGGTGCAAATCTTTATACTTTGTCCTTACAAGACATGATGGCCGCCTCTCCAGTATGTCTTCACTCTAAAGCATCTAAGACCAAGTCATGGTTATGGCATCGCAGATTATCTCATCTCAACTTTGATGCTATTAATCATCTGGCTAAAAACGAATTAGTTCGTGGTCTTCCAAAGCTCAAATTTCACAAGGACCATTTATGTTCCGCGTGTTCAAGAGGGAAAAGTACCAAGAAATCATACAAGCCCAAAGCTGAAGACACCAATCAAGAAAAACTTCATCTTTTGCATATGGATCTTTGTGGGCCAATGAGAACTGAAAGTGTGAGCGGTAAGAAGTTCATTCTTGTTATTGTGGATGATTTCTCCAGGTTTACATGGGTTAGATTTATACGTACAAAGGATGAAGCACCGAAGGCTATCATCACTTTTCTGAAATTCATTCAGGTACGTTTAAATACTACTGTCCGCCGTATTCGTACAGATAATGGAACAGAGTTCGTCAACCAGACTCTTCGTGATTACTATGAAGAAGTTGGTATCTCACATGAAACATCCGCTGCACGCACTCCACAACAAAACGGTGTCGTTGAAAGACGGAATCGTACGCTTATGGAAGCTGCTAGGACTATGCTGATTTATACGAACGCTCCATTGTTCTTGTGGGCAGAAGCTATATCTACTGCATGTTTCACCCAAAACCGTTCTATCATTCGGAAACGCCATGGAAAAACACCTTACGAGCTTCTACATGATCGTAAACCCGATGTTTCATTTTTTCATGTGTTTGGGGATCTTTGTTATCCAAACATTAATAGTGAGAACTTGGGCAAGCTTCAACCGAAAGCCGATATAGGTATTTTCATTGGTTACTCACCCTCCAAGAAAGCATACCGAATTTACAACCGTCGTCTTGGTAAGATTGTAGAAACTATGGACGCATATTTCGATGAGCTGACAGCGATGGCTTCTGAGCAACGCAGCTCTGAACCCGCGCTTCATGAGATGGGAACCGGTGCTATTAGTTCCGGATTAGTTCCCAATAGTCCTACTTCTACATCATTTTTACCACCTACAAGGCCCGAGTGGGATAAACTGTTTCAACCGTTGTTTGATGAATTCTTTGATCCCCCAAATGACGAAGTTCCAGCACCTATAGTGATAACTCCAATCCCTGAAGTTGTTGCTCAAGCAAATGAAGCTTTATCTAATGCATTTTCAATTAACATTGAACCGGATGCACCTTTACCAAGTGATTCTCAAACTACACCTGAATCGTCACCCTTACTTGTGCCTAATGATGTTGAAGAGGATTCTATTGATCACGATTTGGAATATGCTCACCTGCAAGAGCTTCCTTTCTTTGGTGTACCGATACCTGAAAACCCTTCAGCCGCGTCTACCTCAGAAGAAGCTCATTCAATTGTTCAATCCAGACCACCACGGATTGAAAAACATAGCACCAAATGGACAAAAGATCACTCAATTAGGAATGTCATTGGAAGTCTCGATCGACCAGTCTCTACACGCCATCAATTACAAGAGAGTGCACTCTATTGCTATTTTGATGCATTTCTCTCCGAAGTTGAACCTAAAAATTGGCAACAGGCTATGACTCAATCATCTTGGATTGAAGCCATGCAAGAGGAACTAAATGAATTCCAAAGACTTGAAGTATGGGAATTAGTTCCTCTCCCTGACAAGGTTAACATCCTTACTTTGTTGTGGGTTTATAAGGTTAAACTCGATGAGATGGGTGCCGTTTTGAAAAATAAGGCTAGATTGGTTGCTAGAGGATACAAACAAGCCTTGGGTATCGACTTTGAAGAATCTTTTTCTCCTGTTGCAAGATTGGAGGCTATTAGACTATTCCTTGCGTATGCTGCTCATATGAACATGATCGTCTATCAAATGGATGTGAAGACGACATTTTTGAATGGTGAACTAAGGGAAGAAGTCTATGTTAGTCAGCCGGATGGGTTTGTTAGAACGGAATTTCCTAATCATGTGTACAAGCTTAAGAAGGCTCTCTATGGGTTGAAACAAGCTCCACGCGCGTGGTATGATCTCCTTTCAACATATCTCATCTCGGAAGGCTTCTCCAAAGGCAAGGTGGACCCCACTTTATTCACTCTCAAGGAGGACAACGACATGATACTGGTATAAATTTATGTTGATGATATAATATTTGCTGCCTCTAACATAGAATTGTCAAAACGCTTTGAGAAGATAATGTCCACACGCTTTCAGATGTCAATGATGGGAAAAATTTCATTTTTGTTAGGATTACAAATTTCTCAGAATCCCAGAGGCATCTTTATTAATCAATCCAAATATGCTCTAGAATCTTTAAAGAAATATAACTTTGAAAATAATGACCCCGTGGACACTCTAATGGTGGAGAAATCCAAGTTAGATGAAGATAGGAATGGGATTATTGTCGATCCAAAACTTTACCGTGGGATGATCGGCACCCTTCTCTATCTGACTGCTAGCAGGCCTGATTTGCAATTTGCCGTATACATGTGTGCCCGGCATCAGGCTCGGCCTACCGAAAAGCACCTACATGTTGTTAAAAGGATCTTTCGGTATCTCAAAGGAACACTTCATCGTGGTCTATGGTATCCGAAAGATTCCTCCATTGCTTTAATATCATACGCAGATGCCGATCATGCTGGGTGTCAAGACACGAGGCGTAGCACTCCTGGGTCTGTGCAACTCCTTGGAGACAGATTGATTAGTTGGTCTTCAAAAAGGCAGAAAAGCGCTGCAATTTCTAGCACGGAGGCTGAATACATCGCCATGACCGGTTGTTGTGCTCAAGTCCTTTGGATGAGATCACAACTAACTGACTACGGTTTGGGATTCAACAAAATCCCGATGTATTGTGACAACAAGAGCGCCATTGCCCTTTGCTGCAACTACGTTCAACACTCCCGGGCCAAGCACATAGACATTCGCTACCATTTCATTAAAGAGCAGGTGGATAACGGAGTGATCGAGTTGTATTTTGTCACCACTGAGTATCAGCTGGAAGATATGTTCACCAAAGCCTTAGATCGAGGACGAATCGAGTTTTTGATCGACAAGCTAGGCATGAAATCATTCACTCCAGTGAATCTCAAACAATTGGCAGAAGAATCAACTGAATAGTAGTGGTAAACTATTCAGGCGTATCCTTTGTTCGTGATCATGTATATTATCGTATATATATAAACCACAAAAAGAAAAATACAAAAATATAAAACCAAGAAAAAACATAAAAAATATAAAACCTAGAAAAACCATAAAAATTATAAAATCAAGAAAAACCAAAAAATATTTTTCGTTTTTTTAAAACGGGCATGTCTTTTAGTACGATAATATTTACGGCTTTAGAAATGTCGATCAATATTGACACGGCGCCATAAATAGAGTCCGTATAAAAGTTTTACATTTTTAAAACATGCCCATAATGGCTTGTAGTTATTTCAGACTGCAACCCGTTTTTCGCATTAAAGTCACGTATTTCTTTGGAAAACGTTGGCTCACAACGGGAATTAATTTTCTCGGGCATGATTTACAAGCCAAATCATGCAAAGGGATCAAGTTTACTTTACAACTTGGTCTAACACGAGTTAGTGTACGTCTCAGTGCATTAATTTGTCAAAATAAGAGAAATCTTATTGCCACCACGAATTAATCTTTTCAAGACATTAATTGGAAATGTTTTCATCAATAATTGACTCTTTAAACAATGACTACAGCTCTTTAAATAGAAAACGGGTCATCGTTTAAGGGGGAGAAAATATTAAATCATCTTCGTCATCAAAACGATTTTCAAAAGTGTTTGAGGAAAATTAATTGGCTAAATGGTTAATGAGTGGTCTTGCTTTAGAATAGGACTTGCTTTAGATCTCGGAGATTTGCTAATTGGATGTGATACTTAAGTTGTGTGAGATTGTCGTGATTAGTTTAGCTAAGCAAGGTTAAGTTGGCTAAGTTTAACGATGGTTAAGGAGACGAGAAAAGAAAAATGAAAACATAAGGAATAAAAAGGGAAAAGGAAAGAAAAGTGTAGGGTTAAAAAGGACTAAGGGTGAAAGTTGTAAACATTTTTGACCTAAGTCAAACCAACCCCCCCCCCCCCCCCCCCCCCCCCCGTTCATTCATCTTCTCTGTTTCTACTTTGCCGCCATTAACACACACAGAAACACATTCAAGCTCACCAAAACTCTTGTTTTTAATCATACAATCCGTTTCATTCGATCAAAAAGGTACAAACATCGAATCTTTAATTTATAATTCGCCTAATTCATCATTTAATCTAGTTAATTGATTCGGGTAATCAAGATTATCACATTAGGGTTCGTTTGCCTAAATTCGAGATTAATTGATTAGGGTTTTAGGTGGGTTTTACTCAGAATATCCTTAGAAAGATGTTTTGTTGCCTTAGCATGCCTTAAAACTCACAATCGCGCTTAGAATAATCATCAATAGGGTGCGTTTAGAACTTCCGGATGAACAAGGCTTTTGAACTTCCGAATGAAGAAGTTCCGGATGAACTTCCAAATGAAGAAGTTCCGGATGAACTTCCGACTGAAGAAGTTCCGAGTGAACTTCCGAATGAACTTCCGCATGAAGAAGTTCCGAGTGAACTTCCGAATGAAGAAGTTCCGGATGAACTTCCGAATGAAGAAGTTCCGGATGAACTTCCGAATGAAGAAGTTCCGAATGAACTTCCGAATGAAGAAGTTCCGAATGAACTTCCGAATGAAGAAGTTCCGAATGAACTTCCGAATGAAGAAGTTCCGAATGAAGAAGTTCCGAATGAAGAAGTTCCGAATGAAGAAGTTCCGAATGAACTTCCGAATGAAGAAGTTCCGAATGAACTTCCGAATGAAGAGTTCCGAATGAACTTCCGAATGAACTTCCGAATGAAGAGTTCTGAATGAACTTCCGAATGAAGAGTTCCGAATGAAGGACTTCCGGATGAAGAGTTCCAAGGACTTCAGGATGAAGAGTTCCAAGGACTTCCGGATGAAGAGTTCCGAATGAAGGACTTCCGGATGAAGAGTTCCGAATGAAGGACTTCCGGATGAAGAGTTCCGAATGAAGGACTTCCGGATGAAGAGTTCCGAATGAAGGACTTCCGGATGAAGAGTTCCGAATGAAGGACTTCCGGATGAAGAGTTCCGAATGAAGGACTTCCGGATGAAGAGTTGTTGGATTGATAGTTGTTTGCCTATTATAATTACTTGTTGAAATGTGTTATGCTTAGAAGTCAAAATGATATATATCTATGTGTTGTTTGTGCATCAACCTTTTATGTCTTATCTTAAGCAGACACGATGACTAATCCAACAGTACAAGCACTCCAAGATGCTAGAGCAGCCGCAATCACCGAAGCAAGAGCCCTCAAGTTTATACCAAACAATTACCGGCTGAAGCAAGTTTCAAAATCTACTCACCATGGATTTAAAGTCGCCATAGCAATTCTTGATCACTCTCACTTCAAGAATGATTTAAGGAGTACTGCCTCGGCGCCATATGATTACATGTATGAGTTCTGGGCCACCAAGGAAAGTACTTCAAATAAGATTACCTTTTCTCTCGACAACAAAGAACAGACACTCACCGTCTCAGACTTCCGCAAGATATTTGGAATTCGGGATACACCCAAAGGTATGTCATTTTCCAGGGATCCTACTAAAGACGAACTCATGGAGATGTTCCATGCTCTTGGATGTCCTGACCTACGAGTTGTGTCCGATTTTACCACCGCTAAAGTAGGTCAACCTTGGAGAGCAATCTTGGGTATTCTCAGTAGATGTCTTACACCTAAAATATCTGGGCATGATGTTGTGCGTGGTCCACTCATGAACATATTCTATGGAATGTACAAAGGCTCAAATGCAGATTATGCATCCTTGTTATGGGAAGAATTTAACTTTCAACTCTTCCAAAACAAGAAGCTGAAGACTAATTTCTTTCCTTACCCTCGGTTTATCAAGCTTATAATTAATTATTTTATGAAGAATGATGTCTCTATTGATAAGCGTGCAGCAAGTCGTCATCACACTGAAGAGGCTGATCATATTGTGGATCTAAGGCATGAAGGACCATCTGGTGCTGTTATTCCTGGTCCTATTCCCGATTATCTTCTGACAGATAAAATTAAAGCTTCTGCTGATTACAAACTACTGCTACTAGAAATCAAGAAGCTAAAAGCAAGCCTTCAGACAGGAGAAGACTCGTCTACTACGGTCAAGAGTAAAGGTAAACGCAAGCAACCAGCTGCTTTATCTGAACCCGAAACCAAGAAGAAGAAGACTGAGGCTAAGAAGGGAAAAAGTACGGCTGATGAGTTCGTTCTCCACGACGAAGAATATGTTGATGATCCTACTCTTGACAAGGCTGAGAGAAAATTAATGAAGATAGCTATTGAAAAGAGTAGGAGAGACACGGGCGGTAGTGGTTCGGGTGCACAGATGAATATTGAAGAAGAGTACGAGGAGCCAGATGATATTGATGAGTTTGGATCACCTGAACGGTATTCTACTTCGAAGGAGACATCCATCCCTGTTTCAGCAAGTGTTGAAAAGGAGTCCGGTGCTCCCACAATCATGGTACCTACCCAGCCTTTAGTAACTCAACCTCCACCAATTCAGCCCTTACCAACCCGACCGGTACCAACACCATTCCTTCCACCTCCAAAAATTCCCATCCTCAGTACTGTTGTCACAACCGAGCCTCTTCAACCAACCCAGAGTAGCTCTGCATCATCTTCAATGGCTGCATTTGTAATGGTAGAACTCTTGGATAAACATACGGATAATCAAAGAAAAGAGATGGATAATCTTCGCCAAGAGCTACTTAGACGATTTCAAAGTGAAGAAGCATCCAAGAAAGCCCAAGAAGAGATGCTTGCTAAGTTCGCTACAGATATGGAGTTGACACGTAAAGCTCATGCAGAAGAACTAGCTCAGGTCAAGCAGGCTGAAGCTGATAAGTATGCTGCACGAATCACGAGACTTCAAGCTATGAAGGATAAATAAAAGGAGCAGAAAGAAACACTTGAAGCTTCTGTTGAAGAGAGAGTGAAAGAATCCGTTGAGTCCCTTATGCCAAAACTGCGTGATGAGATGAAGAAACTCGCGGCTGATAATTTGATGATTAAGTCATCCAATCCTTTCGAATCCGCCTACAAAATTACATATGACTTGACGGATTTTGAATTAAAGAAGATCCTCAAAGCTCGCATGAGGGAACTTGGATCTTTTGATAAATCTAAAGTTCAACGGATACTCTACAAATCACTGAATGAAACTATCATGGAGGATGATCGGTTGTTCAAAATGTTTGGAAGTGTGGTACCTTACCACATTCTGCCTGAAGAGGAAAAGGAAGATAGTGAACAAGAAGAGGGTGACGGGGAAGAAGAAGAAGAATAAGAAGAAGGAGAAGATGATGATGGTGACGATGATGGTGATGATGATGAGGATGATGATGATGATGATGGTAGTGATGGTGGTGATAGAAATGAGGAGAGTGCTAAGGGAAGCAACGAGGATGACGATGAGGATGATGATGGTAAACAGCCTGAAACGGGAGACAAGGTTGCCAGCATAAAGAAACCATCTAAGTCTGGTACCAAGTCACAGAAAGATGTTGCGCAAAAGGAAAAATCCACTTCAACGGAATCAAGACGATCCAAGTGGCGCCATGATGTGAATGCTACTACGGCATCATCGATTCCTGGTACATCTATTGCTGTGTCTATACCTTTTACCACTAACCCTGTTAGTTCTTTTGTTTCTCCTGTGATTGCAGAGTCAGTAACTGAACCTGAAGCTGCACAACACTCGCCTGTTCATGACACCGCCGAGATGCCTGAATCAGAACCAGCAGATGTTCATGTTTCTACTCCTCTACAACAAGAACCACAATCTACTGTTCTCGAGTCAAGCACACGGGACTGGGCGGACACATTGGAGATTGATGAAACTGCACCGCCACAAGCTTGGATCACGGCAGCTGCTAAATATGATCCAATCACAGACGCTGACAGAGATGTTCTATATCTCCGTATCCGTAGTCCGATTGACTTGTGTGCATTTCTGGTTCATGAGTATAAGTCTTCGGTCACTCCGTCTTTGGTGAAGAGAGCGCTAAAGGATAAGATAATTCGCGCCAAAACCAGGTTAAGCCGCATGGAGTACGAGTATTAGGCTGACGAGGTCCTGAAAGCTCTTAACACCGTTCAAAGGCCAGGCCTCCATGAATCAGAAAGAGCTCCACCTCCACTTGATCCTTTTCAAGATAATCAAATTGCTCTCGACTTCTTCGTCACCTATGATCTTGATTATCTCCTCAAGGGTTCATCAAAGTACGCAACTTCCCTGACCTTGCTGAAAGCTGCTAACTGGGGGACAATACCCTGGATCGAGGAAAAGGTAAACCGACTCTGGGTCCCAAAGGTAACTCGTAATTATGATATGTATGCTGTTATAGGTGCATCACATTGGGACGAACGAGTCCGAAGGGCGTACAGAGGTTGCTGCTTAGCCAATTCAGGAAGCAACGTTAGATCCGATATTCGCATCTCCAGCATTTTGGGACTGAAAACTGAAGCCAAGAACGTCTATCATCATGTGACGGAGATTCGTCTAAAGAGGGAGGATGACAGAGAATACATAATACAGCAGGGAGATTTTTCTATCATTCGCCTCGAAGATATCGAAGACATGTTGCTTATGATGACCCGTGATCAACTCACCCATCTTACTCGTGAAGAAATCATTGCCTTGAATACAGCACTTCGTATGTTCACACGAAGCGTTGTTATCAAGAAAGGAGTTGAAGATCTTCAATTGGGAGTTGAAAGCTACCAAAGGAATCTTAACCTAACCCGTCCAATGAATCAAGTTCTACCTCAACACGTCACAAGATGTCCCTATACCGGCATTACTGTTCCGAGTTACGGGATTTTCTACTTGAACAGTCGAGGGATAATGAAGTTTATGAGGGTAGGTGAGCTTTATAAGTACAGTGATGGGACTCTCATATACGTCAGAGGAAAATTGGAGCATCTTAATTCGGGTGGGTCTTTACCAGAGATGACCGAGGACTGGCATCAGGGTTATCAGCAAATGGCGAAATATGTGATCAAGAAGATTGATCAAAAGCTCCGTGAACGTAGATTGATGAGGAGCTTATAAAGATTCGTTGGTGGTAGACCATATGGAGTGCACCACAAGTTACTACAACGATCCATCTAATGGTTCGTACATTTCAGGTCTACTCTATATTGGTTATTAATTGTGAATATGTAAATATGTGAATATTGTGCTTTTACGGCTTGATGTAGTGTTACGGTATGATAATTTTTTCAAGAATTTCTCACGAGATTCTAAATCTTTCAAAATATATCATGCTAAAGCACTACAACTCTCCCTTATTAATTTAAGGGGGAGCATTAACATGTTCTATGGCCAAACATCAATTTCATTTTTACCCAAAGACTGGTTAATCCATTCAATATCCTAAATATTAATGGTTAACATTTTGGATAAGGGGAGAAAAATGGGATTAAGGAGACTTAAATGATACTTGGCTAAAAGATGAAAAAGACTTAACGATAATCCAACTTAATATGTGTACAGCACGTGTTAAGGGGGAGCGTTTTTGATGAACAAAACACCTAAGGTACAAAACTTTTGATTTCAATATCACAAGTACCTTAGGTGATTTTCAAGGATTTTTCATGGTGGCTATACTTTCCCAAAACACGCTTAATTCACGACGAATGTGGTGACAAAAGGGTGGTAGGAATAGGTTTAGTCCAATGATTCATCAGAGCCGATGGAATCTTCCCAAGGACAATTCCCTAGATAGAATTAGAAGTCCTAGGAAAGTTGGAGAAAGATTGTGAACGTAGCTGAATGCCGACCAAGTACTTAAGCTAGCACTGGAACAATCACAACAAGGTGCTAGTTATGACGTATTGGTAAGCATTGAAGGGGTTGAAGAATGAAAAAGAATTGTAAAGATAAAGGGTGTAAAGAAAGAAGCCCTCCTTACAACTTTAGGCAGAAACCGGGTCAATACATTTGCTATTGAGATCATTGATTAATGATTCTCGATATTGAAGAAAGACATCATGGACCCAGTGATGCAATGCACAACCCTTCCCAACTAACTCAAATATCTCTCAAAAGGTATTTGTTTTAATCACACGGAGATCAACACGTTATCTATTGGTTTATTCACTCCGAATAGACTGATATTGAAAAGGTGGCACTCCTCTCCAGCCATCGCTCACTAAATCAAAACGCACTATCGAGTCTAGAGCCACGAGATCATCAAAAGTCTCATTAGGACACTTTCCATTTATTCCTTGCTTTCTCACACACTGTGAAAAGTAAGAGATTTTTATGAGTCCTACGCAGTATTCTTGTAATATTGCCAAAACATCCGAGTAATACGCAAGTATTACAATGAAGATGGAAATCCTGCTTGAGCCAACATCAAACAAGCTCATGGTAGGTTACACGTGCGGTTCTTTAAGAACCAATCTTGTGAAAAACTGGAAAGAAACAGTAGTTTAATTCTTAATTGAACTTAAATTCGTTCCAGGCCTCTACGCATTATCATATGATCTTGCCAGAACACTCAGAGTGATTCTTTATTGATCACAGTGACGAGTGGAAATTCTTCTAGTGTTAACATCAAACAGCACTTGGTAGGTGACATGCAAGATTCTTTATGAATTAAGCTCGTGATAACTAGAAAGCAACGATGGTGAAAATCTTAACTGAAATTCACTTGTTCCAGGTTTCATGAATTGACGGCTTCAATCACAAGGATAATTTATCCAAGTGATTCACTCTTTATGTTTGCAGTCAGCTTTGGACGGTCGAATAAAGAGAACGGGTTTACCCGCGAAATCCTGTCAGGAAGTTACTTAATTGAAACTATCCGTCACGGGTACGATATCTAATATCGTCCAACGGTCTTCACCGACCGGAGGTAAAATGCTACCGAATTAGAATAAAATGTCAAAGCCATTTTATTCGTGTCGTTGTTGTGTACCTGTTAAAGATGGTGGCGTTGTTGTGTACCAGTTGAAGACGGTGGCGTTGTTGTGTACCAGTTGAAGACGGTGGCGTTGCGGTGTACCTGTTGAAGACGTTCCCACATGCTTATGTTTTTCTGCATCAAAGTTCAACAAAATTCAAGAAAGTGCAAAATGAAGTCTTCCGCTGTACCAAACTCTGAAGCTTTCGAGAATTCAACAAAAAGACATAAGTGTGTGGAACATGGAGTCACGAGGAGGCAAGATTCACAAGAAGGCAAAGATCGCACGTGATTGGTCAAAAGAACAATGCTCTCAAGCCAAAGCCTAAAAGATCAAATCAACATATTCACAACAAAAAGAAAGAAGAAAAGACTGCGAGCTAAAGAACGAAGACTTAGTATAGTATGCTAGGTTTAGAACTTTGTAACGTGGAGTGACCTTCCTTAGGGGGAGATTGTTAGAAATACGTTTTAACGAATATTAGAAGTATCGGTCACTCCACAATATTATTAATGTTGTAATAGCTCGTAGTTAATTAGTACTTATTTAGTTAAGTAAGAAACCGACCCATGGGCTTGTCATGGGTCCGCCCAAGCCCAATAGTGGCTTGGATATAAATACCCCTTTCCACCATGGAAAGGGGTTGGTTGTTGATTTTCCATTTTCTCATTTTAATAAAAACACATAGTTCTCTCTCACTTTCTCTCACTAGTTTCTCTCTATAGGAATCTTCAACCCACTTCATAGATTAACAAGATTATCAATATTCTACATCGATAACTTAGACATGGCCAGTGTACACAACAACAATAACAATCCACCTCAAAACAACATGAATAACAACAACAATGAACCTCTACCGGACAATCGCCCGATGATTGAACTTTTGCAAGCACATGTAGGGGGCAACAACGATCCAATTGTCATACCCGCGATTGCAGCCAACAACTTTGAGCTCAAATCCGGCTTTATTCAGATGGTCTCCGCTCAACCATTCTTGGGGCGTACCATTGATGATCCTCATGACCACATCAAAAGGTTCCTACAACTCACAAATACGGTCAAATTCAATGGTGTTCCACAAGAGGTAATCCGCTTATAACTTTTTCCTTTCTCCTTAGAGGGACAAGCCCGACATTGGCTTGCAAAGGAACCGCTACAAAGTATTCTGACGTGACCGGACTTAGAGACCAAATTCATAAACTACTTTTTCCCACCCTCTCGTACTACCGCTTTGCGGAATGAAATTATTAATTTTGAACAAAAGTACGATGAGTCTTTTAGTGAATCTTGGGACCGTTTCAAAGAACTTTTAAGAAAGTGCCCACAACATGGTTTTACCAAAGTGCACCAAATTAATACTTTTTACAATGGTTTAAGCATGAATGACCAAGATTCACTAAATAGTGCCTCGGGGGGTAATATTTTGGTTAAGAGTTCTAATGCCGCTTGGGATATTATCGAAAATAAGTCTCGTGTGCAAACCAAGAGTGTTCGGACCAATGCCGCTAGTGCTAGTACTAGTGACAACGACAAGAGACTTGACAAAATTACATCGCTTCTTGAATTGCTTGCTACCCAAACCGCTAGCAACACCAACAGCATCAACGCTAAAAACGCTCAAGTCAATGCTGTAATCCAACCATGTGAAATATGCGGGGGTCCTCACTCTTACACTACTTGTACTTCCACCCAAGACTATCCTTCTGAGAATGTTAACGCAGCATACGGTACCTATCCTCCGGCCGCTTATCAAGCTCGTCCTCAAGGAGACCGCAACTTTCTCAGCTATCGCTCAAACAACTTTCTCTCACCGCCCGGTTTTCCTCCACACAATCAAAACCAACAACAAAACCTTAACCGAACTACTCAAAATCAACCTCGAGCACCATACCAACCACCTCAAAGACAACCATATCCACCTCAAAGAAACAACCAAGTTTACCAACAACCTGCTTATCAACCACCCGCCTACCATGCTCCTCCTCCCAACCAACCCACCGCATTACACCAAGATGTTGAAACCTACAAGAGGACCAATGATGTGATCGTGGAAAATCTCCAGCGGGAAGTGCTCAACTTGAAAGCAGATATGGTGAAACAAGGGAACGATCTTCGAGCTGATATGCGAAACACTTTGGCATGTCAAACGAATGACTTAAGGAACATGATGGCTGGTTTCTTCCAAGGTAATCAATCCTCTTCTTCGGGTACTCTTCCGAGTAACACCGTGGCTAATCCAAGAGGGGAGATGAAAGCAATCACCACTCGCAGTGGCAAAGGTACCAAGGAACCCGAGCTTCCTATACCTCCACCGGTGATTGTGACTAAGGAAAACGAGTCCCCTATTCCTAATCCTCAATCTTCTACTTCCCCAATTCCTCCACCTCTTACTTCTACCCCTCCTCCACCCAAGGATGTGAGTGATCCTTCGATCCCAAAGCCTTCCTCTTCTTCCGATATACCTTATCCCTCAAGGTTGAGGAAAGAGAAGCTCAAAAGCAAGGACGATATTCAGGTTTCGAACTTTCTCAAAATGTTTAAACAATTGAATTTCAACATCTCCTTCACTGAGGCTCTCGCTCACATGCCTAAATATGCGAAAATGTTCAAAGATCTTCTTAGCGACAAGGAGAAGCTTCTTGATATTGCTAATACCCAACTTAACGAGAATTTCTCTGCAGTGCTCTTAAGGAAATTGCCAATCAAACTTGGTGAACCGGGTCGCTTCTTAATCCCTTGCAACTTCCCGGGAGTAGAGAATTGCATGGCCCTAGCCGATCTAGGTGCCAGTGTTAACTTAATGCCTTTAAGTGTTTGGAAGCAATTATCTCTCCCTGAGCTAGTCCCCACCAAAATGACTTTGGAATTAGCTAACCGTACGGTTGCTTATCCAGTGGGGATAGCCGAAGACGTTTTTGTAGGAGTCGACAAATTCACTTTTCCTGCTGATTTCGTCGTCGTCGACTACGATATGGACCCTCGTGTGCCATTAATCGTTGGACATCCATTCTTGAGGACCGGTCGCACTCTCATCGATGTAGAAGCGGGTGAGCTTATCATGAGAGTTGGTGACGATCAAATCGTCTTCAACAAGGAAAAGCTTTCTAAACAGCCTTATTCATACGAGAGTGTTAATTGTATCGACGTTCTTGATGTAGCTTGTGAAGAACACTTCAAAGATGCTTGCAAAAGTATTCCTACCTCTCCTCCTAATGTTGAGACCGTTTCCTCTATTGATTCATCACTGACTCTATTTGGAGAAAGTGATTTACTTTGGAAATATTTTGAAGCAACCATGGGAGATGTGAACTTAGAATATGACGATTCTCCCACCGATTGGGTTGAAGACATTCGTCTCATTGAGAAACTTCTCAAAGAGGACCATATTTCTCCACCATCTCCCAAGGCTATTGTTGATTGTGGTAAATTACACCTTTTAGGAAAAAGGCGTAAAAGCGGTAAGTATTGAACAAATGACTAGGAAAAATCAAGTGTTAATGACCCAATTAAGTTTGTTTCCCAAGGAGGTATATGTGTGTGACTAAGATGTACAAGATTTGAGATTAATATTTGGTTTAGAAGGGGATTAGAAGAGAAAATGACGAAGTCGTAAAAATAAAAATTAACACAAAATCACTATTAGGAAGTTAAAACGTAGAACCTTAAAAATCACAAAAATAAAAATAAATTCTAAAAATTACCAAAAATTTACCAAAAATCAAAAATAATAAACTAAGAGTTTACAAATGATCAAAACTTTTTTAAACCTTTTAAATAATTAAATATTCAATTTTTAAATGCTAATTAAAGCCCTAAAAATCAAATAAATTATCAAAAAGCCCAAATAAAGATTTTTCAATTGATAAACCTCTAAAATGACCTAAAATGATTAAAAACTATTTTTAGAAATTTTAAAACTAATAAAAACTATTTAAAATGATTTAAAAACTATTAAAACTTAAAATAATTATAAAAATTAATCTATAAGTGATAAAATTATTCTAAAAGTTGCTAAATTCCTATTTTAATGTAATTAACCTAAGAAAAATGTAAAAAGTTGGAAAAAGTGAAATTTTAAAAATAATAATAAAATAATAATAAAATAATATTAAAAATCCAAAAATTATAAAAAATTCTAAAAACTTGCAAACTAGTTTATTTTAACCTAAATAATCAGAAAATCAAAGTGAAATTACCAAAATACCCCTAATGGGCCCTCAAATGGGCCAAATCCAAATTCAGTCAACACAAATGGGCTTTTGGGCCCAAAAAGTCAAACTTGACCCAATTGACTTGGAAAAGCCCTATCTGACTTAAAATTCAATTCTAAGAACAAAACTCTAAAGGCCCAAAAGCTGAAAATGTGCTTATCACAGCTTATTGAACACAAAGCTTATTCTTATTGGGCTTTTCAGCCCATTAAGCCATAAGCTAATGCCATAAGCTCTAATTTGACACACAACCCTCTTTTTGGATGCCAAAGAGATCTGTCAAAAGAAATTTTCAATAAGCTCACTCTATAAGCCAGAAAATAGAAAAGTAAAAATTCACAAAACGACAAAATAGTCGTTTTTGAGAAATACTGAACCTCAGAAGCTGAATCAACTTGCAAAAGCTTTCAAATGGACTCAATAAGCAATATCAATCAACAAAAATCCAATAAGCACAAGAAATAAGCCAGAATAAGCACAAATGAACTTATGTAAAAGTGAAAGGACTTGGTTTTCTAGTCAAACCTAAAAGTCAACCACCCAAATGCTCCAGGATGAACAAATGGGTCAAAATATGAGCACCTATTACAAAAACAAAGTTGTTGCTGGTTAAAATAAGCTATTATAGCTTATTGATAAGCTGACACCAAAATTGCACTAGCAGTGGCAACTAGCAGGGGAAAGGAGTTCCCACTGCTTTGACTAATTGACCAAGCTTATTTGAGAGTTCTGGTTTGATTCAATTGGAAACAAAGGCACCCTTGTGATCAGTGAACCACAAGGAGTCAATAGCAACAATAAAATCACAAAATGATCCACACAATAAGCCACAATAAGCCAAACAGTCCACAGATATGCTCCAGGTATGCAAATAAGCAGTTAAGCACTTAATAAGCAGATTTAAGCAAAATAAGCCAACCAAACTTAACCAGATGCACACACAAGCTATATAAACTAACAATAAACATTAAGCAACAAAAATCAAACACTGAATCAAAGTGAGTAGCAAGATCAAAGCACAAAAAGTTACTGATGAACAAAGAACAAAATGCAGAAACAGTTTGTTGATATACTTGACACTTAATCCAATTTCAAGCCTCAAATCCTTCTACCCTGGTGTGATTAGCTATGATTTAGCACTTGTTACCCTTAACCTATGCTTAGATCTAGGTGTCCTCAAAATCCTAGCCAATTTTACCAAGTTATGAAGATTTTATAGCCAATCTATGAATCTATGTGTTCAAGACCACAAAACCTGCAAACAGATGAACAAATGCTCCCAAATAACAGATACCAATACTTGCATACAACACACAAGCATTAACAAACCTCAAATCCAACTTATGCAGTAATCCCAAACACCCTTTTAAAACTTATTTTCACAAATTTTCAAAGGATCATTAAGATTCAACCCACAAATCAGATCAGTAACACCTCATTAACATCAAACCAAGCCAAATCAACAATAAACAACCACAATAACACAGATTCAATCACAAATCCACAAAAATCACAAATATTCAGAAACTTAAAGAGAAAATGAAAAGGGAAGAAGGTGCAAACCTCCAAGACCTACATCCAGGCCCTGGATTGTTTGAGCTGAGGTACTAGCAAAACAAGTACCAGCTTCCAATGCTTCTAAGATAAACAAACACAAAGTAAGATCAAATATAATGCCAACTTTCTGATTTTTGATGCACAAGCTTTATCAACTAAAACCTTGCCTCAAAAACCTTCAAACATATAAATGGAACTCAGATTTTAGCTTCTCAAACACCAAACTTTTATAAATAACAGATTAGAACTCAAAATTTTAACAAATTTAAACTTTATTTCATAAAAAGGAATTACAAAGATTAAAAGCTAAAATCTGGAACAAAGGGACTCTCACATGTTGAGGTCTCCTTTTATAGGCAAATGCCTGGCTAAACACTATTCATAAACCCTAGAACTGAATTCCCTATAATGCCCTTGGTTCTTCTAGACGAATCCTTGGTGTGAGCTGTCCAAAGTGATCCTGGATGTTCATTTTAGCTTTGTAATGAAGCAAATGATGTGGGCTATTGATCTTGACACGTCACATAACTTGGAGAGTAAGTTGCAATGTGATTGGCTAAACGGGAATTGGGGGTGGGGTCCATAGTGAGTGGGATTAAGGGTTTTTGGTGTGGGATAGGTTTCTGCACATGTGAATCAAGTGTGTGCAATGGGAATTGGTTTTTACCCCAAGTTTAAGTGGAGTAAAATCTGGAGGTGAAGAAGGGTGAATAGTAGTAATTTTGATCCGATTTTGGGGGAAATGGATGTGTTTGGCGCATTTTCAGTTTAAATGTTTCAATATGCACACATTCAGCCCTTGTTCTTTGGTATTTTTGGTAAACAAAGAATTTCAGCTTAGAAAACATGTTTCCCTTTATAATATCTTTCACCATTTGTCACTTTTGGCACCAAACTAAGGAAAAAGGATTTCAAGGGTTATTTTTGCCATTTTTGGATAATTCAAGGGCTGATTTTGGACATTGTTGATCTTCAAAGGTCTTCATTGTAACTTTGACTTTATGAGGGACCATAATTGGCAATTTGAAATTGTTGAGGGACTAATCTTGCCATTTCTTCAAAGTTGAGGGACCTTTTGTGTAATTTTGACAAACTTAAGGGACCAAACTTGTAATCATTAATATACAAGGGTTTTAAGTGTCATTTCTTCAATAAATGAGGATCAATCTTGTTTGTCTTCAAGTCTTCAAGGTATTTTGTTGAGAATTCCATGATTAAGTCCCGGTTCTTTGTACGGCTTCGTTTCTCGTGTCCATTTTTCCTTGTAACTTGTGATCTTTTGTCTTTTTCACGAAATCCATACCTAAAATACACAAGTAAACAAACACAAGCATATATATGGTATTTTATGACATTTATATGCATTTAAAGCCCGAAAAGAACGATGAGATCATGTATAAATGCCATCTCATCACTCCCCCATACTAAGCCATTGCCATGCCCTCACGCAATGCTAGAATAAAGTATCTAAGCATCACCAAAGTTCAATTTTATTAACCTTTATTGAAAAGTAAAAGACTTGCAACATACTACAAAGATGTGTAAAGACATAACATATGATTTTCATCACAAAAAGTGACTTTTAGGGTCAAAGAATAGAAACAAGTAAATGTCCCTTAGAGTAAACTTCGTCATCCTTGATCGTCATACATTCCATGCTAAGTGCAAAAACAAGATCATCGTTGGTACAAGTCACAATGCTAACACAACTCATACGTCCAAATTGTGTAATACTTTTTCTCCCCGCAATCCTAGTTATTATAAAAGGAAATGGGTTACTAGCATTTTTTATCTATTTGTCATGGATCACAAGTGATTCATATTGACTTATTTGAGTAGTTATTAGTCCGAAAGCAAAGTAGCACGATTTGATCAATAGTTAGCCGAAGGACAAAATCTTTTAAAACGGCTTCTCGTGTATCTCCTTAAGTTCATATCTTGGCATAACTCGTTTCACGATTTGAGACCTTTCTCGGACCGATATTTGGCATGTACTTCATACTTCAAATCTTGGGAAGACGTTCTTGAAATTATGGTCTTCTCTTCATATATTTGGAATTTCTTCACTTGACATTTTTGAGAGATTCTTCATATTGGACCACGACTTCATCATTTTTCTTCAATCTTTACCTTGGATTTTGATATACAACGATCCGCCTCCTTTTCGGACTTGGATATATTTATCCTCATACCTTGTTAGGGTCTTTTTGGATAGACTTTCTCCATTCTTTAGGGGAGTAATTGCTTCTCGTCGTGTGTCTCGATCCTTCATATTGATTTAGGAATAATGATACTTCACATCATCTTTGGATCTTTAGCAAAAAATAGAGCTCCTCATGCCTTGTTAGGGCCTTTTTGGATGATCGCCAATCTTCGCGTCCCGCTTCAATAAGTTATGCCTTGGCTATGAACTCTATTCAACCCCGAGCAACTTTTAAACGATCTTGCGCTAGAGGCTAAGTAACCTTTCAAATCGTACGACCTTACTTATTGCAATTATGATTTATTCCTAATGCATTGATCTTATGGGAAGAAAAAGCCACAATTAAAAACATATGAGTTTTTGAAAGAACATTTTCATGTTCTACGTTTAGCATGATCACTTGTCTAACTCTATCATTTCTCGTTCCTTACTATATAAAGACCTCTAATTAAAGAGACTCGTGAATACTTAGCCATGCAAGTCAAAATTAAGCCAAATTTGGATTAGCTTTCATTAAGACTTTATCAAATCAAAGTTTTGGGTTTTCAAGCCACCTATAGGATCTTGCACTTTCTTGGACTTTTTCAAGTTTAGAGAATGCGTTTTAAAGTTCCCTTGATAAGTGACTTTCTAGAATCAATTATAGGAACTTGCGAAAAGTTCTTGTTCTTAACCCGTATGAATTAAGACTTTCGCGTTTTAAAGCTCCCTATATAAAAGTCTAGCAAAACTTGAATTGAGCGGGTTAAGGAATGTAAATGGCTCCAAATGCCCATCAAGTCAAAAATTAACTCTTATTCTACCCATCGGAAAATATACATTCGTGTCTTAAAAACACTTATGAAAACTAAGAAAAATTTTAAAATTTGGCCATTTTTAGCTTTATTATCAAAACAAAACATTGAAAATTGGAAACCGTGAGGGCGTAGCAAAGCAAGTACCTATTCACCCCCCATACTAAAAGTAAACATTGTCCTCAATGTTTCGAGTATAAAGGTGGAGCACCCCCATACTAGAGACGAAGAGTCGAATGCTTAGGATCTAGCATGGAAAGGGTGATCAACAATATATCTAAAGCCGTTTATTAAGTATGCTAAAAGATAATTGTTAGAACAATAAAGGATATGTCATGGATTCGTGAAAAACTTCTTCAAACGAACGATGGAGGCTCACGTAAACGAACATGAGAGTCTTCATACGTAGATAATGATGATGATCTAGATAACACAACCACAAACAACCACGAGACAACGAGTTGAAAGGGTACAAGTCCCTTATTAGTGAATAGTGAGCATAAAAGATAAGCATGGGATCTCCCCCACGAGGCACCTCGTTTTTGATTACCGAGTCATGAGCTCGACTCGATCCCCTCAATGCTAATTATCATTGGGGAAGGTGACTTGGTCGAGGGAAACCATTGAAGGAATTTCCCCACCAAAGTAGTGCTTAAGCCTATGTCCATTCACCTTGAAATTAGGACCATCATCTTGAGCTAGCTCAATGGTCCCATATGGAAATACTTGTGTAATGGTGAACGGACCTGACCAACGAGATTTCAATTTCCCGGAAAATATCTTAAGACGAGAGTTAAAAAGCAACACTTGATCACCAACGTTAAAAACCCGGTTTTTAATCTTTGAATCATGAAACTTTTTAGTATTTTCTTTAAAAATTAATGAATTTTCATAAGCATTATCCCTTAATTCATCCAATTCATTCAATTGTATTTTCCGGTGATCTCCCGCGGTCTTCAAGTCAAAATTAGCATGCTTAAGGGCCCAATATGCCTTATGCTCCAACTCAATGGGCAAATGACAATTCTTCCCATAGACTAACTTATAAGGAGTGCAACCGATAGGTGTCTTATAAGCGGTCCTAAAGGCCCATAAAGCATCATCGAGTTTGTCGGACCATGAAGCATGGTTTTCTCCAATAGACCTCTCTAAAATCCTCTTCAAAGCTCGGTTCGAAACCTCGACTTGCCCACTCGTTTGCGGGTGATAAGCTGTAGAAAGACGATGTGTAACTCCATATTTCTTTAGAACCTTTTCGAATTGGTCATTACAAAAATGGGTTCCACGATCGCTTATAATAGCACGAGGGGTTCCGAACCGAGAGAATAGTTGTTTCAAAAACTTCACTACCACACGAGCATCATTAGTAGGCAAAGCCTTAGCTTCCACCCATTTAGAAAGGTAGTCCACCGCGACGAGGATATATTTGTTGCCATGAGACGATGGGAACGGCCCCATAAAGTCTATTCCCCATATGTCGAAAATCTCACATACTTGAATTATGTTTTGCGGCATTTCATCACGTTGAGACGATTTTCCTTGACGTTGGCACGAATCACACGACTTCACAAGTGCGTGTGCATCACGATAGATAGAAGGCCAAAAGAAACCGGCATCGAACACTTTCTTAGCCGTGAGATTAGCACCGTGGTGACCACCCGTGGGTCCCTCGTGACAAGCTCTAAGGATATTAGAAGCTTCGGCACCAAACACACAACGTCGAACGAGTTGATCCGCACAAATCCGAAAAAGATAAGGGTCGTCCCAAAAATAGAACTTGACGTCACGAAAGAATTTTCGTTTTTGTTGTGTCGTCATACCCTTGATTATGAAATTGCCCGCATGGTAATTTGCAATGTCGGCAAACCATGGGGTGGTGTCTTTAGAATTAACTACACCGAGAGTCTCAAGAGGAAATGTTTCGGTAATTTCCTTCTTCTCGAAAACATCTTTGTGAGGATCTTCTAGACGAGAGAGATGATCGGCCGCTAGATTCTCGGCTCCTTTTTTGTCAAGCACGGTGACATCAAATTCTTGGAGGAGGAGCATCCAACGAAGCAATCTTGGCTTAGCATCTTGCTTAGCTAAGAGATACTTGATAGCCGAATGGTCGGTATACACAATGCTTTTAGTTAAGACGAGATAAGGTCGGAATTTCTCAAAAGCATAGACCACGGCAAGGAATTCCTTTTTCGTTGTGGTGTACTTTAATTGAGCCTCGGTCATCGTCTTACTAGCATAGTGGATAGGACGAAAATACTTGTCATAACGTTGCCCTAAGACGGCCCCTATAGCATAATCACTTGCATCGCACATGATTTCAAAGGGTAATTCCCAATTAGGAGCAACAAGAATGGGAGCTTCGGTAAGTTTCCTTTTGAGAGTCTCGAAAGCCTTAACACAATCCTCATTAAAGTTAAAAGGAGCATCCTTCTCGAGAAGGTGTGTCATAGGACGAGAAATCTTTGAAAAGTCCTTGATGAAACGACGATAAAAGCCCACGTGGCCTAGGAAACTCCTAACTCCTTTAACGGTTTTGGGATGAGGTAACTTGGCGATGACGTCTACCTTAGCTTTATCGACCTCAATCCCCGCCTTCGACACCTTATGTCCTAAGACGATTCCTTGTTTACACATGAAATGACATTTTTCCCAATTAAGCACAAGATTGGTTTCTTCACAACGTTTTAACATTTGTTCGAGATTAGATAAACATGACATGAACGAATTACCAAACACCGAGAAGTCATCCATAAACACTTCCATCGACTTCTCGATCATATCGTGAAAAATCGCCATCATACACCGTTGAAACGTACCGGGTGCATTACAAAGTCCGAAAGGCATCCTACGATAAGCGAACGTTCCATAAGGACACGTAAACGTAGTCTTCTCTTGATCACAAGGGTCGATAGGGATTTGAAAGTAACCGGAAAAACCATCTAAAAAGCAATAGAATTCATTTCCCGCAAGTCGCTCCAACATTTGATCCATGAAGGGCAAAGGAAAGTGGTCTTTACGAGTGGCGTCATTTAACTTTCGGTAGTCAATACACACCCTCTAACCAGTCACAACACGAGTGGGAACTAACTCGTTGTTTTCATTAGGCACAACGGTCATTCCTCCCTTTTTAGGGACACAATGGATTGGGCTCACCCATGGGCTATCGGATATAAGATAAATCATTCCCGCGTCAAGGAGTTTAAGGACCTCCTTTTTAATGACATCGTGAATTTTGGGATTCACCCTTCTTTGACTTTGAATTGCGGGTTTGTAGTCCTCCTCCATTAAAATCTTGTGAGTACAAAATTTTGGGTCAATACCCTTAACGTCGGATATTTTCCACGCAATTGCCCCTTTATGAGCCTTAAGAACTTTCAAGAGCTCGGTTTTTTCATCATTAGCAAGACCTTTTGCAATAATAACCGGCAACTTGTCATCACCTTCCAAGAATGCGTATTCAAGGTGAGAAGGAAGATCTTTCAATTCGAGGATAGGTGGTTCCTCGATTGAAGATTTTGGTTCAACACTCATAACTTCCATCGGTGAAAGAAATGGTGGAATAGAAGTATCATCACTAATCAACACCTCATCTTCATTGTCGATTTCATTTGAAGTGAGATCGCCTCCTTGGAATGGAGTGAGATTTGGTGTGGAATTAGCAAGAATCGGATCCAAAATAGTGGGATTGCCACTTGACGAGCTATCAGAAAAACCTAACACTTCTTGTGAAAACTCATTGCAAACCACATCAACGATGTCAATGTGATTGATGGTAGCGATTGCATAAACATGAGAAGGTTTCGAGTTTTGAGTAGCGTTTATAACAAGTTCCTCTTCGTTGAATCTCAAAGTGATAGTTCTCGCATGAACATCGATAAGCGATCTCGAAGTGTCTAAAAATGATCGACCTAAAATTAGAGGAACTTGAGGATCCACGGGGATGTCAACTACTATAAAATCAACGGGATAGTAGAACTTCCCCACTTTCATGAAAACATCTTCGGCTACTCCACATGCCATAATCGTAGAATGATCGGCCATCTCGATGGACATGTTCGAAGGAATGAGAGCCGGAAGCGAAAGCGATTTCCAAATGGAAAATGGCATCAAATTAATGCTCGCACCAAGATCGGCCAAGGCGAGGCATTCTTTCATATCTTGTATGTCACAAGGAATGAGAAATTTTCCGGGATCACCAACTTTTTCCGGTATGCGGTTAAGATAAACCGAAGAACAATTAGCAAGCTTTGAAAGCTTTTCCTTATCGCTCATCATACTTTTAAAAATGGAAGCGAAACGAGGCATATATAACAACGCGTCGGCTAAACTCACATCAAAATGCACTTGTTGAAACATTTTTATAAAAATCTCGATTTGTTGTTTGTTACGTTCTTGCAACTTCTCTTTGTTTCGTCTTGAAGGGTAGGGTAAAGGTGGTGTCGGTTGGTCATTAGGCAACGGCCTTGGAAACTCGGGTTCCACAATTGGTATTGGTTCAACCGTAGGTGTGGTATGAGCGGTACTTCGTGGGATTGTAATGTGCTCCTTTTCGACCATCACCTCGGGTTCTTTCTCGATTTCCTTCTCCTTAGAAGTACTTGGACGAGAGATTGGTTCGTTGAAAGTTTTACCACTTCGTGTAGTAATAACCTTCATTTCTCCCTTCGGGTTTGCAATGGTATCACTAGGAAGACCACCCGAAGAAGAGGGCTTACACATGATTGCTTCAAACATCTTAGCCATTCGGTCCTCAAATTTTGATTGCCTAGCATCCGCTTTTAATAACTCTTGCTTAATCTCATGTTGTCCTAATTCCATCTTTTGTTGGTTTTGTTGAAGACGTTGGACATTTCCTTCCATTTTGTTTGCATGAGTTTTAAGTTCATTAGCAAGTTCATTTTTTAGCTCGTTTTTCAACTCGGATCTTAAGCTAATCATCTCACGTTGCATGTTATCAAATTTAGCATCATTTGCTTTTGCATAATCCAAAAATTCTCCTTGCAAATTTTTCGTGTGAGCATTTTGAAAACCTTGTGTAGTGTTTTGAAAATCACGGTTTTGATTTTGATTAGACATTTTTCCATTCCCACTTTGATAATTCCCCTTGTTGTAATTGCGTGTGTTGCCTTGGTAATTACCTTGGTTGTTGTTTCGATAATTGTTAACATTTTGGTTTGGTGGAGCTTGATTTTGGCGGGAACCTTGGCCGTTTTGGTTGTAAGTTCCCGTTGCTACATAAGCACTCGAAGTGTTACCATCCGCGGTAATGCACTCGGAAAGATCATGAGCTCCCCCACAAGATAAACAACTCTTAGCAACCGCTTTAACCGAAGCGGAATTGGAAGCTTCTTGAGCCATCCAATGGGACATAAGATTAGCAAATCTATCAAAAACCGATTTTCCTCATTAGCTTCATCATGTAAGGCATTAATGCTACGAGACAATTGTGACAAAGATGACGAACCCATGTTGGCAACACTCGGTGTGTTACGAGGGTTATAAACCTTAGATCTATTTTCAATGATTTGTAAAGCCTCATTTGTCGTCTTGCACAAAAAATTACCACCCGCGGCGGCATTCAAATAATCTCGTTCATGGTCATTAAGCCCATTATAAAAAGTATCCACTTGATGCAATTCCGTAAAATCATGGTGTGGACATTCATGTAACATCTCTTTAAATCGTTCCCATGCCATTGAAAAACTTTCATTATTTCTTTGCACAAATCGTGAAATCTCATTTTTTAAGTGTGTTGTTTTAGATGGTGGAAAAAACTTGTTCACAAACTTAGAAACGAGATCAGCCCATGTTAAAATCGAATTTGGCGGTTCTCTCTCGAGCCAAATTTTTGCGGGTCCATCCAACGAGTATGGAAACAACATCATCTTAATGGCGTCATGTGGAACATCCTTAAATTTGCTAGTGGCGGTGAGACGGTTAAAATTCCTAATGTGGTAATGCGGGTTGTCTTTCTCATGACCTCTAAACTTATTTGCTTGCAACATCGACATTAAACCCGTCTTAATTTCGAAATTCTCCGCAAGGATAGCGGGAATAACATTAGCCTCTCCAAAACCCTCGGTGGGTGCTTGTAGCAACTCCATCATAGTACGATTAGCCATGACGACTTCTTGTTCTACAATAGGTTCAACAATTGGAGGTTCTTCAACAATCAACGTCTCTTGATTGGCTTGTTTTTGAAGTCGTTTACGAGCTCGTTTTGCTTGATTACGAGTGATCATAAACTTCACGAAGAATGGGAGGTGAGCAAAGAAGATTCTTTTTGGGTGTTTTGTGAATTTTCAATTTTTTTGTGTTTTTGATGATATTTAATTTTTTTTGGATTTTGGTGTATCTTCGTAGACAACAATCTACAAAATCTCTCCTCGAATCAAACTCTTGATTAAAGAAGCCTCAAAGGAATGAAAACGATCACGTGGAGTGAACGCCTTCGACTGACTTTAGAACTTTGGTGAAAACCAAATTGTTCAAGAGGGTTTAATCACAAAGAAAACCAAGCAAATATATTATACGTAATAATACTTTGGGCGGCAAAACCCTCGATTAGCCTTCAATCTCAAAATACTCACAAGCAAGCGGGGAAACGAGGCGGCGCGAAGCACTTAAGAGCCTTTTTCCTTAGGGTATATTTTATAATACCCGCCTTATACCCACCTTATAGTTTGTATTTTTCAAAATCGAGCTTCACGAAAGTATTTATCTATTTTTGCCTTTTCTTTTTGTTTGAGATTCGAATACAATAATTAGGAGATCAAATCCCAATTAAGGTTGTGTTTTCACACTTTTGGAGATATTGTATATTGATTGTGATACTTAATACAATATAGTAATAATATTTGTACAAGAAAAACCAAGAAAACCGATAATACGTATTAGTAGAGTTCTACTAATACAAATACTATTTGGCTAATATTAAAAACAACAATGCAAATTAATCACGACACAACTCCCCGGCAGCGGTGCCAAAGTGATTGTGGTAAATTACACCTTTTAGGAAAAAGGCGTAAAAGCGGTAAGTATTGAACAAATGACTTTAGGAAAAATCAAGTGTTAATGACCCAATTAAGTTCGTTTCCCAAGGAGGTATATGTGTGTGACTAAGATGTACAAGATTTGAGATTAATATTTGGTTTAGAAGGGGATTAGAAGAGAAAATGACGAAGTCGTAAAAATAAAAATTAACACAAAATCACTATTAGGAAGTTAAAACGTAGAACCTTAAAAATCACAAAAATAAAAATAAATTCTAAAAATTACCAAAAATTTACCAAAAATCAAAAATAATAAACTAAGAGTTTACCAATGATCAAAACTTTTTTAAACCTTTTAAATAATTAAATATTCAAATTTTAAATGCTAATTAAAGCCCTAAAAATCAAATAAATTATCAAAAAGCCCAAATAAAGATTTTTAAATTGATAAACCTCTAAAATGACCTAAAATGATTAAAAACTATTTTTAGAAATTTTAAAACTAATAAAAACTATTTAAAATGATTTAAAAACTATTAAAACTTAAAATAATTATAAAAATTAATCTATAAGTGATCAAATTATTCCAAAAGTTGCTAAATTCCTATTTTAATGTAATTAACCTAAGAAAAATGTAAAAAGTTGGAAAAAGTGAAATTTTAAAAATAATAATAAAATAATAATAAAATAATATTAAAAATCCAAAAATTATAAAAAATTCTAAAAACTTGCAAACTAGTTTATTTTAACCTAAATAATCAGAAAATCAAAGTGAAATTACCAAAATACCCCTAATGGGCCCTCAAATGGGCCAAATCCAAATTCAGTCAACACAAATGGGCTTTTGGGCCCAAAAAGTCAAACTTGGCCCAATTGACTTGGAAAAGCCCTATCTGACTTAAAATTCAATTCTAAGAACAAAACTCTAAAGGCCCAAAAGCTGAAAATGTGCTTATCACAGCTTATTGAACACAAAGCTTATTCTTATTGGACTTTTCAGCCCATTAAGCCATAAGCTAATGCCATAAGCTCTAATTTGACACACAACCCTCTTTTTGGATGCCAAAGAGATCTGTCAAAATAAATTTTCAATAAGCTCACTCAATAAGCCAGAAAATAGAAAAGTAAAAATTCACAAAACGACAAAATAGTCATTTTTGAGAAATACTGAACCTCAGAAGCTGAATCAACTTGCAAAAGCTTTCAAATGGACTCAATAAGCAATATCAATCAACAAAAATCCAATAAGCACAAGAAATAAGCCAGAATACGCACAAATGAACTTATGTAAAAGTCAAAGGACTTGGTTTTCTAGTCAAACCTAAAAGTAAACCACCCAAATGCTCCAGGATGAACAAATGGGTCAAAATATGAGCACCTATTACAAAAACAAAGTTGTTGCTGGTTAAAATAAGCTATTATAGCTTATTGATAAGCTGACACCAAAATTGCACTAGCAGTGGCAACTAGCAGGGGAAAGGAGTTCCCACTGCTTTGACTAATTGACCAAGCTTATTTGAGAGTTCTGGTTTGATTCAATTGGAAACAAAGGCACCCTTGTGATCAGTGAACCACAAGGAGTCAATAGCAACAATAAAATCACAAAATGATCCACACAATAAGCCACAATAAGCCAAACAGTCCACAGATATGCTCCAGGTATGCAAATAAGCAGTTAAGCACTTAATAAGCAGATTTAAGCAAAATAAGCCAACCAAACTTAACCAGATGCACACACAAGCTATATAAACTAACAATAAACACAAAGCAACAAAAATCAAACACTGAATCAAAGTGAGTAGCAAGATCAAAGCACAAAAAGTTACTGATGAACAAAGAACAAAATGCAGAAACAGTTTGCTGATATACTTGACACTTAATCCAATTTCAAGCCTCAAATCCTTCTACCCTGGTGTGATTAGCTATGATTTAGCACTTGTTACCCTTAACCTATGCTTAGATCTAGGTGTCCTCAAAATCCTAGCCAATTTTACCAAGTTATGAAGATTTTATAGCCAATCTATGAATCTATGTGTTCAAGACCACAAAACCTGCAAACAGATGAACAAATGCTCCCAAATAACAGATACCAATACTTGCATACAACACACAAGCACTTAACAAACCTCAAATCCAACTTATGCAGTAATCCCAAACACCCTTTTAAAACTTATTTTCACAAATTTTCAAAGGATCATTAAGATTCAACCCACAAATCAGATCAGTAACACCTCATTAACATCAAACCAAGCCAAATCAACAATAAACAACCACAATAACACAGATTCAATCACAAATCCACAAAAATCACAAATATTCAGAAACTTAAAGAGAAAATGAAAAGGGAAGAAGGTGCAAACCTCCAAGACCTACATCCAGGCCCTGGATTGTTTGAGCTGAGGTACTAGCAAAACAAGTACCAGCTTCCAATGCTGCTAAGATGAACAAACACAAAGTGAGATCAAATATAATGCCAACTTTCTGATTTTTGATGCACAAGCTTTATCAACTAAAACCTTGCCTCAAAAACCTTCAAACATATAAATGGAACTCAGATTTTAGCTTCTCAAACACCAAACTTCTATAAATAACAGATTAGAACTCAAAATTTTAAGAAATTCAAACTTTATTTCATAAAAAGGAATTACAAAGATTAAAAGCTAAAATCTGGAACAAAGGGACTCTCACATGTTGAGGTCTCCTTTTATAGGCAAATGCCTGGCTAAACACTATTCATAAACCCTAGGACTGAATTCCCTATAATGCCCTTGGTTCTTCTAGACGAATCCTTGGTGTGAGCTGTCCAAAGTGATCCTGGATGTTCATAACTTGGAGAGTAAGTTGCAATGTGATTGGCTAAACGGGAATTGGGGGCGGGGTCCATAGTGAGTGGGATTAAGGGTTTTTGGTGTGGGATAGGTTTCTGCACATGTGAATCAAGTGTGTGCAAAGGGAATTGGTTTTTACCCCAAGTTTAAGTGGAGTAAAATCTGGAGGTGAAGAAGGGTGAATAGTAGTAATTTTGATCCGATTTTGGGGGAAATGGATGTGTTTGGCGCATTTTCAGTTTAAATGTTTCAATATGCACACATTCAGCCCTTGTTCTTTGGTATTTTTGGTAAACAAAGAATTTCAGCTTAGAAAACGTGTTTCCCTTTATAATATCTTTCACCATTTGTCACTTTTGGCACCAAACTAAGGAAAAAGGATTTCAAGGGTTATTTTTGCCATTTTTGGATAATTCAAGGGCTGATCTTGGACATTGTTGATCTTCAAAGGTCTTCATTGTAACTTTGACTTTATGAGGGACCATAATTGGCAATTTGAAATTGTTGAGGGACTAATCTTGCCATTTCTTCAAAGTTGAGGGACCTTTTGTGTAATTTTGACAAACTTAAGGGACCAAACTTGTAATTATTAATATACAAGGGTTTTAAGTGTCATTTCTTCAATAAATGAGGATCAATCTTGTTTGTCTTCAAGTCTTCAAGGTATTTTGTTGAGAATTCCATGATTAAGGCCCGGTTCTTTGTACGGCTTCGTTTCTCGTGTCCGTTTTTCCTTGTAACTTGTGATCTTTTGTCTTTTTCACGAAATCCATACCTAAAATACACAAGTAAACAAACACAAGCATATATATGGTATTTTATGACATTTATATGCATTTAAAGCCCGAAAAGAACGATGAGATCATGTATAAATGCCATCTCATCAATTGCTATCGATGAACCGACTTTGAATACGCCTACCATCGAAAATCCTTCGGATTTAGAGCTTAAGGAGTGGCCGTCCCATCTCGAGTACGTGTTACTTGAAGAAAAGAAGAAGTCGCCCGTCATCATCGCGAAGGACTTGAAAGAAGACGAAAAATCTCGCTTCATCGCCGTTCTTAAAGATCATAAGAAGGCAATTGCTTGGAAAATTTCCGATATCCGCAGAATTGATCCAAACTTTTGTGCTCATAAAATTCTCATGGAAGATGACTTTAAACCCGTAATCCAGAGCCAAAGAAGGGTTAATCCTCGCATTCATGACGTCATCAAACAAGAGGTTATCAAACTTCTTGATGCCGGCTTGATTTACCCTATTTCGGATTCGCCATGGGTAAGTCCCGTCCATTGTGTGCCCAAGAAGGGCGGAATAACCGTGTTGTTCCCAATGAACACAACGAGTTTATTCCCACTCGTCTCGTTACTGGGTGGAGAGTTTGTATCGACTATCGTAAACTCAATGATGCCACGAGAAAAGATCATTTTCCTTTTCCTTTCATGGTTCAAATGCTCGAGCATCTAGCGGGTAATGACTATTACTGCTTCTTAGACGGTTTCTCTGGGTATTTTCAAATTCCCATCGATCCCAAAGACCAAGAGAAGACCACATTCACTTGTCCCTATGGAACATTTGCTTACAAACGCATGCCTTTCGGTTTATGCAATGCTCCTGGGACGTTCCAAAGGTGTATGATGGCTATCTTCCATGACATGGTTGAAGAAACTATGGAAGTCTTCATGGATGATTTCTCGGTTTATGGCGATTCTTTCTCTGCTTGCCTTGCCAATTTAGAACGTATGCTTAAGCGGTGTGAAGACACTCGCCTTGTTCTTAATTGGGAAAAATGCCATTTCATGGTAAAAGAGGGCATCGTGCTAGGACACAAAATCTCCAAAGCCGGTCTTGAAGTGGACCGTGCTAAAGTCGATGTTATTGCAAAATTGCCTCCACCTTCAACCGTGAAGGGTGTGAGAAGTTTCCTCGGTCATGCGGGCTTCTACCGTCGCTTTATCAAAGATTTTTCTAAAATCGCTCGCCCAATGACCCACCTCTTGGAAAAAGATACTCCTTTTATCTTTTCCAAAGAGTGTATTGAAGCCTTCAACCTTCTTAAGGATAAGCTAACTAAGGCACCGGTCTTGGTTACCCCTAATTGGGAGCTGCCTTTCGAGTTGATGTGCGATGCTAGCGATTTTTCTATTAGATCGGTTTTGGGCCAAAGAGTGAATAACCACTTCCAACCGATCCATTACGCTCGCAAGACAATGACGGGGGCTCAATTGCATTACACGACAACCGAAAAAGAGCTTTTAGTTGTTGTCTATGCCTTTAAAAAGTTCTGCCCCTATCTTGTCCTTTCTACCACCATCGTGTATACTGATCATTCCGCGTTGAAGTACTTGTTAACTAAACAAGATTCCAAACCAAGACTTCTTCGCTGGGTTTTGCTACTTCAATAATTTAAAATTGAAATTCGTGATAAGAAGGGAGCTGAAAACCTAGTCGCGGATCATCTCAGCAGACTTGAGGATCCTTATCAAGGGGATCATCCGAACAAAGAGATCAATGACTCTTTTCCCCTGGAGACCTTAATGTCTATCAATTCGAATCAAGATGAGACCCCGTGGTTTGCGGACATTGCAAACTACTTGGCGGGTGGAATTCTCATTGACGGGTTAACATCCCAGCAAAATAAAAAGTTCTTCAAAGACATTAAGACTTACTTTTGGGATAACCCGTATCTATTCAAACAATGTACTGATTTGATTATTCGCCGATGTGTTGATGGACCGGCAACTTTCTACATTCTCGAAGCTTGCCACAAAGGACCCACCGGTGGTCACTTTGGTCCCAACTACACCGCCAAAAAAGTGTTTGACTCAGGATTTTATTGGCCCACCATTTATCGTGATGCTCACGAGATGGTTAAACATTGTGATGCTTGCCAAAAACAAGGCAAGATCACACATAAAGATGAGATGCCTCAAAATTTCATACAAGAATGTGAAATCTTTGATGTTTGGGGTATCGACTTTATGGCGCCATTCCCTTCATCTAAAGGAAACAAATACATCCTTGTAGCCGTTGACTACGTTTCTAAATAGGTTGAAGCCAAAGCTTTACCCACTAATGACGCAAGTGTGGTTTGTAACTTTTTGAAATCGCTGTTCGCTAGATTCGGTGTGCCTCGTGCCATTATTAGTGATCACGGGACTCATTTTTTCAATGATCAATTTGGAAGAGTCATGGCTAAGTATGGTGTAAATCATCGTCTTTCCACCGCATACCACCCACAAACTAATGGCCAGGCTGAAATCTCTAACCGAGGATTAAAGCGAATTCTTGAACGAACCGTGGGAGAGCATCGTGCCTCATGGGCCGATAAACTTGATGATGCTCTGTGGGCTTTTTGTACCGCATACAAGACTCTGATTGGTTGTACACCATATCGTCTCGTGTACGGGAAAGCATGCCACCTCCCCATTGAGTTGGAGCACAAGGCTTACTAGGCCTTGAAGTGGGCTAATTTTGATATCAACAAAGCCGGTGACCTACGCAAGATCCAACTCAATGAGCTTAATGAACTCCGGAATGAGGCTTATGAAAATTCTTTGATCTATAAGTAAAGGACTAAGCTCATTCACGACTCTAAGATTAAAAACTGAGAGTTCCAAGTTGGAGACAAAGTTTTACTCTTCAACTCTCGGTTGAAAATCTTTTCGGGCAAGCTGAAGTCTCGTTGGTCCGGCCCATTCAGCATTGCCCAAATTTTTCCATATGGTACTCTCGAGCTCGCTCAACCTAATGGACCTAATTTTTAGGTGAATGGCCAACGATTGAAGTTTTACTTTGGTGAGGACATCTCTCATGAGATGATTCCATCCCGCACCACGTTTCCCATGAACTAATTTTGGGTCGAGTCAGGCTCGTGACTCGGTTATCAAAAACAAGCGCTCCTCGGGAGGCAACCCGGGTATCTATCCTTTTCCGTTTTAACCTCCTAAGTGTAGAGGGACCTATATAGGTTGTTTGTGTTTGTGTGGTGATGTGATTACAGGGATGAATGCACTTTTGGAACCTTTGAAGAACCGTGCTTCCGTGTTATCTGAAATTCGGTTCTATCTCTCAACTATCGTGATTCAATTTTCTTCATACTCACATTTGAAATTGATCACTTTAGTCGTCTCTTCCTTAACTTGATTTAACCAACGTGCACAATGTCATAAGTGTAGGGGAGACTTTTCCCACATGCTTAAACATTGAGGACAATGTTTATCTTAAGTGTAGGGGGGACTTCTATCGAAGTTTTAAGTGGACTTTTCCATGAAAATGCCTTCATTTAACCGGGAAATCATCTTTTTCAGCATTTTTCAAATTTTTAATTAACTTTGGCCATATACTCGTAATTTTAAATTTTTATCGTTACTTTCATATGTATATATCCCGCAATAAAGTCGAAAATATTAATAAAGTGGTATAGCTAGTTTTGAAGTCTTTGGCATATTAGGCCCGTTGCGATTATTTTGACTCAACCCGAATAGACTTATCCAAGTTTATTCTAGCTAGTATCCTTAACCATGTAGACCTTAATTGGTTTATTAGGCTAAGCATCCACGAGTCTTATTACTTGAGATTTTAAATTGTGGAGAACGAGAAATGATAGAGTCAATTATAAGTCGGTATTCTTGCACAAGCACACTTGGTGTGATTATTTGCCTATTCTCCCATCACTTGCTAATAATTTATCTGCAATAAGTAAGGTCGTACGATTTGAAAAGTTACTTAGCTTTTAGCCCAAGATCGTTTAAAAGTTGCTCGGTAATGATAAGAGTTCATAGCCAAGGCATAACTTATGAAGCGGGGCGCGAAGATTGGCGAGTCCGAAAAGGCCCTAACAAGGCATGAGGATTCCATTTTATTGCTAAAGATCCAAGGTGATGTGAAAAGCATTATTCCCAAAATCTATATGAAGGATCAAGACTCACGACGAAAAGAAATCAACTCCCATAAAGATCATGGAGAAGTCTATCCGAAAAGACCCTAACAAGGTATGAGGATAAATAGATCCAAGTCCGAAAAGAGGCGGATCGTTGTATCTCAAAATCCCAATTAGCGATTGAAGAAATAATGATGAAGTCGTGGTCAACAAAGTTGGAGTACCCCTCAAAAGTCTCCAAGTGAAGAAACTCTATTAACGAACAGAAGACCATTATCTCAAGAACGTCTCTCAAAGATATGAAGTATGAAGTACATGCCAAATATCGGCCCGAGAAAGGTCTCAAATCGTGAAGCGAGTTATGCCAAGATATGAACTTTTTGATATCCCGAGAAGCAGTTTTAAGAGATTTTGTCCTTTACCTAACTATTAATCATATCGTCCTACTTTGCTTTTAGCCTAAATAAACTATCACAATAAGTCCAAAAATGCATCTTCATGATCATTCTAAGACAAAAATAAAATATAAGAGATACACCTAGGAATAAGGGAGTTTAAGCATATAATTAAGCCATGTGTGTTTCATACTAATGTTTTGCTTTGGGGTTCAGATTATTATTGGAATCTTCTCGAATTGATCACGGCTCAAAGTGGAATAGTTGTTCTTGGTTACTAAAAAGGGTTTGGTTTTCTATTCTACTAAAAAGGTTTAAATGCACAAAGATATAAAATTAGACTAAGTAGTTAATAAAATAAGACTGAAATCGAATTAAAATTAAACAATAATACATAAACAGTAAATACCCCTTACTAGAAAACACTTCATTCGGAATAGAGAGTTGATCCGGAATAAAGTTGTTGATCCGGAATGTAGTGGTTGATGCGGAATAAATGGTGTTGATCCGGAATAAGAGCTTGATGCGGAATAACTTTCTTAAAAACCTTGATTCGGAATAATGCCACTCATCCGGAATATTGATTATTCCGGATGAACTAACTGATCCGGAATAAATTTGATCCGGAATAAATTTGATCCGGAATAAATGAAAGGAAGTGCTTGATCCGGAATGTAAGGTTGATGCGGAATAATGAAGGTTGATGCGGAATAAAAGAGTTGATCCGGAATAATTGATTATTCCGGATGAAAGGTTTTGATCCGGAATATAAAATATTCCGGATGAACAATATTGATTCGGAATAAATGTAAACAGTGCTTGATTCGGAATAAGTAAATGATCCGGAATATTTGACACAAACCCTTGATCCGAAATAAATATTTGATTCGGAATCTGGGGAATATGGAGAACTCAGAAAAAACAGGGAATACGATTTTAATCAAAACAAGCCAAATTTAACCAAAAGATTTAAACCAAACTAACCAATAATCATTTAATAACCATAAACAACAAATCAAAACAATAAAAACACAAAACCCACTAACTTTTTAAGATTAAAATCAACCAAATAAGAACTTTAAACTTTAAATCAAAAAGATGAAGATGAACAAGATTAATGGAAGGATTATAATGATTGATTAAAGTAGAGTAAACAATAGGAAATATTAAAAACTTACAAGATTAAGGATTCAACAAAAATGAAAAATCACCAACACCTTAATGGTGTTGGCTTCCTATGAAAGAAAAGAAAAGAACTGGAAATGAAAAACTAGCTCAAAAAGTGTGAAGGTGAGTCCTATTTATAGGCCTAGTGGTTGGTTGGTGAGTGGGCTTTCTCCCTTTCTTCTTGTCTTCTCGTCTTTTCAGAAAAGTTGACGTTTTCGATTCTGATTCGGGATTTGTCGACGATTAAATTCAACTCGTCTTTTAATTTCTTCGTTTAATAGACTTGAGTTCCTTCGACATATGTAAATCTTCCATCTTTGGTCCTTTTCTTCGATAACTCTTCAAATAGGCCCATTGACTTCAAATCTTTTGCATCTCTTGGACAATAGACTTCGTCTTGAGCCTTTTTCTTCAATAAAACCCGTGAAATCCCATGTTTTCTCCAATATCCATCCGGTTGGCTCTGAAAACACAATAAACACAAAAACCACACATAATTCCAAACAAATGATATCAAATACGCGTTTTGGTCTCGTTTTAGCAAGAAATAAGTGGTAAAAGGATGGGTGTTTTCATACCTATCAAATCCCCTACACTTAACCATTGCCATGCCCTCATGCAATGCTTAGTGATAAAGCAAATTTACATTTTTCTCATAATCAATCAACCTTGGCCTTATTAAACACTACTAAACAAAAATTAAAGTTCTAAGGGAAATTAAAACTTAAAAGGAAACAAAAGGATAGAAAACCATTTTCACTTGAAAATAGCTACATGGAAATAACTTGCAAAGAGATATAAGACTTACATTAGGGCTTCGGTGCTGCGAAGATTCATCACCCTCGAGTTTCACGTTCCCCAAACTAAGCTTAAAAACGAGATCATTGTTATTATAAGTTAGCAAATCAAACACTTACAAGGATTCACGCATCCTGTCTGTCCTACTTGTTCGCGCAGACACTCTGGTATTTGTCGTCGAGGCACTGGTGGTTGTTTCAAGTGTGGCCAACAAGACCATCAGCAGAAGGATTGTCTCCAGGGTGAGATAGAAGGCACCTCTGGACATGCCGACCCCAAGCCACCTCCTACTTCTGGTCGCGTGTTCATAACTACTCGAGATTAGGCGAATAAGACTTTAGGTACCATCACCGGAAATCTCTTTATGAATGGTTTGGAAGCATGTGTTCTATTTGATACTGGAGCGACGCATTCAGTCGTGTCCACTACTTTTGTTGTACGTGTTAGGATTTCCCCGATGCCATAAGATAATGCCTTATGCATTTCCACGCCACTTAGGGACTCTGTACGAATCACTCAGGTGTAAAGAGATCTTCCCCTAGAATTTGATGACAGGATCCGCAGAGTTGACGCACTTCCTTTGGACATGTGCGAGTTTGACTTGATTTTGGGCATGGACTGGTTATCCAAACACCAGGCTACGATTGACTGCCACACTTATCAGGTTATTTTTGGTGATGCTAAATCTCCAAAGTACATACACCATGGTTATCTGCCAGGGAGGTCAATACAAATTATTTCATCCATGGAGGCACGTGCATTGCTATCACACCGCTGTCAGGGCTTCATAGCCAATATTCATGACATTACTTCCGAGTCTCCATCGATACAAGATCAGCCTATTGTGTCAGAGTTTCCTGACGTATTTCCAGATGAACTTCCGAGTCTTCATCGATCCAAGATCAGCCTATTGTGTCAGAGTTTCCTGACGTATTTCCAGATGAACTTCCGGGCATACCACCTGTTCGAGAAGTCGAGTTTGGAATCGAGCTCATACCAGGTGCAGAGCCGATTTCCAAAGCTCCTTACCGTATGGCTCCTATAGAGCTTAAAGAACTAAAAGATCATCTACAGGAACTTCTGGAACGAGGTTTCATCCGTCCTAGTGCATCGCCATGGGTTGCACCGGTACTGTTCGTGAAGAAGAAAGACGGCAACATGCGTTTATGTATAAACTATCGTGAGCTGAACAAGATCACGATCAGGAATCGTTACCCTTTGCCGCGTATTGATGACCTATTCGATCAACTTCAGGGCGCCAAGTATTTCTCTAAGATCGATCTGAGGTCCGGCTACCATCAGTTACGGGTTAAAGAGCAGGACATCTCCAAGACTGCTTTCTGTACACGTTATGGGCACTACGAGTTCGTAGTCATGCCATTCAGACTCACTAACGCTCCAGCTGTCTTCATGGATTTGATGAACCGTTTCTTCCATGAGTTTCTGGACAAGTTCGTTATTGTGTTAATTGATGACATCCTGATATTCTCCAAATCCAAGGAGGAAGATGAGGAACACCTTCGTACATTCTTATAGATTCTTCGTCAGAAGCAGCTGTATGCCAAGTTCTCTAAGTGTGAGTTCTGGTTAACCAAGGTGGCATTTTTGGGCCATATTGTATCTGCAGAGGGGATCACCATGGATCCTACTAAGGTTGAAGCGATCACTAAATGGCCGAGACCTACATTGCAACAGAAGTTAGAAGTTTTCTGGGTTTAGCTGGCTACTACCGCAGGTTTGTAGAGAACTTTTCACGGTTAGCCTTGATGTAAAGTATAATACTTATATATAATAATATATCGTAAGTAAGTGATTCGACAAACAATTCTATTAGGAAAAAGAATTTTAAGTCAAAAACTCGCAAAATAATATAATAATATATATATATACCGGGCAAGTGATCACCCGAGTCGTTTCCCAACGAAGTGTGAAATTGACGGTTACGTTATTGGTTTGAGTTTTTTATTCTTGAATAAACAAAGATTTAGATTTGTTTTCTAAACTACTAAACAACATATAAAGAACGAGAATTTAAAATAAACAATGTGAAATAAAACTAAGGCATAATAAATTAAACTAGGCATGGAAAATTAAACTTAAAACTAAGGGAAAGCATAATAAGGCATCGGAAAACTTAAAACGTCTACGGGGACAAAGCAAAGGCAAAAACTAATTAACGATAAAACGCGACTACAAAGTTAAATAATTAAAGCCTACAAAAGCAAATATAATTTTCCTAAGAACTACATGACAAAATAAATATTTAGAAAATAATAATTACATTTTTTGACTTTTATAGTATTTAATATGAATTAAAAAGTTTTTAAACTAATTAAATACTTTAAAATAACTAAATGCTTTTTCTATAAAAGATAATAATGAACGTGGCTAATGTTATAAAGGAAACAAGAAAATTTAAAACTTTGAAAATCCGTCACTACAATTAACCAAATTTGCGTAAATAAAGGTTAAATAAGACAATTGTTGAATTTAAACCAAAATGAACAGCTAGAGCAGTTGGTTAAGGAAGGGGTTGTTTGAGGCGTGTGTTTGTGTTGTAGAGGTCCAGGGATCGAGTCCTATGAGTTACCAGTTTTTGAAAACAAAATCTTTTTTTATAAATGATGAAAGTGCAAACTATTGTAAAACCTTACCTCATACTCTCTTCGTTTTTTTCTTTTACTACTGAGCAATCACAACTTCATTTCACTATTAATACATGTTCATATAGACAAAATCAAACATACATATTCACAAAAACACTACCAAGTTATTAATCAGAATTACTTCATTATAAATCAAATGAGACTTTTTTATCATTGCAACAAGAACAGATTTACCCAAATAATGAACACCCTAAAAAACATTAAACAATATTCAATAGCAACAACATAAAGATAATCAAGAACATTAAACATGATTTAGATTCAGATTCAACATAAAAAAATAAAGAACCAAGAAATATAAATAGTACTTAGAATTTGACTGTGACTAAAGAAACCAAATAGTCAAATTAATCAAACCCACATCCAAATCAATAAGAACCAAATAACCTCAATCTAATACCCATCTCTTCTTTTTAGAATTTCATAGTAGCAACACAAATCTATCTTCTTCTCTTTACCATTCGAAATAATAGTAAAAAAAACAAGTAATACCATTTATTTTTAATTCCTTCGATAACAGTGAACCACACAAACTAAATTCAAATTATCTCTTTTTTTTCGAAATAGAAAAAGCAACCAACAAAAATTAAAGATAAATTTCACTCTTTAAATAAAATCAAACTGAATTAATATAAATTCGATTACCAGAAAGACATAAAAATAAAAACATTAATAAAAAGACTTTAATTAAAAACCTACACTAGATAAAAAATAAAAGCATTCCCCTTGATCTTTGGTTTTCTTCTCCTTAAATAGTCGAATCTCCGATAAAAAACGTCATGGATGACGTTTTAATTTTTGGATTCTACTATCACATGGGTTCTTGAGTCTTGATCTCTTGATGGGTCTTTTCCTTCACTTGAACACGATTTAAATCATCATCATTCTTGTCTTGTTCATTTGCACTCGAATCTTGTGGGGTTAGGGGATGATTGTTTTGTTTAGTAGTGAAAAGGGGAAAATAAGATAGAGGCTGAGATATAGTACCCTAACCCTTCGTTGCCTTTTTTTTCTTTTCTTTCATTGGATAGTAAACAAAAAAGGGGAGTAGGTGCCATCTGTGTGGGCTTAGCCCAAACCTAAAATAAAAGAACAAAAAATTCCACTTGGGCTGGGCTGGTGGTTTAATTCAAATCGGTTTAAACAATTAAAAGGGTGGTGGGTTGATGGGCTTAATTGATTGTGTATATTAATATTTAAACGGGCTGACCCGGCCCGTTAGACTGGTGCGGGTTGGTCCGTAAAATAATAATTCGAGTTTCCGGTTCGGTTTTTCGTACTCATTCCATTTTCGTATCCCGGGTTGACTTTGACTTCATCTTGACTTGTAAAAATCACGAACGTTGTCGAGTCAATCCGAAGTTGTTCGTTTTAGCTCCATTTTCAATCTTTTGTACCTAAAAGACATAAAACACAAAACACACATATTTGCAATACAATTAAGCATATTTTAGTATTTTTAGTCATTTTTTCTGTGTTTTATCGAGCTAAAATGATGAGTAAATGGACTCTAATCAAGCCTTGCCGTTGACTAAGCTAATGAGGAAAGGAGAGAAATTCGTCTGGACGGAAGAGCGAGAGAAGAGCTTTGAAGATCTGAGGCAGAAGTTAGTGACTGCACTTATTCTTACTCTCCCATCTGGCTCAGGTAGATTTCAGATATATAGTGACGCTTCAGGAAAGGGTTTAGGCTGCGTTCTCATGCAACATGGGAAGGTTATTGCATACGCATCACGACAGCTGAAACCTTATGAAGAAAACTATCTTACTCACGATTTAGAGCTTGCAGCAGTTGTTTTCGCGTTGAAGATCTGGAGACATTATTTGTATGGTGAATCATGTGACATATTCACCGACCACAAGAGTCTCAAGTATATCTTCACCCAGAAGGAACTGAACATGAGACAGAGGAGATGGTTAGAGCTATTGAAGGACTACGACACCAACATTCAGTACCATCCTAGTAAGGTGAATGTGGTGGCAGATGCTCTAAGCAGAAGGTCGGGCATGATTGTTGGCATCTGGATTGCAAAGGAGATCATTCGTGACCTAGAGATGACTAATATTGAGTTTTGTGTACGAGGACATCACGGTTACTGGGCTAATCTTAGAGTGAAACCAGACTTACATTCTAGGATCAAGGAAGCTTAGAAGGACGATGGAGAGATTTGGGCTATCATTCAGAACCTTGATCAGCAGACGGAGTTTTGTGTTGACGACGACGGTATCTTATGGCAGGGCACTAGACTAGTGGTTCCAGATGACTCTACTCTCAGGGAAGCTGTGTTGACTGAGGCTCACAGTTCTCCATTTACCATACATCCTGGTTCTACCAAGATGTACCACGACATCAAGCAACACTTTTTGTGGAGTGCTATGAAGTAGGATGTTTCCACCTTCGTTTCTAAATGTATGATTTGCCAACAGGTGAAGATCGAACACCAGCGAGCTAGTGGTTTACTACAGCCATTAGATATTCCAGTATGGAAGTGGGACTGATGAGATGGCATTTATACATAATCTCATCGTTCTTTTCGGGCTTTAAATGCATAAAATGTCATAAATATACCATATATATGCTTGTATTTGTTTACTTGTATGTTTTAGGTATGGATATCGTGAAAAAGACAAAAGATCACAAGAAACAAGGAAAAACGAACACGAGAAACGAAGCCGTACAAAGAACCGGGCCCTAGTTATGGATTTCTCAAAGAAAAACCCTTGAAGATTTGAAGATAAACAAGACTGATCCTTAATTTATGAAGAAATGACACATAATACCCTTGTGTATTCATAATTACAAGTTTGGTCCCTTAAATTTGTCAAAATTACAAAAAGGTCCTTCAACTTTAAAGAATTGGCAAGTTTAGTCCCTCAACAATTCTAAATTGTCAACAATGGTCCCTCATGAAGTCAAAGATACATTGAAGACCTTCAAAGATGAGAAATGTCCAAGATTAGTCCTCAAACTATGCAAAAATGGTAAAAACAACCCTTGAAACCCTTGTTGAAAAGTTTTGTGGCCAAAGTAGGAATTTGAAAACTTTAATAACAAAGGAAAACCACGTTTCAAGCTGAAAAACACGTTTTATATACTTTCCCAAAACATAAGGACTTATGTTGTCATTTTTGAAAGTTCAAACCAAAGAAACACGCGCCAAACACTTTTTCCCCACAAAAAACGGATCAAAGGAGTTATTGTTTCACGTGACGAACCCAGTTACTATCCCACTTAAAACAAAGGGCAAATTAAAATTACCCAGGCACATACTTGATTCCCATGCCCAGAAACCCATCCCACACTCAAAACCCCAATCTCCACTCACCAAAGGACCCCACCCATCAACCCGTCCACCAATCAAAATACAACTTCCTCTCTAAGGAATGACACGTAGCCAAATCAACAGCCTACACTCATTACTTGATCCCAAAGCTAAAATGAACGACTTGGATGCATTTAAACAGCTCATCAACAAAATTCATCTAGAAGATTCAAGGGGCAATTTTGGGACTTCATAGCCTAGGGTTTTTCTTATTTCTGCCTTGTATTTGCCTATATAAAGACTCCTCAACATGTGAGAGAGCTTTTGTTCCAGTTTTACTCTTTAAACATTGTAATTCCTTTTTAAAATTTATAAAAGTTGGTATTTTAAAAAATTTGTAATTCCTTTTTATGTTTGTGAAAGTTGGTGTTGTTTAAGGGTAATTCTGAGTTCCATTTGATGTTACAAAGGTGCTTTGATCTTGTGGTTAAAGCACATTTATGTTTGGTAAGGATTTCAAGTTTGAAAAAACCTTGAAATCAGTCATCTGTTTTTACTATTTTACTTGTACTAACCCTTATCAAAAAGCTATAAGCCCTTGCAAGCTTGTTGACACCAAGCTAGTAAAGGTTTATCAACCTTTGGATAGGTTGTTTGCTGCTTGTGTTGAAGAAATAAAGCCCTTGAGGTTCTGCTTTGAACCATCAACCAAGGCACATTCCATATCCTTTGTTTAAGGTCCTTGGTCACTCTCTAGTTGTTGAGAGTGGTCCAAGGAGAATAGATGATCCCTCTAGGAATTTGTGGGGGATAGGTATAAGCTCTTTTTAAGTTTCCTCTAAAAAATCTTACGTTATTGTCTGATATGAAGTTTGCCACGTGATTTGTTGTTCTTGTGTTTGTGCTTTGTGTTTTATTGTTGTTATCTTTTAGTTGTCACCTAGTTGAGGTAATTGAACCATAAAATCAGTAGGTTGTGTGTAAAAATAAAAAGTTTGTTTGAAAAGGGACTAAAACAAGGCTGTTTGGATTTTTGGGATCATAAGGCCTTGTGGCCTTGTGCCTTGGTTCTTTAGGCTTGGGGAGTCTAAACAAGTCATATGAAACTGGTTTTGGTCATTGGTTAAGGCTCAAGTGGTTTGGTTAAGGTTTTCAAAGTTTTGGAAAAATCTGAATATTTTGGTTTGAAATTGGTCAATCACATCAGATCCAATAAAATCTTTGTTTGTTGGATCTAAGGTCTGAAATCTGGTTTGGGAAGAGTTTAGGTGATAAGCTATCTGTGCAGTATCTGTTTGTTGAATTTGGTGGCTTATTGTGGGTGCTAGAGCTTATCAAAGTTGGCTGAAGTGGTCATTTGCATCAGCAAAGTGACCACCTCAATTTTGCCTTGCATTTTGTTATCTAGTGTATACCCTGCTTATTTGTTGCTTGGAACTTGTTTTTGTGTTGCTTGTGAGACTATTTGGCTATTTGGTTTGCTTATCTGAGTGCTTATAAGCTAACTAGCTTATTGGCCTAATTTGTCCAAAATCTGTTGTCATTTGGTCAACTGACCACTTGATTCACAAGGACTCTACCTTGAGTTCTTCACAAAAATTGCTTAAAACAAGGTTACAAACAATCCCTGAGCTTTTGGTTAATTTTGGTGGACTTTGACTTTTGGTCAAATAAGCACAATTTGGCTTATTTTTGAGAACTGCTTATTGGTACATGCAACAACTTGGCTTTTGTAATAGGTGTCATTTTTCTCAGCTTAATATCAAATCTGGAAAGTTACAAGTCAATTGGTTAAGCTTTTGCTAGGAAACTAGCTTACTTGGCTTTTTTAGCCAGCTTATTTTCTCCTACAGCTTATTCTACTTGGCTTTTTGTGAATTTTATGATTGATTATTCTTAGTTAAGCTATTTGTGAGCTTTTGAAAAAAGAATAAGCTTCTGAAACGCCCTAGAACTCTAACCCGACTATTTTGTCGTTTAGTGAAAAAGTTCTTTTCAAAGTTTTGGCTTAGTACTTGAGATTTTTCAAGATTTCTTTTTGCAGATGGGTTTAGAATCTCAATAAGATGTTGTGTGTTCTATTAGAACGTATGGCATTAGCTTATGGCTTAATGGGCTTATTGGCCCATTAAAAATAAGCTGTTGACCATTTAAGCTGTGATAAGCACAGTTTCAGCTTTTGGGCTTTTAGACTTTTGTGCTTAAAACTAAATTTTGAATCAGACTGGTGATTTTCAGCCCATTTGGTTAAGTTTGAACTTATTGGGCCCATTAAGCCCATTTAGGGGTCTGTTTTGGTTTTTAGCCCATTTGGGGGCCCATTAGGGGTATTTTGGTAATTTCATTTTCATTTTCTGTTTATTTAGGTTAAAATAAACTAGTTTGCAAGTTTTTAGAATTTTTAGAATTTTTGGATTTTTAATATTATTTTAATATTATTTTATTATTAAATTTCAAATTTTACATTTTTGCACTTTTTATATTTTTCTTAGGTTTAATACATTAAAATAGGATTTTTGCAACTCTTAGATTAAATTTATCTTCATTTTTCTAATTTCTAGAATTATTTTAATTCTTAATAGATTTTAATCATTTTAAATAGTTTTATTTAGTTTAAAAATTCATAAAAATAGTTTTTATTTTTATTTAGTCATTTTAGAGGTTTACAAAGTGAAAATCTTTATTTGGGCTTTTAATAACTATTTTGATTTTTAGGGCTTTAATTAGCATTTAAAAATTAATATTTAATTAATTAAAAGGTTTGAAAAAGTTGTGATCATTTGTAAACTCTTAGTTTAATTAATTTGATTTTTGGTAATTTTTCTGGAATTTTTAGAATTAATTTTTATTTTGGCACTTTTACGGTTTTAATTTTTGTCGTCATAGTAATAATTTTCACGTATCCGTCATTCTATTTTCTCAACCCCTTCTTTCAAATATTAATCTCAAATCAATTACGATTTATTCACACACATATATCTCCTTGGGAAACGAACTTTCACATCATAAGGTTCATTAGTGTTTGATTTTCCTAAATCACCACTTAATACTTACCGCTTTTACGCCTTTTTCCTAAAAGGTGTAATTTACCACAATCATTTTTGGCGCCGCTGCCGGGGAGGTGCGTCGTGATTAATTTGTCTTTTTGTTTTTAAAATTAACCATAAACTGTATTTGTATTAGTAGAACTCTACTAATACGTATTATCATTTTTTTCGTTTTTTTGTGAAATTATTATTAATATATTGTATTAAGTATCACAACAAACCCAAAATATCTCCAAAAGTGTAAAAACACAACCTTAATTGGATCTGATCTCCTAATTATTATATTTGAATCTCAAACAAAAAGAAAAAGGAAAAAATAGATAAATACTTTCGTGAAGCTCGATTTTGAAAAGTACAAACTATAAGGTGGGTATAAGGCGGGTATTATAAAATATACCCTAAGGAAAAAGGATCTTAAGTGCTTCGCGCCGCCTCGTTTCCCCGCTTGCTTGTGAGTATTTTGAGATTAAAGGCTAATCGAGGGTTTTTCCGCCCAAAGTATTATTACGTATCATATATATTTGCTTGGTTTTCTTTGTGATTAAACCCTCTTGAACAATTTGGTTTTCACCAAAGTTCTAAAGTCATTCAAAGGCGTTCACTCCACGTGATCGTTTTCATTCTTTTGAGGCTTCTTTAATCAAGAGTTTGATTCGAGGAGAGATTTGGTAGATTGTTGTCTACGAATACACACAAAATCCAAAAAAAATTAAAAACAATCAAAAACACAAAAAAAATTGAAAATCCACAAAACACTAAAAAAGAATCTTCTTTGCTCACCTCCCATTCTACGTCAAGTTTATGCTAACTCGTAATCAAGCAAAACGAGCTCGTAAATGTCGTCAAAGTCAAGGAAACCAAAGTCCTTTGATTGAAGAACAAACTCCAATTGTTGAACCCGTTGTAGAACCAATAGTCACCATGGCTAATCGTACTATGATGGAGTTGCTTCAAGCAACCACCGAGGGTTTTGGAGAAGCTATTGTGATTCCCGCCATCCTTGCGGAGAATTGCGAGATTACGACGGGTTTAATGTCGATGTTGCAAGCAAATAAGTTTAGAGGTCATGAAAAAGACAACCCGCATTACCACATAAGGAATTTTAATCGTCTCACCGCAACAAGCAAGTTTAAAGATTTTACACATGACGCCATTAAGATGATGTTGTTTCCATACTCGTTTGATGGACCCGCTAAAATTTGGCTCGAGAAAGAACCGCCAAATTCGATTTTGACATGGGGTGATCTCGTTTCTAAGTTTGTGAACCAATCTTTTCCACCATCTAAAACAACACATTTATAAAATGAGATTTCAAGGTTTGTACAACGAAATAATGAAAGTTTTTCAATGGCATGGGAACGATTTAAGGAAATGTTACATGAATGTCCACACCATGATTTTTCGAAATTGCATCAAATAGATACTTTTTATAATGGGCTTAATGATCATGAACGAGATTATTTGAATGCCGCCGCGGGTGGTAATTTTTTGTGCAAAACGACCGATGAAGCTTTAAAGATTATCGAGAATAGATCTAAGGTTTATAACCCTCGTAACACGCCGAGTGTTGCCAATATGGGTTCATCATCATCTTCATCGTCTCGTAACATGAATGCCTTACATGATGAAGCAAATGAGGAAAATCGGTTTTTCGATAGATTTGCAAATCTTATGACTCATTGGAAAGCACAAGATGCTTTGAATTCCGCATCGGTTAAAGCGGTTGATAAGAGTTGTTTATCTTCTGGTGGAGCTCATGATATTTCCGAGTGCATTGCCGCCAGTGGTAACACTTCGAGTGCTTACGTAGCAACGGGAAATTACAACCAAAACGGCCAAGGTTCTCGCCCAAATCAAGCTCCACAAAATCAAAATGCTAATAACTACAGAAACAACAATCAAAATGGTGGTTATCAAGGAAATTCACGTAATTACAACAAAGGGAATTATCAAAGTGGGAATGGACAAGTTGCAAATCAAAACCAAAACCGTGATTTTCAAACTACTACTCAAGGTTTTCAAAATGATCACACCAAAAATCTTCAAGGAGAATTTTTGAATTATGCTAAGGCAAATGATGCTAAGTTTGATAATATGCAACGTGAAATGATTAGCTTAAAATCCGAGTTGAAAAACGAGCTTAAAAACGAACTTGCTAATGAACTTAAGACTCATGCTAATAAAATGGAAGGAAACGTTCAACGTCTTCAACAAAATCAACAAAAGATGGAACAAGGACAACATGAGATTAAGCAAGAATTGTTAAAAGCGGATGTTAGGCAATCAAAATTTGAAGATCGAATGGAAAAAATGTTTGAAGCAATCATGTGTAAACCATTGCAAACCCGAAGGGAGAAATGAAGGTTATTACTACACGTAGTGGTAAAACTTTCAATGAACCAATCTCTCGTCCAAGTACTTCTACGGAGAAGGAAATCGAGAAAGAGTCCGAGGTGATGGTCGAAAAGGAGCATATCACAAGCCCATGAAGTACCGCTCATACCACACCAACGGTTGAACCAATACCTATTATGGAACCCGAGATTCCAAGGCCGTTGCCTAATGTCCCACCCACACCCACCTTACCTTACCCTTCAAGACGAAACAAGGAAAAAGCACAAGAACGGAATAATTATCAATTTGAACTATTTATGAAAATGTTTCATGATCTACATTTTAATATAAGTTTTGTCGACGCTCTTATCATGATGCCTCGATTTGCCACAAACTTCAAAAGTATGTTGAATAACAAAGAGAAGTTACAACAATCTTCTAGTTGTTCATCGGTTTTTCTTAGCCGCATACCCCAAAAAGTCGGTGATCCCAGTAAAGTTTTGATTCCGTGTGCAATACAAGATATGGAGGAATGCTACACCTTGGCCGATCTTGGTGCTAGTATTAATTTAATGCCTCTTATGATTTTCAAATTGCTTTCGCTTCCTGCTCTTACTCCTTCGAACATGTCTATCGAGATGGCCGATCATTCTACGATTTTAGCATGTGGAGTAGCCGAGGATGTTTTCGTCAAAGTCAGAAAGTTTTACTATCCCATTTACTTTATCGTTGTAGACATTCCCATCGATCAAAAAGTTCCTCTCATTTTGGGTCGTTCATTTTTGGATACATCGAGAGCACTTATTGATGTTCATGCTCGAAAAATCAACCTTCGTTTCAATGAAGCATAACTTGTCATGAATGCAACACAAAACTCCAAGCTTTCTCATGTCTATTCTATTGCAACTTTAAACCATGGTGACTCAACCAATGTCGTTTGCAGAGAATTTTCACCAAGAGTTTTAGGAAGTGTCAACAAGAACGATTTACCATTTCCTATGCCGGTGGAGGTTATGAGTGTTAAACCTAAAAATAAGAAACCGTCAATACTTGAATCAAAAAAACTTTCGCCTCACCTCGAACATTCATTCTTGAAAAGTGTTGATAAGTTGCCGGTTTCTACGGAAGATCTTTCGGATGACGAATATGTTGACCCCGATGGGGAAGTTTTCTTTGTCGACAAACGTTTTGAGAACTTACCACCACCAAAACGGTTTTCAAATGTGAGAATTTTTAGTGTGCCTAACATCGTATTAGAAACACCAAATATTTTCGACATAATCAAAACGGGTTTTCATAAGGAGAGTTTAAAAGGTAAAATAGGAAAAGATTTTAAAGTTGATTTAAAATATTTTTCTATCTAACTCCGTCTTCACCACATGTTTTGAGTGCTACAAGCTCGTCTACTCCTTTTGACGATTCTTTGTGTGGTTTTAGTATAGGGGAAGCCCCTTATGTTCCCTCATCCTTGTCCACCGAGGATGAGATATTCGATCCCAGAATTTCATGCAAAGGGAAATCTCGGTCTTCCACCGATGCAATAAATGGAAACTATATCTATCTGCTTGGTGCGAGTCTACCTCGAGTAGCTCAAACGTTTGTCTTACCAATTGTCCCACCCTTCTACTTCTCATCTATTTTCTTCAAACTCTTTGAGTTTATCGCACGTTTTGAAGTGGCGTTGATTTGTTTATCCAATGAGAACGAGGACGCCATCTTCAACCCCGATATTTTGCATCATCAAAGGACTTAGTCCTTAAATACCGGTTGCTTTTTGGGCCTTGTTTATCATGTAAGCCCAACTAAAAATTGACCATACCAAGATTTTCCCTAAATGTTAACATTTTAAGGGGATCGAGTCGAGCTCATGACTCGATAATAAAAAACAAGGTGCCTCGTGGGGGAGATCTCATGCTTATCCTTTTTATCCTTTCTAATAAATAATGAGAGGGGTTTTGTGCCCTTCCAACTCGTTGTCTCGTGGTTGTTTGTGAATGTGTTATCTAGATCATTATCATCGCCACGATTGAAGACTCTCGTGTTCGTTTACGTGAACCTCGATCGTTTGCTTGAAGAGTTTTTCACGAATCCATGGCATATAATTTATTGTTCTAACATTTATCTTTTAGCATAATTAATAAACGGCTTTAGATATATTGTTGATCACCCTTTCCATGCTAGATCCTAAGCATTCGACTCTTCGTCTCTAGTATGGGGGTGCTCCACCTTTAGACTCGAAACATTGAGGACAATGTTTAATTTTAGTATGAGGGGGTGAATAGATACTTGCTTTGCTACGCCCTCACGTTTTCCAGCTTTCAATGTTTTGATTTATTTTGTTGCTATTAAGGCTAAAAATTGCCAAATTTTAAAAATTTTCTTAGTTTTAATAAGTGTATTTAAGACACGAATGTATATTTTCTGATGTGAAGAATAAGAGCTAAATTTTGACTTGATGGGAATTTGGAGCCCTTTACATTCCTTAACCCGCTCAATTCAAGTTTTGCTAGACTTTTATATAGGGAACTTTAAAACTCAAAAGTCTTAGCTCATTTGGGTTAAGAACAAGAACTTTTCGCAAGTTCCTATAATTGATCCTAGAAAGTCACTTATAAAGGGAACTATAAAATGCATCCTCTAAACATGAAAAAGTCTAAGAAAGTGCAAGATCCTATAGGTGGCTTGAAAACCCAAAACTTCGATTTGATATAGTCTTGATGAAATCTAATCCAAATTTAGTTTAATTTTTACTTGCATGGCTAAGTATTCACGAGTCTCTTTAATTAGAGGTCTTTAAATAGTGAAGAACGAGAAATGATAGAGTTAGACAAGTGATCATGCTAAACGTAGAACATGAAAATGTTATTTCAAAAACTCATATGTTTTTAATTGTGGCTTTTTCTCCTATAAGATCAATGCATTAGGAATAAAAATAATTGCAATAAGTAAGGTCGTACGATTTAAAAGGTTACTTAACTTCTAGCACAAGATCGTTTAAAAGTTGCTCGGGGTTGAATATAGTTCATAGACAAGGCATAACTTATTGAAGCGGGATGCGAAGATTGGTGAAGATCCAAAAAGGCCCTAACAAGGCATGAGGAGCTCTATTTTGTTGCTAAATATCCAAGATGATGTGAAGTATCATTATTCCAAAATCAATATGAAGGATCGAGACACACGACGAAAAGCAATTACTCCCCTAAAGATCATGGAGAAAGTTTATCCAAAAAGACCCTTATAAGGTATGAAGATAAATATATCCAAGTCCGAAAAGGAGGCGGATCGTTGTATATCAAAATCCAAAATAAAGATTGAAGAAAAATGATGAAGTCTGTGGTCCAAGTATGAAGAATCTCTCAAAAACGTCAAGTGAAGAAATTCCAAAATATGAAGAGAAGACCATAATTTCAAGAACGTCTTCCCAAGATTTGAAGTATGAAGTACATGCCAAATATCGGTCTGAGACATGTCTCAAATCGTGAAAAGAGTTAGGTCAAGATATGAACTTAAGGAGATACTCGAGAAGCCGTTTTAAAAGATTTTGTCCTTCGGCTAAATATCCATTAAATCGTGATACTTTACTTTCGGACTAATAAATACTCAAATAAGTCAATATGAATCACTTGTGATCCATGACAAATAGTTAAAAAATTCTAGAAACCCATTTTCTTTCATAATAACTAGGATTGCGAGGAGAAAAAGTATTACACAATTTGAACGTATGAGTAGTGTTAGCATTGTGACTTGTACCAACAATGATCTCGTTTTTGCACTTAGCATGGAATGTATGACAATCAAGGATGACGAACTTTACTCTATGGGACATTTACTTGTTTCTATTCATTGACCCTAAAAGTCACACACGTGATGAAAATCATACATTATATCTTTACACATCTTCGTAGTATTGTTGCAAGTCTTTTACTTTTCAAAAAAGGGTAATATATTTGAATTTGGTGATGCTTAGATACTTTATTCTAGCATTACGTGAGGGCACGACAATGGCTTAGTATGGGGGAGTGATGAGATGGCATTTATACATAATCTCATCGTTCTTTTCGGGCTTTAAATGCATAAAATGTCATAAATATACCATATATATGCTTGTATTTGTTTACTTGCGTGTTTTAGGTATGGATATCGTGAAAAAGACAAAAGATCACAAGAAACAAGGAAAAACAAACACGAGAAACGAAGCCGTACAAAGAACCGGGCCCTAGTTATGGATCTCTCCAAGGAATGACACGTGGCCAAATCAACAGCCCACACTCATTACTTGGTCCCAAAGCTAAAATGAACGACTTGGATGCATTTAAACTGATCATCAACAAAATTCGTCTAGAAGATTCAAGGGGCATTTTGGGGACTTCATAGCCTAGGGTTTTGCTTATTTCTACCTTGTATTTGCCTATATAAAGACTCCTTAATATGTGAGAGAGATTTTGTTCCAGTTTTACTCTTTAAACATTGTAATTCCTTTTTAAAATTTATAAAAGTTGGTATTTTAAGAAAATTCTAATTCCTTTTTATGTTTTTGAAAGTTGGTGTTGTTTAAAGGTAATTCTGAGTTCCATTTGATGTTATAAAGGTGCTTTGATCTTGTGGTTAAAGCACGTTTATGTTTGGTAAGGATTTCAAGTTTGAAAAAACCTAGAAATCAGTCATCTGTTTTTGCTATTTTACTTGTACTAACCCTTATCCAAAAGCTATAAGCCCTTGCAAGCTTGTTGACACCAAGCTAGTGAAGGTTTATCAACCTTTGGATAGGTTGTTTGTTGCTTGTGTTGAAGAAATAAAGCCCTTTAGGTTCTTCTTTGAACCATCAACCAAGGCACATTCCATATCTTTTGTTCAAGGACCTTGGTCACTCTCTAGTTGTTAAGAGTGGTCCAAGGAGCATGGCTGATCCCTCTGGGAAGTTGTGGGGGATAGGTATAAGCTCTTTTTAAGTTTCCTCTAAAAAATCTTATGTTATTGTCTGATATGAAGTTTGCCATGTGATTTGTTGTTCTTGTGTTTGTGCTTTGTGTTTTATTGTTGTTATCTGTTAGTTGTCACCTAGTTGAGGTAATTGAACCATAAAATCAGTAGGTTGTGTGTAAAAATAAAAAGTTTGTTTGAAAAGGGACTAAAACAAGGCTGTTTGGATTTTTGGGATCATAAGGCCTTATGGCCTTGTGCCCTTGGTTCTTAGGGCTTGGGGAGTTAATACAAAGTTTTGCAACCGAGTATAAAATCTTATCGTCCGAATCTCTTCGAATTGACTATTGGTAGAAAGTGCGACTCAATTGTCCTTGGTGGAATAATAAATGGTTTAGCTGATTATCTATTTTAAACTAATAGCAAATATGTAAATGTCGTTGAGTAAAAAGAGATTTAATGATTAAACTAAAATAACGAGTTAAAAATAAATGCTTAAAACTTAAAGACAAGATTAGAAAATTCATTGAACACTTAATAAATCTAAAACTTAAAAACTTTGTAAAAACAAGAAATTAAACCATCAGAAAGTTGCCAAATCGGAATCTGATCGGAATATAGGTCGGAAAGACTGATCGGAATACACCCAAAAAGGGACGTGATCGGAATGTAGTTATAAATCCCAATCGGAATAATGGTAATAAGGAGCTATCGGAATGCTAGAAATCAGAACAAGTCGGAATGCCAACAATGGAGTCAAATCGGAATGTTATACAAGACACCCAATCGGAATGTACATAAAACACCACGGTCGGAATAAATAAACCCTAATCCGATCAGATAGATCGAAATACTGGAGTGCCAATCGGAAAACTAATTACCTAATCCGATCATAGAGATCGGAATACAAAGGAGGCACTAATCGGAATATTGCGATTGGAAAAGGGTTTAAACCTTTTCCGATGACCTATTGATTCGGAAATAAGCTAGGCTATAAGATATTAGGAATAAGCTAACACCAAAACTTGAACGAATCCAATATGAAAAAGACTAAATAAGCACAAATAACAACTTATCCAAACTTAAAATAAGCAATCTTTTAAATCAAACTATAAAAAGATGAACTTTTTAAGAAAACTTTTAAAAAGTAAATAAGCTAAACATATAAATAAGCCAATAATCACAAAGATCTTAAAGCTTATTCGTATGAAAACTTAAGTAGGCATAAAAAGATTAACTTTTTAAGCACGAAAACATCAAGATCAACACGGATCAAATATATTTCGCACCAAAAGTAACTAAAAATAAAGAAAGGTAGAAAGAGATGAAAGATTAAAAAGCTTAAACTTAAACTTGATTAATGAAATCCAAATACAAAAGGTTTAATCATAAAAGATTAAAAGAAGGAAAAGATAAAAACTTAGTGAGAGAAAGTTGAGAACTTTCTCTCTCTAAAACTAGAAAGAAAAATGAAAAATTAAACTAACTACTAAAAACTAACCAACCCTCCTAATGTGTATTAGGAGGGTATTTATAGGGAAAATGGGAAGGTGTGCATGTGTTGCCTCTTCTTTCTTTCTTTCTTCACGTCTTCTCGACTCGATTTAATTCTTTGTCTTTTCTCGACGTCGTCTCGGGATTTGAACTTGTCTTAATAATTTTCTTCTTTAATTTAGACTTGAGTTCTTCGACTTCATTAAACTTCCGTCTTTAGACTTTTTCTTCGATAATTCTTCAGAATAGGTCTTGGACATCCGTTCTTTAAGCACTCTTGATCTCTTGACTTCGTCTTTTCTCGTTTTTCTTCGATAAAAGCCCGTGAAAGCCCGTGTTTTCTTCCTTTTTCATATTTTGGTCCTAAAACACAATAAAAACACAAACCACGCATAATTCCGACTTTTACGACATAAAATACACGTTTTGGTCTTGTTATTATTGGAAATAAGTGGTAAAAGGATAAGTGTTTTCACACTTATTAAATCCTCTACACTTGACCATTGCAATGCCCTCATGCAATGCATTAATTTTAAAGCACGGTTTACATTTTCCATCATAAATAACCCACCTTGGCCTTTATTAAATACTAAACATTTATGAAAAGTAAAAAGATAAAAACAAGTAAAGAAATCAAAGACTTACATTGGGTTTTGGCTGCCATGAACGTTTATCATCCTCAAGTTTCACGTTCCCCATACCAAGCTTAAAAACGAGATCATTGTTATTCTAAGTTAGCAAACTAACACGAATTCGTGTGGGACAATTATTCACTTAGACTCCCTTATTCCTAGGTGTATCTTTTATATTTTATTTTTGTCTTGAATGATCACGAGGATGCATTGTTTGACTTATTTCGATAGTTAGTTAGGCCGAAAATAAAGTGAACGATTTAATCAATAGTTAGCTAAAGGACAAAATCTTTTAAAACTGCTTCTCGGGACATCATAAAGTTCATATCTTGGCATAACTCGCTTCACTATTTGAGACCTTTCTTAGACCGATATTTGGCAGCGACTTCATACTTCGAATCTTTGAGAGACGTTCTTGAAATTATGGTCTTCTCTTCATAATAGGAATTTCTTCACTTGAAGTTTTGAGAGATTCTTCATATTTGGACCACGACTTCTTCATTTTTCTCCAATATTTATTTTGGACTTTGATATACAACGATCCGCCTCCTTTTAGGACTTGGATCTATTTATCCTCATACCTTGTTAGGGCCTTTTTGGATAGACTTCTCCATGATCTTTTGGGGAGTATTTTCTTTTCGTCGTGTGTCTCGATCCTTCATATTGATTTTCGATAAATGATTCTTCGCATCACTTTTGGATCTTTAGCAACAAAATGTAGCCCTCATGCCTTGTTAGGGCCTTTTCAGACTCGCCAATCTTCGCATCCCGCTTCAATAAGTTATGCCTTGGCTATGAACTCTAATTAATACCGAGCAACTTTTAAACGATCTTGGGCTAGAAGCTAAGTAACTTTTCAAATCGTACAACCTTATTTATTGCAGATAAATTTATTAACAAGCGATGGGAGAATAGGCTCATAATTAACTCACATAAATTCATGAAAGAATACCAAACTTATAATTGACTCTATCATCTCTCGTCCTCCACAGTTTAAAATCTCAAGGAATGAGACTCGTGGATGCTTAGCCTATTAAATCAAAGTTTTGGGTTTTCGAGTCATCTATAGGATCTTCCAAATTCTTAGACTTTTTCAAGTTTAGAAATCGCATTTTAAAGTTCCCTTGATAAACGACTCTCTAGGATCAATTATAGGAACTTGCGAAAAGTTCTTGTTCTTAACCCGTGAGAGTTAAGACTTTCGCGTTTTATAGCTCCCTATATAAAATCCTAGCAAAACTTGACTTAAACACGTTAAGGATACTAGCTAGAGTAAACTTAGATAAGTAAACTCGGGTTGAGTCAAATATTCACAACTTTGGAAAATTTTAAAACCACTTTATTGAAAATTTATTCTAGCAAGGAAAGAAAATAACCATAACAAAGGAAAATACAACTATACAACTAGGCCAAAATAGATTAAAATTTTTGAAAAATGTCAAAAAATCAAATTTTCCGGTTAAAATGAGGGCAAATTCATGGAAAAGACCACTTACTTCGATAGAAGTCCCCCCTACACTTGATATAAACATTGTCCTCAATGTTTAAGCATGTGGGAGTAAACTCCCCTACACTTAGGAAATTGTGCACTTTGTTTAAATCTTGCTAAGGGAAGGACAACTAAAGTGATTTCAATGTGAACATATAAAATATGAAATATTGAATCACGACAGTTTAGGATAGAACCAGGAAGATGGGAACACGGGATCACGGTTCGTCAAAAGTCATCAAGGGGCTCTTTGAAGCTTTAATCCCTGCACAACACAAGAAACAAGACAACAAACACATACGGGGCTCCCCCTACACTTATTATGAAAGCAGTAACGGATAGATCACGGGTTACCTCCCGAGAAGCGCTTGTTTTTGATAACCGAGTCACGAGTCTGACTCGACCCAAATTTAGTTCATGGGAAACGTGGTGAGGGATGGAATCATCTCATGGGAGATTTCCTCACCAAAGTACAGCTTCAAACGCTGACCATTCACCTTGAAATTGGGCCCATTTGGCTGAGAAAGCTCAATGGTCCCATATGGAAAGACTTTGGCGACGGTGAATGGACCAGACCAGCGGCTCTTCAACTTGCCAGAGAAGATCTTCAACCGAGAGTTAAAAAGTAAGACTTGATCACCAATGTGGAACTCTCGGTTCTTAATTCTAGCATCGTGGATGATCTTGGTCTTCTCCTTGTAGATCAGCGAGTTCTCATAAGCTTCATTCCTTAGTTCATTTAGCTCGTTGAGTTTTGCGATGATCACCGGCTTTGTTGATGTCGAAGTTAGCCCACTTCAAGGCCCAGTACGCCTTGTGTTCCAGCTCGATAGGGAGGTGGCATGCTTTCCCGTACACAAGACGATAAGGTGTACAACCAATTGGGGTCTTATAAGTAGTACGGAAAGCCCACAGAGCATCATCTAACTTATCGGCCCACGCGGCGCGATGCTCTCCCACAGTATGCTCCAAAATTCGCTTCAATCCACGGTTGGAAATCTCGGCTTGACCATTGGTTTGGGGATGACAGGCGGTGGAAAGACGGTGATTGACACCATACTTAGCCAAGACTCGAGCAAAAAGCGCTTCACTGATTATAGCACGAGGAACGCCGAATCGAGCAAAAAGCTGCTTCAAAAAGTTCACAACCACCCTCGCATCGTTCGTAGGGAGAGCCTTAGCTTCAACCCATTTAGAAACGTAGTCAACGGCTACGAGGATGTACTTGTTCCCTTTAGAAGATGGAAATGGCCCCATAAAGTCGATGCCCCATACATCAAAGATTTCACATTCTTGTATGAAATTTTGAGGCATCTTGTCTTTATGTGTGATCTTGCCTTGTCTTTGGAAAGCATCACAATGTTTAACCATATCGTGAGCGTCACGATAAATGGTAGGCCAATAGAATCCAGAGTCGAATACTTTCTTCGCGGTGTAATTGGGACCAAAGTGACCACCGGTGGGTCCTTTATGGCAAGCGTCAAGGATTTGTACCGCTGCCGGCCCATCAACACATCGACGAATAATAAGATCCGCACATTGTTTGAAAAGTTAAGGGTCGTCCCAGAAATAATGTTCAATATCTTTAAAGAACTTTTTCTTTTGTTGGGACGTGAGCCCTTCCTTGAGAATCCCACCCGCTAAGTAGTTTGCAATGTCCGCAAACCACGGGGTGTCATCGAGATTAGAAATGATAGACATTAAGGCCTCAAGGGGAAAAGAGTCATTGATCTCTTTGTTCGGATGATCCCCTTGATAAGGATCCTCAAGTCTACTGAGATGATCCGCGGCTAGGTTTTCAGCTCCCTTTTTGTCACGAATTTCAATGTTGAATTCTTGAAGGAGCAAAACCCAACGAAGAAGTCTTGGCTTAGAATCTTGCTTAGTCATCAAGTACTTCAACGGTGAATGATCGGTATACACGATGGTGGTGGAAAGGACAAGATAGGGGCAGAACTTTTCAAAAGCATACACTACAACTAAAAGCTCTTTTTCGGTAGTGGTATAATGCAATTGAGCCCCCGTCATTGTCTTGCTAGCATAATGGATTGGTTGGAAGTGTTTGTTCACTCTTTGGCCCAAAACCGCTCCAATAGCAAAGTCGCTAGCATCACACATCAACTCAAAAGGTAGCTCCCAATTAGGGGTAACCAAGATCGGTGCCTTAGTTAGCTTATCCTTAAGAAGATTGAAGGATTCAAGACACTCTTTGCAAAAGATAAAAGGAGTATCTTTTTCCAAGAGGTGGGTCATCGGGCGAGCGATTTTAGAAAAATCTTGGATGAATCAACGATAGAAGCCCGCATGACCGAGGAAACTTCTCACACCTTTCACGGTTGAAGGTGGAGGCAATTTAGCAATAACATCGACTTTAGCACGGTCCACTTCAAGACCGGCTTTGGAGAGTTTGTGTCCTAGCACGATGCCCTCTTTTACCATGAAATGGCATTTTTCCCAATTTAGAACAAGGCGGGTGTCTTCACACCGCGTAAGCATACGTTCTAAATTGGGAAGGCAAGCAGAGAAAGAATCACCATAAACCGAGAAATCATCCATGAAGACTTCCATAGTTTATTCAACCATGTCATGGAAGATAGCCATCATACACCTTGGGAATGTCCCAGGAGCATTGCACAAGCCGAAAGGCATCATTTTGTGGGCAAATGTTCCATAAGGACAAGTGAATGTGCTTTTCTCTTGGTCTTTGGGATCGATGGGAATTTGAAAATACCCGGAGAAACCGTCTAAAAAGCAGTAATAATCATTACCCGCTAGACGTTCAAGCATTTGGTCCATGAAAGGAAGGGGAAAATGATCCTTTCTCGTAGCATCATTGAGTTTGCGATAGTCTATACAAACTCTCCACCCTGTAACGAGACGAGTAGGAATCAACTCGTTGTTTTCATTGGAAACAACGGTGATTTCGCCTTTCTTAGGCACACAATGGACGGGACTAGCCCACGGTGAATCCAAGATAGGATAGATCATTCCTGCATCAAGAAGTTTGATAACCTCTTTTTTGATTACGTCATGGATCTTAGGATTCACCCTTCTTTGGCTTTGAATAGTGGGTTTAAAGTCGTCCTCCAAGAGAATTTTGTGTGTGCAGAAGTGAGGATCAATTCCACGAATATCAGAGATCTTCCAAGCAATCGCTTTCTTGTGATTCTTCAGCACGGCGATAAGTCGGGATTATTCTTCTTCTTTCAAGTCCTTAGCGATGATGATCGGTAACGTCTTGTTGTCTTCAAGAAAACGTATTCGAGATGAGACGGAAGATCCTTAAGCTCTAAATCCGGAGGATTTTCGATGGACGGCGTAGTCAACTTCGGATCATTGGTAGAGATATCCTTAGGATATGGTGGAGAAGTTTGGTCCTCATTGAGAAGTTTCTCAATGGTACGAATGTCTTCATCCCAATCGGTGGGAGAATCATCATACTTAAGATCGAGAGGACCCAAGCTAGCTTCAAAATCATCCAAGTCACTTTCTCCAAAAGGAGTCAATGACGGAGCAATTGAGGCAACGATCTCAGCAATGGGTAGAGAAGAAGAACCACTTTTACAAGCGTCTTTGAAATGTTCTTCACAAGCCTCATCAAGAACATCAATTAAATTAACACTCTCGTTTTCCGAAGGCTGCTTAGAAAGTTTACCCATGTTGAAGACGATTTTATCGTCACCAACTCTCATGATTAATTCGCCTGCGGCTACATCAATGAGAGTGCGACCGGTACTCAGGAATGGACGTCCAACGATTAATGGAACACGGGGGTCCATCTCGTAGTCAACGACAACAAAATCCGCCGGGAAGGTGAATTTGTCAACGCCAACGAAGACGTCTTCAGCTATCCGCACTGGATAAGCAACCGTACGGTTAGCTAATTCCAAAGTCATTCGTGTGGGGACTATCTTGGGGAGAGATAATTGCTTCCAAACACTTAATGGCATTAAGTTAATACTGGCACCTAGATCGGCTAGGGCCATGTAATTCTCTACTCCCGGGAAGTTGCAAGGAATCAAGAAACGACCCGGATCACCAAGTTTGGTTGGCAATTTCCTTAAGAGCACTGCAGAGCAATTCTCATTAAGTTGGGTCTGAGCAATATCGAGAAGTTTCTCCTTATCACTGAGAAGATCTTTAAACATTTTAGCGTACTTAGGCATGTGAGCGAGAGCCTCAGCAAAGGAGATATTGAAATTCAGTTGTTTAAACATTTTAAGAAAGTTCGAAACCTGAATATCATCCTTGTTCTTCAATTTCTCTTTCCTCAACCTCGAAGGATAAGGTATATTGGGTTGAGATGAAGGCTTTGGGATAGAACTCGCACTCACATCCTTGGGTGGTGGAGGGGTAGAAGTAGAAGGTGGAATAGGAGATGTAGAAGTTGGAGGAATAGAAGATGGAGGATTCGGAGAAGGAGACTCGTTTTCCTTTGTCACAATCACCGGTGTAGGTGTAGGAAGCTCGGGTTCCTTTAAACCTTTTCCACTGCGAGTGGTGATTTCTTTCATCTCCCCTCTTGGATTAGCAACGGTGTTACTCGGAAGAGAACCCGATCCAGAGGCTTGATTACTAGGGAAGAAACTAGCCATCATGTTTCGCAAGTCATTCGTTTGACTTGCCAAAGTGTTTCGCATATCAGCCCGAAGATCATTCCCTTGCTTAACCATATCTGCTTTCATGTTGGCCATTTCCCGCTGAAGATTTTGCACGATCACATCGTTAGTCCTCATGTAGGTTTCAACATCTTGGTGTAAGGCTGTGGGTTGGTTGAGAGGAGGAGCATGGTAGGCGGGTGGTTGATAAGCAGGTTGTTGGTAAACTTGGTTGTTTCTTTGAGGTGGATATGGGTTTCTTTGGTTTTGATATGGAGTTGGAGCACGTGGTTGGATTTGATTGTTGCGATTGAGGTTGTTCGTGTTTTGTGGGGGGAAACCGGGAGGTGAAAGAAAGTTGTTTGAGCGATAGCTGAGCAAGTTGCGGTCACCTTGAGGACGTGCTTGATAGCCTCCTGTAGCATAGGTACCGTTGGCGGCATACACATTTTTCGGATTGTAGTGAGTCGAAGGACAATCAGTGTATGAGTGAGATCCCCCGCATATATCACATGATTGGCTCAAAACATTAGCTTGGGCATTGAATTGTTTGGCATTGTTGGCAGTTTGTAAAGCAAGCGATTCCACAAGCGAAGTAAGCTTATCAATTCTTTTGTCGGCATCACTAGTACTAGCACTTGCTACATTAGTTCTAACACTCTTGGTTTGTACTCTAGATTTGTTCTCAATAATATCCCAAGCAGCATTAGAAGACTTAACCAAAATATTACCCCCCGAGGCACTGTTTAGTGAATCTTGGTCATTCATGCTTAAACCATTGTAAAAAGTATTGATTTGATGTACTTTTGTTAAACCATGTTGTGGACACTTTCTTAAAAGTTCCTTAAAACGGTCCCAAGATTCACTAAAAGACTCACCGTACTTTTTTTCAAAGGTAATAATTTCATTCCGCAAAGCGGTAGTACGTGAGGGTGGGAAAAAGTAGTTGATAAACTTGGTCTCTAAATCCGTCTACGTAAGAATACTTTGTGGCGGTTCCTTATCAAGCCAATTACAGGCTTGTCCCTCTAAAGAGAAAGGAAAAAGTTGCAAGCGAATCACTTCTTGTGATACCCCATTGTACTTAACCATATTGGTAAGCTGAAGAAACCTTTTAATGTGGTCATGAGGATCATCAAGTGAGCGGCCCAAGAAGGGTTGAGCAGAGACCATTTGTATAAAGCCAGATTTGAGTTCAAAGTTGTTGGCTCCAATCTCAGGGATGACAATTGCATCGCTGTTGCCTTCTACGTGCGATTGCAAAAGCTCGATCATTGGTTGATTGTCCATGGTGACAATTGGTTGAGTAATGACTTCGGCTTGAGCTACTCTCTTCTTACGAGCACGAGTACGCATGCACACCTACAAAAGGATTAGAAAAATAGAAAGGAAATATTTTTGGTTTTTATGGTTTTTCAATTTTTTTTTCTTTTGAAGATTTTATATTTTTTAGGATTTTTTGAAAAAAAAAAAAATTTAAAGCAAGGAAAATAACGTTCAAAGATGAACGGATCCCAAATCCAACGCGTCTCTCACTAAAAACCTTTAATCTTAACGAAAAGAGCCAGCAGCGGCGCCATTTAATACAAAGGATTTACCTTTTAAGAAAATGTTATCGTCCGAATCTTTTCGAATTGACTATTGGTTCAAAGTGCGACTCAATTGTCCTTGGTGGAATAATAAATGGTTTAGTTGATTATCTATTTTAAACTAATAGCAAATATGTAAATGTCGTTGAGTAAAAAGAGCTTTAAAGATTAAACTAAAATAACGAGTTAAAAATAAATGCTTAAAAACTTAAAGACAAGATTAGAAAATTCATTGAACACTTAATAAATCTAAAACTTGAAAACTTTGTAAAAACAAGAAATTAAACCATTGGAAAGTTGCTAAATCGGAATCTGATCGGAATATAGGTCAGAAAGACTGATCGGAATACACCCAAAAAGGGACGTGATCGGAATGTAGTTATAAACCCCAATCGGAATAATGGTAATAAGGAGCTATCGGAATGCTAGAAATCAGAACAAGTCGGAATGCCAACAATGGAGTCAAATCGGAATGTTATACAAGACACCTAATCGGAATGTAAATAAAACACCACAGTCGGAATAAATAAACCCTAATCCGATCAGATAGATCGGAATACTGGAGTGCCAATCGGAAAACTAATTACCTAATCCGATCATAGAGATCGGAATACAAAGGAGGCACTAATCGAAATATTGCGATCGGAAAAGGGTTTAAACCTTTTCCGATGACCTATTGATTCGAAAATAAGCTAGGCTATAAGCTATTAGGAATAAGCTAACACCAAAACTTGAACGAATCCAACATGAAAAAGACTAAATAAGCACAAATAACAACTTATCCAAACTTAAAATAAGCAATCTTTTAAATCAAACTATAAAAAGATGAACTTTTTAAGAAAACTTTTAAAAAGTAAATAAGCTAAACATATAAATAAGCCAATAAGCACAAAGATCTTAAAGCTTATTCGTATGAAAACTTAAGTAGGCATAAAAAGATTAAATTTTTAAGCACAAAAACATCAAGATCATCACGGATCAAATATATTTCGCACCAAAAGTAACTAAAAATAAAGAAAGGTAGAAAGAGATGAAAGATTAAAAAGCTTAAACTTAAACTTGATTAATGAAATCCAAATACAAAAGGTTTAATCTTGAAAGATTAAAAGAAGGAAAAGATAAAAACTTAGTGAGAGAAAGTTGAGAACTTTCTCTCTCTAAAACTAGAAAGAAAAATGAAAAATGAAACTAACTACTAAAAACTAACCAACCCTCCTAATGTGTATTAGGAGGGTATTTATAGGGAAAATGGGAAGGTGTGCATGTGTTGCCTCTTCTTTCTTTCTTTCTTCACGTCTTCTCGACTCGATTTAATTCTTTGTCTTTTCTCGACGTCGTCTCGGGATTTGAACTTGTCTTAATAATTTTCTTCTTTAATTTAGACTTGAGTTCTTCGACTTCATTAAACTTCCGTCTTTAGACTTTTTCTTCGATAATTCTTCAGAATAGGTCTTGGACATCCGTTCTTTAAGCACTCTTGATCTCTTGACTTCGTCTTTTCTCGTTTTTCTTCGATAAAAGCCCGTGAAAGCCCGTGTTTTCTTCCTTTTTCATCTTTTGGTCCTAAAACACAATAAAAACACAAACCACGCATAATTCCGACTTTTACGACATAAAATACACGTTTTGGTCTTCTTATTATTGGAAATAAGTGGTAAAAGGATAATTGTTTTCACACTTATTAAGGAGTCTAAACAAGTCATATGCAACTGGTTTTGGTCATTGGTTAAGGCTCAAGTGGTTTGGTTAAGGTTTTCAAAGTTTTGGAAAAATCTGAATATTTTGGTTTGAAATTGGTCAAACACATCAGATCCAATAAAATCTTTGTTTGTTGGATCTAAGGTCTGAAATCTGGTTTGGGAAGAGTTTAGGTGATAAGCTCTATGTGCAGTATCTGTTTGTTGAATTTGGTGGCTTATTGTGGGTGCTAGAGCTTATCAAAGTTGGCTGAAGTGGTCATGCATCAACAAAGTGACCACCTCAATTTTACCTTGCATTTTGTTATCTAGTGTATGCCCTGCTTATTTGTTGCTTGGAACTTGTTTTTGTGCTGCTTGTGAGACTATTTGGCTATTTGGTTTGCTTATCTGAGTGCTTATAAGCTAACTGGCTTATTGGCCTAATTTGTCCAAAATCTGTTGTCATTTGGTCAACTGACCACTTGATTCACAAGGACTCTACCTTTAGTTCTTCACAAAAATTGCTTAAAACAAGGTTACAAACAATCCCTGAGCTTTTGGTTAATTTTGGTGGACTTTGACTTTTGGTCAAATAAGCACAATTTGGCTTATTTTTGAGAACTACTTATTGGTACATGCAACAACTTGGCTTTTGTAATAGGTGTCATTTTTCTAAGCTTAATATCAAATCTGGAAAGTTACAAGTCAATTGGTTAAGCTTTTGCTAGGAAACTAGCTTATTTGGCTTTTTCAGCCAGCTTATTTGCTCCTACAGCTTATTTTACTTGGATTTTTGTGAATTTTATGATCGATTATTCTTAGTTAAGCTATTTGTGAGCTTTTGCAAAAAGAATCAGCTTCTGAAACGCCCTAGAACTCTAACCCGACTATTTTGTCGTTTAGTGAAAAAGTTCTTTTCAAAGTTTTGGCTTATTACTTGAGCTTTTTCAAGATTTCTTTTTAAAAATGGGTTTAGAATCTAAATAAGATGTTGTGTGTTCAATTAGAGCTTATGGCATTAGCTTATGGCTTAATGGGCTTATTGGCCCATTAAGAATAAGATGTTGACCATTTAAGCTGTGATAAGCACATTTTCAGCTTTTGGGCCTTTAGACTTTTGTGCTTAAAATCAAATTTTGAGTCAGACTGGTTATTTTCAGCCCATTTGGTTAAGTTTGAATTTTTGGGCCCATTAAGCCCATTTAGGGGTCTGTTTTGGTTTTTAGCCCATTTGGGGCCCCATTAGGGGTATTTTGGTAATTTTACTTTCGTTTCTGTTTATTTAGGTTAAAATAAACTAGTTTGCAAGTTTTTAGAATTTTTATAATTTTTGGATTTTTAATATTATTTTAATATTATTTTAATATTATTTTATTATTTAATTTCAAATTTCACATTTTTGCACTTTTTATATTTTTCTTAGGTTTAATACATTAAAATAGGATTTTTTCAACTCTTAGATTAATTTTATCTTCATTTTTCTAATTTATAGAATTATTTTAAGTTTTTAATAGACTTTATTCATCTTAAATAGTTTTATTTAGTTTAAAAATTCATAAAAATAGTTTTTATTCTTATTTAGTCATTATAAAGGTTTACAAAGTGAAAAATATTTATTTAGGCTTTTTAATAATTATTTTAATTTTTAGGGCTTTAATTAGCATTTAAAAATTAATATTTAATTAATTAAAAGGTTTGAAAACGTTTTGATCATTTGTAAACTCTTAGTTTAATTAATTTGATTTTTGGTAATTTTTCGGTTAGTCGTCGTAGTAATAATTTTCACGTATCCGTCATTGTATTTTCTCATCCCCTTCTTTCAAATATTAATCTCAAATCAATTACGAATTATTCACACATATATACCTCCTTGGGAAACGAACTTTCACATCATAAGGGTCATTAGTGTTTGATTTTCCTAAAGCATCACTTAATACTTACCGCTTTTACGCCTTTTTCCTAAAAGGTGTAATTTACCACAATCAGGGACAAAATCTCCATGGATTTTGTTACTGGTCTTCCGGTTACTCAGAAGAAGAAAGACGCTATCTGGGTTATTCTGGATAGGTTGACTAAATCTGCTCATTTTCTGCCGATTCGCAAGGAGCATCCGGTCAGCAAATTTGCGGACATTTTCCAGAAGGAGATCATGAGACTACATGGTACTCCATCAGAAATCATCTCTAACAGAGATCCCCGTTTCACATCACGTTTCTAGAAGAGTCTGCAGAAAGCTTAGGGAACCAGACTTAAGCTCAGCACTGCTTTTCATCCTCAGACCGACGGACAGTCGGAACATACCATTCAGACATTGGAGGACATGCTGTGATCATGTGCTCTAGAGTGGTCAGGAAGTTGGGATGATTATATATTCCTAGTGGAATTCGCATACAACAACAGCTGGCACGCTAGTATCAAGTGTGCTTCTTTTGAGATGTTGTATGGCAGAAAGTGTCGCGTCCCAATCTGCTAGGATCAGGTGGGCGAACGACTGCTCAAGGGTCCAGAGATGATTGAGGTAACCAATGAGAAGGTCGTTGTCGCCAAGGCAAAGCTTCAGGAAGCTCATGCTCGTCAGAAGAGCTATGCTGATAAATGTCATAGAGATGTGTCTTTCAACGTAGGTGATCACGTTTTTCTCAAGGTATCACCTGCATGATGAGTTAGACAATTTGGAATCAAAGGGAAGCTCAGTCCTCGCTTCATCGGATCGTTCGACATCATAGAACGTGTTGGTGAAGTGTCATACCGTTTGGCGTTACCGCCTCATCTATCATACGTTCACAACATGTTCCATGTGTCCTTACTCAGAGGATACAACTATCATCTAGTCCATGTTGTCCAGTATCCACTTGATCAGATTCGAGAGGATCTTTCATATGTTTAAGAACCTGAGAGAGTTCTTGAGCGGCAAGATCGTGTCATGCGGAGGAAGACGATCCCTTTCGTCAAAATCCTCGGGAGGGATCATCCTGAGTGGGAAGCCACTTGGGAGACGGAGAAGTCTATACGGATTTCTTACCCTCATTTCCAGTTCCAATTCAGGTATGTTTTCTTTCAGTTTACGTTTCTCCAGTTTGAGGACGAATTGTTCTTTTAGAGGGGAAGAGTTGTAAAACCCGTATTAAAATCCTATGAACAGTACACGTGAACAGCAACTTATGAAAACACGATAAAATTTAAACTTTCTATTTATAATATTAATACACGTGTCACGACAATAAATAATGATCAATCATAAATATTATAAATGTGACACGATCACGAATACCAAAATCACGAATATTAAATCACGAGCATACACGACTAATTATTTAACACGGGAAAAACTTCGGGTTACCCTTAGTGGGCCCCTATGCCGCGGCTAGAGCAAGAGAAAGGAGGCCAAGTGGGTCGTTGGCCCATATCACACGTTTAATAAAACATCAGGAGAAATCCATTTTCATTATTTTAGGTTTTCAGAAAAATTTTGTCTCCTCCTTTGTCCTCTCTTGGTGCCGCCGGCCTACATCAAACAAAAGGGAAAAACGGACGATTTTTGGATACTTGTTTAATTGTTCGTGATCATCTTTTCATTCTACACGCGTTGGTATAATCAAACCCTTTTCTTTTCTTTTTAATTCTTTTGATTTCAAGATATAATTTAATTAATCAACAAGAACAAGAATAAAACATGTAATAGATTAATTAAATTCATGGTTCGGGTTTGGTTGTGTGTGGTTGTGGTTCGACCGAGACACCGAGACCCTATATGGGGATCGACTTGTCTTTGTTTCCACCATCGAGAGTCCCAAGACTCTCGGCTTGGGTTGGTGTGGGCTCGGACGCAGCAAGAAACCCCCGACCAAGGGTCGGGGTATGTTTGTTGTTCGGTTTGGGTGGAACCAAGGCACCACCGAGACCCCAAAGGGGCTCGGTTGGTTTTTGTTGTTCGGACCCGAGACCAAAGGACCCCCACATTAGGTCGGGGTATGTGTACATGTTTGGTTGATTTATTTAGTGTCAACCGAGACCCCTCCAAGGTCTCGATGGGACTTTTATATAGCTTTTTTTTTGTAACCGTGATTTCCGACACATTGGCCTACTAATCCACTGGGTTTGAGCCCATCGCCGTACAGACTCAAACCTGGTAAAGCCCTCCCTTTTCAGGAGGTTGATGTGGCCACTTCAAGTTTGTTTGCACCTAGCAGGAATTGAACTTGAGACCTCACACACTTTGGAGTGATAGCCACAAATCCTTTTGTCACTAGGCCACCCTTGAGTGGTTATTATATATAGCTTATTTGGTTCGGCTTATATTAAACACGGGCTCGGGATTCGGGTTTTTCATGAAAATTATTTTTATAAGTCATGTTATATTAAACTTTAGGTTAATTAATTTATTTAAACTAATTCATGTATAACCTAAGGTATTTTTGCTTAGTTATTTAATTAAAACATGTATTTTAATTTAACGTATAGTCTAACTAATTAACCGGTTATTTAATTAATGAGCTATAACCATGACTTGTATTGTACTATTTAAACTTTAATTATTATTTATAATCCAACTTATTTCTAATTATGGAAACTTACTATTTTTGGAAACCTTCTATATTTAGAAGCTTACTATTTATGAAACCTGCTATTTTTAGAAAGTTACTTAGTATTACAATAAAAGTATTATAATACACTAATACATGAATAATACACAACAGAACATCATAATAACTACAGTTAACACAGTAAACAGTAAAATATGACAGAATACGTATAACAAGCTAATAATACTCGGAACCAGTAAAACACATGTAATTCAGACAACTCATACACGTCCATATTTCTTGTGTAGTGTTATCCGTCGAGGCGGATTAGTCTTCATCGTCTTCCTTAGCTTCTACTGGACATAAGGTACGGATTTCTCGTCCTTCAGTAAGGACAATCTCTTTCTTCATTAGGATTTCCCGTATGCAGCTAACTATTTTCCCCAGTAGTTACAGATTAAATGCTTATGTTTCATTAGTTACCTTAGCCATATACATGCATGACCAGTTTCACCTAGTTATGGAGGTACCATAACCATAACACTAGAGGCACTAGTGTTATGACTTCACCACGGCGGAGTGATAGCTCGTGGCGTCCCTTTTTAGTTATTTGGCCATTATATTATTATATTATCATGTGGGGCGTATGGGTGCATCCTAGTTACATGTTTCAGTCAGGATTTCATGGTGAATGTGGTGCGTGCCTTGCATCCTTCACAAGGAGCTGATCCCTCCTATCTACTTACCAGTTAATTAGAGGCATCCCATCTAATTTACATGACGAGGTCACTCCTCCAAGTATTCATACATGTTGTTGACCTCATGACCTATATTGGCTATTATGGTACATTAACTAATACAGATTCTCATAAGTAACATAAGCTATGTTTTTATAATTTAAAACCAGTTAACATGACAAACAACTAAGTTTTCCAGGACTTATTCATTTCCGCTGCCATTCATGCTTTATACTCGTTATATGCTTTCATATTTTATGTCTTCCATGCTTTATTGTATATCCGTGCACTGAGCGTTATGCTCAGTTGTCTACTTTTCCATGTTCCCAAACGGCAGGTACCCAAGGACGCAAGTAGGAACTCCAGAGTATGTGCATTCAGATTGGAAGCTATCCGGCCTCTTTTACCTTATGCATTTATTCCTACTTTATCATACTTTACTTCTTTTGGACATTGTTTAGTCCTTTCTATTTACACAATACTTATATTGCTTGTGTGTGAGTTGCTGGACTACCAATGTTTGATTTCGGTATTTCTATTTATGGTCATGAATGTTTAGACATTTACCTTGCATGCTTGGATGACACGCCATAATTTACTGTAATATCTTATCCTAACAAATGGGGTGTTACACTTGCAGCTTGGGCTAAATAACACATTTTTCTACTTGTGAGGTAATTAATCTTAATTACCGCGTGTCAGGGTGCTGCGCGATAAGTGTTGTAAATCATACATGAAACATTAACACATGAGTGACAAAAAAGTTATTTCTGCAAAATGTGGCCGTTTGTGTTAGTTATACAAAGATATAAAGGTAGTACTAAAGAAGTTCCACACAATCACACAAATGTACAAAATGGTGCCTTGTTGCTCTGATCTTGAGGGTTCATTAAGCATGAATATTTGCTTTTTCATGTGTTTTCCTTCTAACGACCCGAAATACCGTAGGTGATAACGTGTAACCTTTATCTCGATCTCCTAGTTGTAGTGTCTATGCTTGTGTAATAAGAATATGGTTCACACACATACAGTGTAAAGTCTTGGTTTCGGTGCTATATATACATGAAACCAACATATGTTATAGCATACTTTTTTTTTACATCGATATAGAAATGATTTAGTATAATACAATGATAAGATTTATTTCAGCAAATTCGACGTTACAATTTATATACAGAAAAGTCAGACACTTTGAGTAATAAAATACTGTGACTCAATTATATATAGGTTGCTTTGGTTGTGACTTGTTTTTGGAAACAGGCGTGAAACTTGATGTAGTAGCATCAATGTGGTGTGTTTATGCACTGTAATTAGTATATTTGCCATGTCTTGTGTTATTCCTTAAAATTCACTTGGCAGGTAAAATCAACAGCATTCAAACTGCCATTTTGCTTACACATTCTATAGGATATGCCATGGTACTATTCTTGTTAGGCTTATGGAACCTTTCTAAAGTATACTATATTCTCAACCCTTTTCTAGCTTACTCCATTAGTCCATTCGCCTCAAAACAACCCCGTTGATGTGCCATTATGTGTAGGATATGCCAAGGTACGAACAATATTATCCGGAAGATCAAGAATCAGAATTTTATAGCAGTATTCAAATTATAACTTACAATACCTATTCAAACTAGCTACAACAGAATATTATCAAAACTTTAACTTCTAACAACGAATCTTGATTCATGGTTTCTTTATTGATGAGTACATATTATATGAAAGATGATTAACAAAAAAGAATTAGACTTATAGTGTGGTTAAAGTGAATGCATGACAACATTATCTTTTCAATGGAACTTTATGTTCTCCATTTTCCTCATCGTTGTGACATCCACTATAGTGTAAGAATATATGCTTCATATTTCATTTATTCGATTCATTTTTCATATTGATGTCTTGTAGTCTGATCACCAAGACAACATAATACCAATGATAGTCTTACCCTTACGTTTCGTTGTCTCTTTGAAACACAAAAGGTCGGTATAACATGAATCTGATGTTCGCTGCTAATTGTCATCAATCACGCTATGACAACTTTATACAATATGCGTAAAATGTAGTACAATGAGAATTGTCTTGAGGATATTCGATGTACACAAGAATATCTACATAATTTCTCAGTCTATAAATTGCTCAGAAAAAAAGAACGATATATAGTATCATAAAACGGTGAATCAATTGGAAGGTTTTCTAATGTATGGATGCATTACTGGGCGATTACTCCTTTGGCAGTAAGTTTTCATACTTCTACCGCCAAGGGAGATTTGCCCTGCAATTCATCTGCTACGACAAGTCACTTAGACAAGGTAATCCTTTCAAGTATTGTGTTTCAAGTCAAGATGGTATGTCTAAATATTACTAGAAGAAATATTTTGATTAGAGTTTTATTTTGGTTATTCTGATTTATCATATCGTAGCTTGTGGAATTGGTAGTTACTAATTTTTGGTTGTTATAGCAACTGTTTTCTATCATTTCCTGTTTTAAGCACAAAAAAATTAAATCCACCTAGATTTGGATTCATATATTTCCTTCTCAAATTTTTGTCAATTACTTACATCCTTTTGTCTGGATTCGTTAGAGTAGCCTTTCTGTTGGTTGGCATGAATTGGCGACTTCTGAAAGCAGATGGACTCAAGTTTATTTATCGGCACTAAAGCCTTCGCAGCTGGTTTATCCTCGCTACACGTTTATTTATCGGCACTAAAGCCTTCGCAGCTGGTTTAACCCTGTCTTCCTAAAAAACCCTTGGTCCAACTTCCACTTTTCAGGTTTCATTACAATGATGGCTGCTTTGACCACATTGCTTGCTGACTTCATTAGCACTCAGTTTTATGAGGGAAAGAGTGTGGTTTGGATGAAGATGGCTGTGAGGCTAATCACACACATGACAATTCGAAGAACATTTAACTCACTCAACCTTAGTTCACTTCATACAGGTATTGGAACTTGGAATCGTATCACGTTCAATAATCATCGGTCTATCACTACGCGTTTCACAAAGTCCATGTACAATAAGACCATTGATGTGTCACTACTACAAAAATGGAGATAGAGCCCTGTTGAAAAGTGCCATAGAGCCCCTTTTTGCCTGGGGAATTAAAAGGGGAGGGACTCTATTCAAAAACCAAATAGAGCCCTGTTTGAAAAACGGGGTCTATCCCACTTATAGAGCCCGGTTTTCTCATACAAAACATGGCTCTATGTGAAGCAAAAAAATAAAAAAAAAGATTTTTGGAAAGAACTCAGTATCATCTAGGCACCCACGCATAGCGGCAAAAATTTACAACGACATATAATTAAATTAATGTTATATTATGATAAGTGTTTTGTGTAACATTTAAATCAAAACGTGAAAATATCAAATAAACTTGCAAATCTAGTATCATCAACATAAAAGTCTTGGTTCAGCAGGAGTTGGCAAGTTCCGGTGAAGATTCCAGGGAGCACGACCTTGTCTGTGGACATATAATTATATCAACTGGTCTAGACTCTGATGGAAACCACTCCGAAGAAGATTTGAAACACTTGTCCTGCAAAAAAAAAAGGATAAGTCAGTTTGTGCCATAGTAACTACAATGACCAGAAAGGTATTGCGAGTATAGTATAGAAGCTATTAAATAGTTTTTGATTCAGATGGAGAATCAAATTTCCTACATTGACCAATGCCTGTCGCCTAGACAAATGATTCTAGTTGGACCAAGATTTAATCATCATCAAAGTACTAATCTAATGCATTGACCTGTGTTGTACTCCATCTTCTCTCAACTTAGTTGATAAATGGAATGAAGTTGACATAACACAGACCATACACTATGGTTTTGTGAAACTGCACCTTAATTAGACTCATAGGGTATAAGTACATAAATGATATGCCTGTAGGAATCGCCCCGCCATTAGACTCAAAGGATGAAACTGATATGATTGTGGTAACATTACCAAGTCATTAGCAAATCCATCTTTTGTGGTATGCAAATAGAAAAACCATACAGCTCAATTACAACTTCATAAATTTAACAATCTTCTCATCATGAAACATCTTTGTTAGTTTGATTATCTAGAATGAAACATCATGGAGTTTTCGGATATTGAGCAGCTACCCTTTTCACATTAGTTCTTAGGATCTTACACAGTCTGCTTGTAACTTAAATGTTTCTTTAGGTATAGTAAAAAGGTCACGTTCAAACTATAATATGAAAGGGCCTAGATGTGGCTCAACATAAACCCAACATTTGACTTCACATTTGTTTTAAATATGATTATATGATATTCAATAATCATAATCAGATAATCAGCTATAGTGAATTGGGCTGGAAATGATTTTGTCGTGATGTGCCACTATTATCTGAAATTGTAGTAAATTTATCAAAGGTTTAAGGATTGGGCAATTATGATTATTTATAAAACCAATAGATGAAATGACTTTAAAAAAATTTAGCAGCAACCACATCTAAAGTACACCTTTTGCCTAGCATGAAACTGATATATTTACATAGAGCTACTTCAGAAGTTCAGATAATAACTATCAGACAATGAGGCATAAAACACAGAACCAAACATCAAGTTAGGAAAGCTATATTACCTGATAAGAAGTTCCCCAACTTCCATGTTGTACACATATCATCCTCGGGTGGGTGAAACCTATCGACTCTTCTAAGAGAGACAAAATGCAGCATTCTCGGTGGATCAGTAGGCCCTTCAAACAAATTTTCAACGGCTTTCCTTGAGGCGTCTTCATGCCAAACCTCATCAGTTCCATGCGTACTTTCTCTAGCTGTAACTGAAGTTTCCTAGGCCAATCATTACTTGAGTTTTCTTGCCAATTCCTTCCAAAGTCGTCTTCTGAAGTTCAGTCTCTCCATTCATTAAACTCGCTATAGCTTTCTTGCTGCCACACTTCTCTCTCGTCCTCAACAACCTAGTCTTACCACTCTCGTTCATCAATGTTCGCTTCCTAATTTGTGCTTTGAACAGTTGCAACACTTTCCTATGTTCTTTTTCGATTTGTAATCTGTTTATAATTTGTCGCTCTCCTCAACCTACAATTGACTGCGCTTGATTTTCATGTTCGGCCTCCTGTCAAGGTTCTATCAGTTATGTGAGTCTCATAATTCGTATAATCATAAACACTAATGTTAGAATACTTTGTATTCATAATGGCTCCTTACCTGACTATGAAAAATGTTTTCTGGCAAGTCAGCACTCAATTTGCTTCCATGACTTAAACAACATCAGCCGCCTACAAAACGAAATCACAAAAATTAGCGACTCTATATTTGCCTAAGTTCATTAGAGACTCCAGTCCCAGACCGAGACCCCATCAGACAATAACGACGGTTTAGTCAATGAGACCTTGAGCTCCGCCATTTTTTAGGCAAAGTGGATCACGAATGCCTATTTGAACATGACCACTATGAACTCCGTTTTTTGTTAAGTTGAATTTTTGAACGTCATGACCATCAAAGAAACTATTTGAGCCACCAGATATTCCATGTTGTTTGTTGGGATTAACCAATGTTATATTCATATACTCCACTTCAGCAAATTCATTTTCGCCATTTTTCTTATGCACGCTACCCATAATTGAAGTGGCAATACCAGTCATAAATGAATCCCACATAAAACAACTCTGTAGAAAAGAGATAATTTGTCAAGATAAATATGTTTTCATTAATTTATTCAAGGCTATTCCAGTATTACCTCATAGAAATGATTGTCAAACCAAGTATCTCGGACCATCTTTAATGACTTGAACGCATATTATGCCTCAAATGTATGTTGATTCCTCTCAAATGCTTCAAAGAAGCTTTGAGTTATGGGAATTGTGTTTGTTGCAACCAACAGCACAATAGTTACGGGAATTACAGAATGAATAACCTATAAAAGCGAGTATATTCATGTTAGAGGTAGAAAATTAGGCAGGTTCGCTAATGGGTCAAAATGAGTCTGGGTCAAAAGCCATAAATACATGGTATGTTGAAAAAGGGTCACCAAAGTTGTTGAACGCATATGGATCACTTTTATAGCCAGTGAATATATTACCACGATCGCCTCATTGTTGAGGCAAGTTAAGTTCACATTTTCGGCACAACAACCAGTTGGATTCTTTGACTTCACACCATCACCCATGATATAAATATGGTTGATATTTTTCTTTAAATGTGGATTGGTCATAAGAGTATAGAAATATTTGTGTGTGATCCGATTACAAATAAACTAAGTCGACCATCAGATATCTTCTCGATTAGTACTTGCTGAGCAGTAGGTTGTTGAAGAGGTGAGTATCTCCTGCTTCCCTAGATCATAATTTAAGGTAACCACATTTATTAATAATTAAGAACTATCATACCTATTATGAGTCTAAGAAGAGTAAACGTCAAAACAAACTTTATGAAATTTCACTTGTTTCGCTGTTAATACCTGAACATCTTTTTCGATGCATAAATCCTTGAACTTACTACCATAAACTTAGATGCATAACAAGTAAATCGGTGAACAACATAAAAAAGGTTATTACATGTGGAAGAAAGCTTTTTCGATAGCCAAAGTTTGTATCTTTATACAATAGTACTCCGGTTCCCACAGGAATAGCCTGTTAACACTTCCCTGGTGAGAAATAATCAACCAAAACCATAGTTAATTTTGAGGTTAATGAAGTTTCACGAATTCAGCGGACATAATTACATACCTGGTCAATGATGGGAAAATAACCACCAACATTTGGTGGTATCGTGCCATCTTCCAGTATTCCACCCTCACCACCCACACCCACAACAACATCATACCGTCCCATCATGTAAAGAATATCATATATTTGATTTACGGAGTGTCCAACGTCTAACCATGCATTTGTGTTAATGGTTATTCCCTGCAACACCATAGTATATTCAATGAATATATATCTAATATTATTCTGATTAGTCATCTTACGTGTTGTCACGCCAAATCATGTGACAAATAAAGTACTCCAATCTACTTTCTTACACACATATATATTTTTAAACAGATGGCGGAGCTACAGTGTACCAAGGTGGTTCCCAGGAACCACCTTAGAGATCTAAACTAGTTAGAAGTTATGCAGCAAATAGGGTGAGGACTTGCCTTGAAAGTAAACGGGAACCACCTTAGGTTTAAAAAAAAGAAAAACAAACGAAAAATTATGAAATGAAAAAGAGAAAACTAGCTCAGATTCCTTTTGATGGAAACTTTGGTGTGCGTTTATGTTTTAGAGAAGAAGACTAAAACTCCAAAAGTCAAAGATAACTACGTACTATGTTTTGCATTTAGTCAAACTTTCATTTAACCCATTCATTTGATTCAAAATCTTATTTTAAGCCCCTTTCATAAAAAAAGAACTACATGAGCACACGTATTATTAAACTATAAAATCAACAATTAGTCACATTTAGTAAATAGATACTAAAGTTGTATATGAATCTGTTGTACAAAAACTCAAATGATCTTTTAGAAATAATAAAAGTTAAATAAGAAAGTCAGAAGTTACTCAAAAACCAATGATTTTTACATTGGTATATAGATGATATTTTGTTACACAATTGCGTCAAATTAGATTAATCGGACCCGACCCGACTCAACCCGGCCGTCATTTTTTTTTACTAATTGACTTTTTTCGCCTCAGATAAATCAAGGAACCACCTTAGTTTTTCGCCTGGCTCCGCCACTAGATACAACCATTTTAATTTTGAGGTTGAAAAGCAACACATCTGATATTCAGAAATCAGATTCTTATCTCTTTTATACAATTAATGACATACTGAACATTAACGTTTAGAATCTTTATGCTTACTGGTTAGGCAGATTAGCTTAACACGCAGTTTAGTATATACGCTCAAGGTTCAATGATTCATAAGATGTTCAAAATGGCGAAGATAAGGCAAGTTAACTTTGACAACTTGAACTAATATGATATTCTTAGCTAGCACTATGCTATTTATAATATACATCTTCAAGTTAAGACCAAAGGATATTGTAACTTAAGAATGATTAATACACACAGCTTGTTATATAAGTTTACATTATCTGGTGTACATAGTTTACCTTGACATCCATGCTCTCTATACCATCAACACCTTCAAGTGTACCATTACTTTTTTTTCCAACCTGATGCAAAAAAGAATAGCAAAACAGTAGTGAGGATTCTACACTCTAAGTAATGTAGAAGGAAACAATGAAGTTGAGCTCTCATCAAATATTTTACAAACATTTTTAGCAACATCTAAATGTAAAAAAAGAAATCCAGAAATAAAAAGTTGAGCAACTCATCGAACACCTTGTGTGCAAACATAAACAACATGGATGTGCTTCATAACTAGCTTTAATTCACTTACATAGCATGTATTTCTTAGAAACAACCCCTAATCAAGTATTAAATCAAGTAACCCAACTCTAACTAATATAACCCCAGATTCAAAAAATTATATTAATTGATATTAAGCAAGAAATAGAGAATGAAACGAATCAATCTTCAAACAAATATTATATAATTACAACAAATCAATCTTCAAACAAAAGTATTACCTAATTTTTAATGTAAAGAAGAGTGGGGTAGTTGTTCGTATAATGACCAGATCTGCAGATGAGGTGGGGGGTTTGGTGTGTGTTAGATAAATGAGATAGAAGTGGAGCTTTTGAAATCTAATTGAAATATTTGAAACAAATTAGAGGGCAAAAGTCCCGCTCATAAATTTGGGAATGAAAATTTGGGAGGTCAGAGAGATAGGGTTTGTGAATGATAATGAAAATTGGGGAGGGAAATATAGCGCCTAAAATTGGAGTAGTGTTTTTTAAGAATAGAGCCCTATGCTGTTAAAGATTACATGGCTTAATGTGTTTTCAAAATAGAGCCCCGTCTAGAATATAAAAACATGGCTTTATAACCAATTTTTTAACATGTGTTTCATATAGAGCCCGTTTTTCATTGAAAATGGGCTTTATTAAAGGGACTCTATTCCACAATGTGTAGTAGTGTGTGTGTGATATTTCCATCAGCTCCTTGAACGGTTTGCATTGGCTAGCTGCACCTCATAGGCTAGATTCAGCATCCTTCGTTCGACATTAATGGCATGTCAAGTTGCCATAACGGCTCTTATAAGTATCTTATAGAGAGGTATCTATTCATTTTTCAATCCTAATAGCCCTGAAACTTTGGTTATTGAAGGTATCTTTCTTGAATACAAGGATGAAAAAGTATTTGGGGATCAATTAGTGTCGTTTTTTGCACTTTTTCTTGGAACTGGATTGATAGATTCTCTGGCAGGCTTGGGTGTAAACATAACACTTTTTTACTTGTGATGTAATTAATCTAACTCGATCCCGCCTTCTTTTTATTTTGCGGTAACTAATGTAAATAACACTTGATAGGTGTATAATTAACAGACTAATATATGACACAAAGTTCATATTGTAAAGTTTGTTTCATCTTGAAAAGTTCTCTAGCTTGTGGCTTACGTAATTGTTTATAGGCATGAATATTTAACAGGTTTTGGCCTTTTGTCTTAGATTTTTGTTAACATGAGGGATGTTTTAATATATTTGTTTGTATAGAATAAATTTCATACAAACTGCGAAAAAAATGTTAATGGAAACTGAAATGGCATAATGTACCAGCTTTTTGAATTTGCTGATCAATCTGGATTCGTCAAACACTCTGGTACATGGTTAGTATTCAAACCTCAATAACCATAAGTGTGAAATATTGTCTGCTATAATCTATTTAGTTTCTTGCTATGTTAATTGTTCGACATAACTTTCCTTCTTACGAGCTAAAAACCCATGGTTGATATAGTGTAACCTTTATTCCTCCTAGTTGTATTTTTGGCGCTTGTGTAATAAGAACGCAAATAATACACGCGCAGTCACTACAAAAACTGATCCATTTCTTCAGATTTTTTAACTCATAAGTACACACTTATAAATGTATAATATATCAAAGTACACGTTTCCTTGCTGGTAAAAAAATTGTGTGAAAAATTATATAAAAATCAAAAAATTTGCAAATGTGTACAAAAAAAAATTTGAACTGGCAAATGGAATTAAGAAAAAAGAACTAGAAACAAGCTAGATATAGTTACAACATCGAAGAATCTTGAAGATTTTGTTGGAAGAGGAGAGTGGTCTGCCAAATAAATTACATCGTGAAGGTTTTGAAGAGACGTGCTGAAATGTGTCACCATTTTAAAACATCTTTCCAACTGTCTCTTGCTATCTCGCAATGTAAAAAACATGATTTTCAGGTTGACCCGAGTCTCCTATGATATAGAATATAATGTGAAGAATTCTACTATTTGTTGTAGCGATTACACTATAAGATCTATATGTTTCAGATTTCTAACAATGCACGAAAACTACATAGCCCTATTTCTAGATATATACCAATGTAGATGATTGAAAACATCTGTCATGTCTTATGTTATTCCTTAATTCAAGATACTAAACAATTAAAGTATACTTTACTTGTCATTTAAAACCACCCGTCAAAACGACATTCATCTCACCCTTCATATATCCGATATGCCGAGGTACAATACTTGTTAGGCTTATGGAAAAGGCTTATGGAACCTTTCTGAAGTATAACATATTCTTAACATCTTTTACTCTTTTGGATATCTAGATGCTTTTCTAGCTTGGTCCATTCGTCTTAAAACAACTTGATCGCATACATTTGCTATTGTGTAGATCAAGAATCATAATTTTATAACAGGTATGTGAAATATTAGTATCAAACTTCTTTAATGTGTTTAGGTCGCGTGACCAAGCTTCTTTAATATGTGTGAGATTTCCATCAGGTCCTTAAACGGTTTGCATTGGCTAGCTGCGCCGTACAGACCAGATTCAGCATCCTTCGTTGGACATTAATGGCATGTTAAATTGCCATAACGGCTCTTATAAGTATCCGCATATAGAGAGTTATCTCTCCATTTTTCAATCCTAATAGCCGTAAAACTTTTGTTATTGAAGGTATCTTGAATAAAAGTGTGAAAAATAATTTGGGTGATCAATAGTGTCGTTTTTGCACTTGTTCTTGGAACTGGATTGATGGATTCTCTTGCAGGCTTGGGCGTAAATATACCAGTTTTTACTTGTGATGTAATTAATCTAACTCGATCCCGCCTTCTTGTTATTTTCAGTAATTAATGTAAATAAATAATGATACGTGTATAATTAACAGACTAATGACTCAATGTTCATATTGTAAAGTTTGTTTCATTGTGAAAAACTCTCTAGTAGCTTTCGTAATTGTTTATAGGCATGAATAACTTAACAGGTTTTGGGCTTTTGTCTTAGATTTTTGTTAACATGAGCGATGTTCTAGTATAAGTGTTTTTATAGAATAAAATTTCTATACGAACTGCGGAAAAAATGTTAATGGAAAACTGAAATGGCTAACGTACCAACTTGATTGAGAACATCTGTCAGTCTTATGTTATTCCTTAAAACATACATTACTTTGTCATTTAGAACTACCCATACAACGACATTCATCTCACCTTTCATATATCCGATATGCCGTGGTAAAATACTTGTTAGGCTTATGGAACCTTTCTAAAGTAGAACATATTCTCAACATCTATTACTCTTCTGGAGATCTATATGCTTTTCTAGCTTGGTCCATTCGCCCTAAAACAACCTGATCGCATACATTTGCTAATGTGTATTGGATATGCCAACATACAGACAATATTATACAGAAGATCAAGAATCATATCTATAACATGAAATATTAATATTAAACTTTTTCAATGTGTTTAAGTCCCGTGATTAAAAGAATCGCAAGTATTCAAACTAGCTCGTTAATTTAACTAGACGATTATAAACTTGAATGAAAGATTATCATAATAATAAGTTAAACTTGAACCTAAAGTGAATACATGACAACATTATCATTACATTGGAACTTTACATCTCCATTTTCCTCATAGTTGCGACATCCACTACAGTGAATAATATATGCTTTATATCTCGTTTTACTTCATTCCTTTTACATATTGATGCCGTTTACATATTTAAACGGTCTAACAGATGTCTAAAGCCAAGAAAACATAATACGAATGATAGTCTTACCCTTACGTTTCATTGTCTCTTTGAAACACAAAAGGTCGATAAAACATGAATCTGATATTCGCCGCCAATGGTCATCAATCACGCTATAATAACTTTTAATATACAATGTGCATAAAATGTCGTCCAATGAAAATCGTTTTGAGGATATTCTGTGAGCACAAGAATATGTATATAAATTCTCGGTCTATAAATTGCTCATGAAATAACGATAGTATCGAAAAAGTGTGAATCAACTGAAAGGTTTTCCAATGTAAGGATGCATTACTGGGTGATTACTCCTTTGGCAGTAGGTTGTCTTACATCTACCGCCAAGGAAGATTTACCCAGCAATTCATCTGCTACGACAAGGTATGGTCCTTCCAAGGATAGTGTTTCAGGTACAGATTGTATCAGTATGTCTAAATATTCCTAGAAGAGATATATTGCTTGGATGTTTGTTTTGAGTATCCTGATTCATCATACCAATTAGTCAAATTTATTCAGTTCATGTTTGTTTCTTATAAAGTGTTGATTATTCTGTTTGTAAATTAGTTGTTAATATCACGTAATATAACAATGCTTTTGCGAGTAACAAGAATGACTCCGATTTTTTTTCATAAACACAATTCTATAAGATCATATCAACTATCAGTTAAGCAAAAAGGTTCAGAAACATAATTAGTCATGTTAAAATGTTTTACATTTGTTTATGTCAATAACTTGTAATATGTTTTGTTCCAAAAAAAAAACTTGTAATATGTTGAATTGCTGTAGTCGCCCATTTAGGAGTATTTGAGGAATGAGTTTGAATGTGCTTTCTAGGATTTAGATTCGATCGATCCATACTAATGAGAACATGGATAAGGTGGAAGAGCTTGAGGAAGATTAGATGACTCAACTAGAGCATGCAAAGCGACACAAGTCCAAGAAATTGTGAACGGAGCATTAACTGTTTAGGATCAACTCATCATGAGTGGTCAACCGGGAGTGGTGAAGAAGTTTCTCTAAAGTGAGCCACGTCGCGGTCGATCCCTAACCAGATATTTTTAAAGTTTCTGTATTCTGTTTGATTATTGTATTTTAAGAGTTTTGTAGTTCATTGTTTTTTAAAGTTTCAGGTCATTGTTTCTTACTTTTAAAGTAACAATTAAATCGACTTGTAATCGCTAAATGATCCTTTGTGATTGTGATGGTCTCTTGTTAGGGTTTTACCACATGTGAATTTCCGTGGAATATTTCGGTTGGAGATTTATGAATGTAAACTTATCTTCCTTTGAGCTAGCCTTGCTTACTCTAGTATTATGGTTGTTAGCAAAAAAATTTGTTTGTTTCATGTTTTAAGCATATAATCTATTTGTAGTTTCATTTGGATTCATAATATAGGGACCCTTTTGTAGCAAATTTTCTGTATCAAATGTCAACAAATAGTTGCAGTGATTCACATGTGGTTGAATATGCGGGGATGAAAATACTGCTTACTTCTCAAGTTTGTGGCAATTCCTTCCATTCTTTTGGCAGGATTCAGTGAAGTATCCATTACATTAGTTGGCAAGAATTGATAAATTTTGCAGACACAAGTTTCTTTATCGCCACAAGTGATGTGCACACATGCTACCAGATCCGTTACACAACTTCACATTTACACAGGTATATCACATTCAATCACCGCGTATCACTACGTGTTTCAAAATCCAAGAAAATGACACCAGTGATTGGTGCATGCAATCATGCATTATCTTTCCATCAATTCTTTGAAGGGTTTGCATTGGCTAGCCCCTGCATCTCACAGGCCAGATTGAGCATCCCTAGCTCTTTCGCCGTTAGCGGCTTGTTTTTTTCCTTCCATAATGGCTCCTATAAGTGGCAGCATAGGCACATGTCGCATGTATCTCTTCATTTTGCAATCCTAAAACCCCAAAAGCTATGGTTATTGAACGTATCTTGGAGACTTGGACACTACTCCTGCTGGATTCTAATTTATATAGCTATAAGTTAGTGGATTTTATTGCTGCTGAATCCTTGAGTAAAAGGATGAAAAGCAATTTCGGGAAGCAAATTGTGTACTTTAAAGTTCTTTTTCTTGGGGCTGGATTAATGGTTTCTCTTGCAGCTTGGGCTAAAAAAGCCAGACATTTTTCTACTTCTGATGTAATTAATCTTACTGTGTCCCACATTTTCAGGCTGCTGGGCGGTAAGTGTTGATGTAAATAATACTTGAAACATTAACACATGAATGACAAAAAAGTTCTTTCTGCAAAATGTGTCCATTTGTGTTAGTAATACAAAGATATAAAAACAATTCGAATTTACATCCATACAAAGTTATAAATGTACAAAATGTTGCCTTGTTGCTCTGATCTTGAGGGTTCATCAAGCATGAATATTGGCTTTTTCATGTGCTTTCCTTCTAACGACCCAAAATTCGATGTTACAGTTTATGCTTGGGTGTAATAAGAATATGATTGACACACGGACAGTGTAAAATCTTGGTTCTGGAGCTATATATGAACACAACATATATTATTGCATAATTTTTTTAAATCGACATAGAAATGATTTAGTATAATACAATGATAAGATTTATTTCGGCAAAGTCAAACACTTTGGTCAACTGATGCTAACTAAATAGGAAAATACTAAGTGACCATTATACCATCTAAATACATTATATTATGTTGCGTTTGATAAATAATTAAGCTGTTATGGAGAAGCAAGCAAATCTTGCTCGGTTGTGACATGTGTAACAAGCGCGGAACTTGCTGTAGTAGCATCAATGTGGTGTGTTTAGTTATGCACTCTAATGAGTATTTGTCATGTTTTGTGTTGTTATTCCTTAAAATCAGCATTCAAACAGCCATTTTTCATACCCGTTGTAGTATAGGATATGCCATGGTACAATTATTGTTATGGAACCTTTCTAAAATAAAACATATTCTCAACCCTTTTACACTCTTTGAGATCTAGATGTTTTTCTAGTTTATTCGATTTGCTTCAAAACAACCCATGATGTGCCATTGTTATTGGATATGCCAAGATACGAACAATGATCAAGAATCAGAATTTAATTGCAGTACGTATTCAAATTATAACGACGTATTCAAACAACGAATCTTGATTCAAATATTATTGATGAATACATACCATATGAAAGATGATTAACAGAAAAGAATCAGACTTTTTGTCTCTAAATGGAATGCATGACAGCATTATCTTTCTATTCGAACATTGCGTTCTCCATTTTCCTCATCGTTACTACATCCACTTTGGTGTAAGAATATATGCTTTATATCTCATTTTATTTGATTCATTTAATTTATTGTATTGATGCCGCGTACCAATCTGAACGGTATGCAAGATTTCTAAAGCCAAGCTAGACAACTCATGAATACCACTGATAATCCTACCCTCACATTTTGTTGTCTTTTTGAAACGCAAAAGGTCGGTAAAACATATTGACCTAAAAGTTAGTTTACATGAATCTGATGTTCTCCGCCAATTGTCCTTAAATACGCGACACAAAATTTAACACATGACGTACATTATATGCTGCAAATCGAGAATGTGGGTAGGATATTCTATATGCATGAGAATATGTACTTATTTTGTTTGTCTATTAAATTTCAATTTTAGAAGATCAATATCATATGCAGAAATGTGAATGCACTGAAAGTTTTTAGATGTAGAGATGCATTACAGGGCGATTACTCCTCTGGCAGTAGGTTGTATCGCTCCTACCGCCAAGGGAGATTTGCCCAGCAATTCATCAGCTACGACATGCTACTTATGCATGGCAAGTTCCTTCCAAGGATAGCGTTGCAAGTAAGGTCGTGTGTCTAAATTATACATCTACAGATTATTATATTTTGATGGTAGTTTTGTTTGTCTCAAAAAAAACATATTCGGAGTATGTTAATTAGCACCCTTTTTATGGATATAATTATACACTTGTTTTTGTACTAAAACGTTCTAAGGATATGTGTCTGCAAGTGGGTTTAAAAATATGAAATGAGCCCTCAAAGACTAATCCGTCGTGGGCCAATTAGACAATTTGTGTGCATAGCTCACCTGTAAATATATATATAATACACTTGAACAACATTATTCACTTGTAAAAACTTTTGCTTATAGGCTCTGGACCAAAATGCAAGATGAAAACGCCAAACCTCACAGTGGGTGGCGTCATGAAGTTTGGCGTCGTACTTGCCGCTTCAAATGATGAGCATAACGTGAGACACCGTACCAACCCTCGTACCCGTAAATGAAGCCGATTTGCACACTTAATTTTATATAGCACACACCAATGTAAAAGCAGTTGAGACATGTAATAACTAAATGCAACATTCTAATTCGTAAGATGATGTAAAAAATTGTGTAATTCAATTCTCATATGTAAAGCTTATTCCAATTCAATAACAAATCTATACGTGTGCATTATGAACCAAAGATTCATGTTTCTCAATCAATTATGTAAGATAAAATCTGATTAGTTAAAATGTGTAAACCTTGTTTAGGCCATTTGAAAGAAATCGTAGTTGAAAAGTCCTAGTCGGATTACAACCGAGTAATTTTTAACAGCTAGTTTTATTGATCCAAATTATGAAACCAACATCTCTCATTAAATTCACATAACCAATGACAACCATTCATTATTTAATTATACTTTAAGATTGGTTAATTATTCATCTTTATAAACAAAAACAGGACTAATTAATAAGTTGGGTTCATCTTTTGACTGATTAAAATAAAAGAAAGGTTAGATGACTCGACCAATTGCCGACCTAGCTAACGGTCGATAAGTTGTTTCATAATGCCAAAAATAGAACAACTTTCTTGAAAATGATAGTTGAAGATTTAATGATATTTTTTTGTTAATCATTACCGTTAATATTGAGTAATCCATGAAGTGGTGGTTGTTGGACTTTCAGAAGGTATCGAGCAACTATTCATTTCTTTAAAGAAAAAAATGAAAGTTATATTCATCATCCATAAGCATGTGATTCTACTTACTTGGGCACTAGTAAACGTGTTAAAACCCTTATGACACAAAACAAAATTAATTTTTTTTTAAATCTAGCAGATATATAACTTTTATGGCACCAAAAATACTCTTATAGCACCATAAATGCTATAGCTCATCATCCTACTGAAAACTGTCATACCGTTTCTGGTGCCATAACCCATTTTGTTGGCATGACACCACTTTTTACCTATGTCATCCACTCTAGGCACCACTGCACCCTTTACTCTAAGGCTCTTAAAAGATCATCAAGTTTTGATCTTAAAAGAAGAATTCAAGTGTATACTAAAATACGTATATACTACTATATACTTATGAGATTTTATACAGGGATATCGAGTATTTTGTAGCCTAACTAAAATATTCTCGCGATCTTTTATGACTCTTTTCGTGACCACCTAAATATCTACTTGTTGAGGTAAGAACTAGTTCAAAAAGGTGTGAATCGGTACAAACAATCTCATCTCATGCATCTTTTGATGTTAATTGGACCATTATTTAGAAAAACCTTATCCCAATCAATGATTATTTATCTCAGTGACCTAATTAATCAAGAGTAGGAATTGAACCTAGCCCTTTTTTCAAAAAAGTTTTTTTGATTGATCAACAGAACATTTGCGATGGATGAATGATACAAACTACGCCAAGGTCTAGTTGATGAGGTTACAACTAGTATAACTCATGTTTGAAGATCGTTTTACCACTAGCTTGATCATTTAGTAATAGTTTAAAAAGACGAATGAGATTTTTAACGTTGAGTGATCCATACAGGATGTCTTTGAATAAGGATGGGTCTTTTATTAAATGTTGAGTCTTTTATTAAGGTTTTCGTTATTATTTACAGATGGGTACAATTCGAATTTTTCAAGAGATATTGGAGGTTTGTTGGTCCAGATTTTTGCTCTGTCGTAGAATGTTTTTTTGATAATGGTTCTTCCCGGATGGGGAGTAATTCATGTTTCATAGCTTTGATTCTAAAAGTTATAGATGAAAACTTTGTCATGCCTGATTAGATGCGTTTATAAAATGATTACGAAAATCCTTGCTAATCGTTTAGCTACGATTATCGTTCTTCCCACTCCCATCTCTCTCTCTCTCTCTCTCTCTCTCTCTCTCTCTCTCTCTCTCTCTCTCTCTCTCTCTCTGTTTAGATTCTTCCCAGTACACTCATTATCTTTATGAACACCGTAAGAGGACTATTAGGTAGAGAAGCTTGCACTGTCATCTTCATGGCTATCTCTCCGTTTCTATGTGTCAATTCATCATTTTATGTAAGTTTCTACACAAGACAGTGACAGAAACCAATAAACCACATGTTATTTATTGAATATGCAATATTTTATGACGATAAACTTGATTTAGATCTTGAATTATGCAAGTGCATCAACATAAGAGACGGGGTTTTGCAACATCTAATGGTCCATCCAGGTTTGATTTTTATTGGTAATTAAGATTTCGGATTATGCATATAGAATGTTTGATGAAATGTTTGTGTTAAAATTATAGAGATTACATCTTTTTGTTTTTATTAAGAACTTGCATCCTTTCTTATGTTAATGTTTATGCAGGTTCTATTGGGGATTAGAGTGTTGTAGACTTACTTAATTAGGCACCAAATTCAAATTATTAGGTATTTCCATGTTTTTCCTTGAAACTATAGCTTTAGATTCTGATTGGTGATAGCAATAGGCAGATGTTCATGAGATTATCACAGACAATGTTCATGTATAACAAAAAAGAGACATTGATTCTGACTTGGTGGTATAGCAATAAGCAACAGAGACATCTTAGAACTTGGCAGTGGCAGAACTATAGGTAGGGGTGTAAGTAGGGTCGGGTTGACCCGTCCTTAACCCGATAAGTCTCACCGGGTCGGGTTAAATCGGGTTGAAAATGCTTATTGGGTTTGTTTGACCCCAACCTGATAACCTGATAGTGGTATAGGGTTAGGTTCGGGTTATATTATTTCTCTTGTCGGGTTATCGGGTCAACCTGATAAGACCCGACAAGAGTATATAGTCTTTCTTTTAATATACATGTAAAATCCATAACGAGTATGTATTTGCTTCAATGAATCTGGTTACTGCTACTTATATGTACCAAATGTGATCATGTCATGTTTTGTTGGTTTTAAACAAAAACATATGTATATGATGAGTTGAGATCAACATATACCTTCTTTTTAGCATAGACCATATCAACCAATCACATTCATTCAAATTAACTTTCCACCTTTTTCTTAAAAATTAAATAACTAAAAAACGGTAAATCGTCAAGTGACAAAAAAATACACCATTACAACGAAAATTAAATCATCTTTCTATCGAGGGGCACATGTATATACTTTTGACGAACTGTTTTTTTGACTTTTTTTCTTAAGTCACATCTGAGAGAATCATATATGATTTGTGACGAAACATATATGATTCGTCACGAATCATATATGATTCGTCACGAAACATATATGATTCGTCACGAATCATATATGATTTGTCACGAATCATATATGATTCGTCACGAATCATATATGATTTTCAGAAAATCATATATGATTCGTGATACGAATCATATATGATTTTCTGAAAATCATATATGTTTCGTGATGAATCATATATGTTTCGTGACGAATCATATATGATTCTCTCAGACGTGACTTAAGAAAAAAAGTCGAAAGAAAAGTTTGTCGAAAGTATATACATGTGCCCCTCGTTTGAAAGATGATTTAATTCTCGTCTCGATGGTATGTTTCGTTTTGCGTAACGGTTAACGGTTTGTGAGATATTGAATTTTAAAAAAATATATTTTTGTTGTTAGATGAAAAAAATGGGTGGTTGTGATTGGTTGATTGAGTCTATGCTAAAGAAAGTGTCTATGTAGAACTTTTTCCTGTATATGATATGGTAATTGAGTTTTAGTAGGTTACCTTCTAGCGTAGCATCTTTACAGACTTTACTAAACAGAATGTTGTTGATTTTAAGTGAATAGTTAAATTTTTTATAATGGTTTAACACTTGCACGTGCTCCCCGCCGGAAAAAAAAGTTAAGATGAATATTTTGATATTTTGAAGTATTTTCTGAATGTGCCTTACCTAAATACATCCGACTCTTATAAAGTGAAAGCAGAAACTTTAGTTTCTAGCAGCTTTTTTTAATATTAAAAAAGTTTCTTTTATGAAGAAGATGATCAATAATTGGTAGGAGAAAGGTAAGTGAAATGGGTTGGTACTTTTATTTTGATAGTCACGTGGCTTCATAGGGATACGGAAAACTCTTCAATTTTTTAGTATTTTTCTTACTCCAACTAGTCATTCTCAATGTTTCTTCTAATTGTATCAGGTTAAAAATGAAAATCGTTAGTTTGTAAGACTATTACTTGTATTTGGTTTTAAATGGTTTTTGTTTTGGGGAATTTTTTTTCTAAGAGTGTAACTATTTGAACTGGAGATAATTGGCCAATGACACTTCTGGTTTTCTCTTTTTTGTCCTACAAATAAACACTTTCCATGAATTTGTAGCAGGCTTTTTGATTATGTCGGTGTGAATAAAGATGGCTAAACACCGCTTATCTTCTGTAATATGCTCTACAATTGTAGCTAAAATTAATGATCCAGGTCAGGTTTAGTATAATTATTACGACATTAGAAGTTTGGTTATGTGGTTTCATATGCATAGAGTTATGATATTTTGGTCCGTTAACTCTGTCATAAACCCGACCCACGGGTACTACTCGTATCCGGCCCATCACGAATCGGTGGAAATAATGTTATTTGAGCTTATGGGCTTGGATGAACAGTAACCGCACACACGTGTGCGGCCCACGGCCCGGCATGCCCGGTGTAGGGTTAGACAGAATCATACTCCTACTATGAGTAGGATTTATCTCAAAAGAGAGGATATTCACTCACCATAATTAGATGATAACAATCAATATAAATCTGGTGATTATCCTTTCCTTGGGGCCGAAGCATCAGTGACAGCCCATTAGGGTTTCACTGCCTATATAAGGAACCCCCAAGGGTTCCACAAAGATATTACATTCTACACACTTTCAACTCTCATCCGATTCCTATAACCCTAACAGATTACTTACTCTTACGCCGAAGTCTAATCATGGGAAACATTCCCACGGTAAGCCTAACGCGTGTTGTTTAGTGTGCAGGATCCCAACCAGATAATTCACTTGGTGCAGGAGCCGGAGTCCAGCCAACCTGAATTAAGCATAATTCGGGTCTAGCAAGGATCACCCAGCTTTTGTATCAACAAGTTGGCGCCATCTGTAGGACCATTACACTAAGCTAGAGCAAAATCTCATCTTGATTTCTCAATGACGAAGGGGCATCCGCAAGGTCACCCCAGGAACACAAATCTTAGGAATCGGAAGTCCCCAGGGGAAGGGATACTCATTCCCAATCGATCCCCTAGCAACCAAGTCGGTGGACCAAACAACCGAAGTGGTCTTCAGTCCATGGGTATGACAAGCACGTTCTCTGTCACCCCACCACCTACTTCAGCCTTGGATAACCCTGATCCAAGGAGTGCGCCCAACCCTCCTAACAAGGAGCCGCGTAGACCATCGACTGAGGAAGAGGTAGAGGTCGAACCGCTCAGTGAGGAAGATCTCACTCGAGTTCTCACGCAGAACTTCGAGAGGATCGTCCCAGGAATTGCATCAAGGTTGAACCTAGGGAGGGACCTCCAATCTAGGCTCAACTTTGGCCACGCCGGACCAGGCACCTCTTCTCAAGCTCAAAGAAAGCAAAGAACACGACCTCAGGAGCGGAACCACTTTGAGAAAACTCCCCACCCCAGGAATGTGTTCGAACGCATAGGGGATCGTCTCATACAAGAACTAATACAATCCCGCGAGGAGGGAGAGAGGTCCGACGGTTCGCCCGAACGACCAGATCTGGAGCTAACCAGAACTAATTGCCGCACAAGCGTGTGGGATAGGATGAATACCAGGAAGAAGGCTCCTAGCTCTTCTCATAAGAGCGGTCCTCACCAAAAGGATGGGGCACCGCCCCCTTCTCCCGGTCCATCAGGAGAGGACTCGGATGACCATCCACCCAAGCGTCGCCGACCTAGGCGTACTCCTCACCGCCACCAGACAATGAGGAGTAATATGGCGGCCCCTATTATCGAGATGCGGAAGCGGAAGATCTTTCCCGCCCGTGGTGTGACCCTAGTCTCACCCGTCCATGGGCAGATCCCAGGGAAGATCCTTTTACTCTCCGTATACGGAATTACTCTGAGGATACAAAGCGTCGCATGCCGGCGTGTGTCAAGACTTATGATGGGACTGGTGATCCGGATGATCACCTAAAGATATTTGACACGCAGGCGAAAATTGAACGATGGCCCATGCCTATATGGTGCCAAATGTTCAATTCAACCTTGATCGGCAATGCTCGTAATTGGTTTGAGGGACTTCCTCCGTGAAGCATTGATAGCTTCACTGAACTACGTACTGCGTTCAAGAATAATTATACTCAGCGAAAGAAGTATAATAGGGACCCGGTGTCATTGGCAACTGTCAAGCAACGGCCAGGGGAGTCTACGGAGGCCTTCACTGAACGCTTCAATGACGAGTGCACACGCACAAAGACAATGCCGGAACTTCTGAAAATTTCCGATTATATGCACGCCATAACAGACAGGAAATTAATCAGACGTCTCAATGACAAACGTCCGGAGAGGTATGACGACCTTATGGAAAGGGTCATAAACTTCATAGAGGGAGAAACCGCGGTAGCCGCGGCCTATCCTTCAAAAGGAAACAACTACCGATCGAACGACCAGTCCAGGAGACAGTCGGGCGGTCAAAACAACCAGAGCAGTGGGCGGGACTCAGTTTACAAGAGCCAAAACAAAGGAGGACGTTCGGAGGACAAATTTACCCCTCTAAAGATGTCCTACCGGTAGATCTTGCTGACAGAAGGGGCCAATTTCCCGAGACCTCCCCCAATGACGACTCCGCTGGACCGTCGTTAAGGAAATCGCTTTTGCGAATTCCACAACGACAAGGGCCATGGCACGGAGGAATGTATCCAGCTCAAGAAGCACATTGAGTCACTGATCAAGTCAGGCAAATTCAAGCATTTGGTCAAGGACTGGAAGGATGGAAAAGACAACAAGAAGTATGACAAGAAGGATCCCCAAAAGGACAAACCTTCAACTATATACATGATCCAATCCAGGAAGCACCGCACAAGGCAGAAATTAGTCAAAAATTTTCACGCGGCAGAGAAATCTCATTCCCTCCCATCACGGCAAGCGATGTGATTGATGCGCCTCTCACTATTGAGATAAGTATTGGAACACACAATGTACGCCGTATGTATGTGGATGGAGGATCATCAGCAGAAGTACTATACGAACACTGTTTCGTACAGTTACGACCAGAAATAAGAAGCCAATTAGTACCGGCCATGGCACCGTTCATCAGTTTTAGTGGAGACACCATCTGGCCAATAGGACAGTTGCGTCTGCTTGTAACCATTGGGAATGGAGAGCACTCCACCACGGCGTGGATGAACGTTATGGTGATACGCTCACACTCTCCATACAATAGGATCATAGGCAGACCAGGTATCCTGGCCATACGAGCGGTACCCTCCACGGCACACGGGATGATCAAATTCCCTGTGGAAGGAGGAATTGTCACTATCTATAACACAATCATACCAGCATCCGGGTGTCATGCCATGACAACACCGGTTCCACCTGTTCCCCCCAAGGGCGGATCACCACCTCCCAATTGGAAGGTGGCAATCCATCCTGATTACCCGGAACAAGAGGTATCCATAGGGGGAACACTCTCGGATAGCGGCAAGAGGGCCATGTGCTCTCTCCTGAAAGCAAACTTAGATGTATTCGCATGAGAGCCCAAGCATATGACGGGCGTACCACATGCGATAGCAGAACATAAGCTCCAGACCCGCCAGGGATATCCTCCCGTTAAGCAAAAGAAGCGCGGTCAGGCACCCGAACGCAGCCAAGTAATATTGGATGAAGTACGGAAATTGGTGGATGCAGGTATCATGCGCGAGGTGTACTACCACGAGTGGTTATCCAACCCAGTCATGGTTAAAAAGCATGACGGAAGCTGGCGCATGTGCGTAGACTTAACAGATCTGAACAAAGCCTGTCCGCAGGACTGCTATCCGTTACTGGAGATTGATTGGAAGGTGGAATCCCTATGTGGATATCCCTTTAAGTGCTTCTTCGATGCATATAAAGGATACCACCAGATCCAGATGGCGGAAGAGGACGCAGAGAAGACGACGTTCCATACTAGTCAAGGCGTATACTGTTATACAAAAATGCCATTCGGACTAAAGAATGTCGGGGAAACATATCAGCGGCTTGTTGACAAAGCCTTCGACTCACAGATAGGTCGCAACCTGGAGGTCTATGTTGATGATTTAGTCATCAAAAGTCATACGGAGGATGCACTTCTCCGAGACGTCCAAGAGACGTTTGACACATTGAGGAGGATTAATATGAAACTAAATCCAAAGAAATGCACGTTTGGAGCAACGAAAGGAATGTTCCTTGGATATATGATTGATCCAAATGGCATCAAGCCTTGCCCGGAAAAGACGGACGCAGTAATACAGTTACCATCCCCTCAGACACGGAAAGAGGTGCAATCCTTAAATGGGAAGTTGGCCGGGCTGAACAGGTTCTTATCAAAGTCCGCAGAGAAGTCACTTTCCCTATTCAAAACACTCAAGAAGTGCATTAAGAAGGGAGACTTCCGGTGGACAAAGGAAGCTGAGGAAGCCTTTGGTCAACTTAAGCAACACCTTGCATCTCTCCCCATGCTAGTGGCTCCCCGGCCCAAGGAGGAGCTCATCATGTATCTGTCAGCCACACATGGAGCAATAAGTGCGGTACTCATGACGGATAGGGACATAGTCCAAACTCCGGTCTATTTTATAAGTAGAACACTACAAGGGCCGGAGTTGAATTATTCTTCCATGGAAAAATTGGTCTTGGCATTAGTGTTTGCTACGAAACGGTTGCGCCAATACTTTCAGGCGCACCCAATTGTAGTTGATACTGATCAACCAATAAAACAAGTCATCTCTAGACCAAATGTGGCCGGTAGGCTACAGAAGTAGAGCATTCTATTGGGAGAACATAACATATCTTACAGACCAAGGACGGCTGTTAAAGGCTAAATCTTGGCAGATTTCTTGATAGAGAAGCCGGATGAGGAGGGACCAATCGTACAACGAGAGGAAACTCCATCAGAACCATGGGTATTATTTACGGACGGATCTTCGTGCACGAACGGATCAGGAGCGGGTCTCATTCTTACGAATCCAGAAGGAATGGAGTTTACGTACGCCCTGCGCTTTGAGTTCACAACCACCAACAATGAGGCAGAATATGAGGCGTTGATTGCGGGTTTAAAAATCGCCGCTAGAATGGGAGTCCGCAACCTTGAGGCCTACGTGGACTCACGGCTTGTCGCGAACCACATTCTGGGGGGATATGTAGCTAAGGAGGATAATATGGTTCGATACTTGGAGAAAGTCAAGTCACTCATCGCGGCTTTCAGCAAGTTTTCCATCAAGCAGGTACCAAGAGGTGAAAATAAGAAGGCGGATGCTCTTAGCAAGATCGCGTCTACAAGTTTCGCCCACTTATCCAAGCAAGTCTTGGTGGAAATACTAAAGGAAAAGACTATAACGGAAGGGGAAGTCGCAGCTGTAGTTGAGGAAGATGGGCCTACATGGATGACCCCGATCATCAACTATTTGACTAATGAAACCCTTCCAGACGAGGAAAAGGCGGCACGGCGCATCAGAAGGAAGTCGCATCACTTCGAGCTTCGAGAAGGTATTCTTTACAAGCGCTCTTTCTTACAGTCGTGGTTGCGGTGTGTTGGGCCATGCCAGGCTGCTTATGTGATCAGTGAGATACATGAGGGGTTATTGTCATACCCCACCATGGCGGAATATGGGACGCGACGCATGGATATCATCACAACAATAGGGTGTCCATAGAGAACTATATGAATTAGAAATGTCATAAAAGGTGACACAAATGTCATGATAATATCTCATCAATGCAGGAGTCTAGGTAAGTAGGTAGTAGTCCTACCTCTTACCCAAGACAAACAAATAACACAAACAAATCAACATATAGGTTCATAGTATCACTTATTGAAACAAACAGAAAAAAACTAAGAAGGAACGGGGATCTCCTTCTAAACGCATTCCTACGCGACTCCAATCCTAGCCACATATGTTCTCACGCTTAACCACTTTATCACCTGAAAGAAACACTAAAACACGTCAACATAATGTTGGTGAGAGTCATAGGTTTAGACTCTAACCGAAAATAGATTATAATAAGCTGTGAACAACCATAAACCACTAAACATATGGACAATGTGCTACAAGTATGCATTAACAACTAACATTCAAGATCAATCATTCCAAACCAAATCCAAATCCAAGGCTCCCAGCCTTACCAAACACCATGGTACCGTAGGTGCCCATACACCTATGTACCAATCCCAAGGCCCCGCCTTGTCATTATCCATTGGTCCTATAGATGCTCACACATCTATGTACCTCCCCAAGGCCCCGCCTTGTCAACATCCCCTTGGTACCAAGTCAAATCACAAAACAATCATGAATCAGTTAGCAGTTAATCACATAAGTATGCACAAGTCCATCACCAAACACAAAACATTCACAGCATAATTTATAAAAACAAGACAGTGTCTCTTCCATCCCATCTGGAAGTCAAAATCATTAGTAGACATGGGACTATGAAACTCACCTGATTGAGCTTCTCCAAAAGTCCACGCACTAGCAAAAAGCTAACAAACAAAAGCACACAATCAAAACATGAACCAAACACCAAGATGGCTCATCAACCTATGATGGACATCTAACCTTCTCCCATATATATACCTCATTTATATTCTCTAAGCATCTCATTACATCCCTCTATAAAGCCCTTAACTTAGTTTACTTCATAACCCGTCCCGTTAACATTTTACCCAAAACAGTCCCAGTTTTTAGGTCTCCAAATTATAAGCCAAACGCCCACCTAACCATACCCATGATCTCTGTAAAGGAAACCCTATGCCCTTACATATGTTAGCTAACTCCTCCCTTTTGCCCCAACCTTAAAGCTACTGTTAAGGCCCCGATATATATATATATATATACTTCTGCCTATCCGCATTTTACCGATTTTGAACATACAAAAAGTTTGTTATGATTAGGGGTCTTACCCTAACCCATTTGCTTAGACACCCTTTATGTCTCTTAATTAATATATAAACCAACACCCATGCTCATTAGAGGGCTCAAGTGTACTCCTAAGTACCCAATCACCTTAAAACGTTAAATTAAACCCGACTGATTTCAAAACTGTTTTGACCTCCGACTGTTGTAACCTGTTTTTGACCCACCTCCCGACTTCTAATTTAGTTCTCGTTTCTTGCATTTGAAAGCCACTTAAATTACCTATTCAGGGATGCTTGGATCGCAAAATAAGAGTTTGTAGAACTCTAGATTTGATCAAAACAAGTGACTCAAAAATCTGCCCAGTTTTTAAAAACGAATTTAAACATGATTAAACCCTAATTAACATCACTAATAATCACCAATCATTATCCTAATCATGTTAATTTTTATAAAATCCCTAATTACAGATCTATTAAGAACTCTAATCCATCGTATAAATTGATTACATAAAACTTGAAGCCTTAATGCTATAAAACAAGAAAACAATAAGAATTAAATCAAAATTTTTACCTCAAATCTTCAAGAAAATTATTTTTGATGAATCCCTAAATTAGGGCTTGTAAAAATTCGGCCAAAAGGGGAGAAAATTAATGAAAAACTGATTTTTGTGATATAAACATGGTATTTATATGTTTTATTAAAAAGACTTTTCCAAATTGGGCTCAAGTTGGGTCTTTTGGCCCATTATCCTTTCTTTTTCTTTTCTAGTCGGTTTAGAACCCGATTCATATGTTTTTTTCTTTTTTTTCTTTTTAAGACTTATTAATATATTATTAATAATACCTTAAGTTACCTTAATTTATTTCAGCTCCTAAAGCCTCCGAAACCTTAAAACCGTAAAACTAGTCAATTTTACACGTATATCGAAAAAAACGTAAAATATACAGTTTTAAAAAAATCTTAAATTTTGAAATAAACTTTATAACTAAGTCCTAAATGACTTAAAACCATCCCGAAAAATACTCACATGACTAAACACCTTACACGAGACCTCTAAATGCTAAACCCCAAATCGTAAAAAGAATATGATTTACTATAATACTTATACGTATACGTAAAACACCAAAATAACACCATTTCATTTCATAGTCACTAATTTGTGAGCTCATGAACATGAAATAACCGTTCCTCGATTTACTTATGAGTACTTTATACCCATAAACGATATCCACACCAACCTCGTTCACGCAAAATAACATGTAAACACGCAAATCACATAGTTACACATAAATTAACCTTAAAATAAGACCAAGTGACGAACCTCAAAACCACGGTTGTCACATCACTCCCTCCTAATAGAAATCTCGTCCCGAGATTTACTCCTTAGGATCGTCATTATCAATTAGCTGAGGATACTTGCTCCTCATAAATCCTTCCCGTTCCCACGTGAACTCTAGTCAACGTTCCAAATTACATCTACCCATAACTACGGTATATTACCCTTTTTATCCAATGTCCTAGCTTCACGACCCAAAATCTCTATCGGCTCTTCGATAAAACGAAGACTCTTATCCATACTAATATCATCTAACGGTACTTGCAAGTCAGTTCTTGCTAAGCATTTCCTCAAGTTTGATACATGAAATACGTCATGCACACTACTCAATTCCTACGGTAATCTCAAGCTATACGCCACTAGCCCAATCCTTTCAAGGATTTCAAATGGACCCACAAATCCAGGTGTTAACTTCCCTTTTCCTTCCAAACCGCATCACCCCTTTCCATGGTGAAACCTTTAGCATAACTTTATCTCAAATCTCAACGGCTTAAGCCTCTTGTCAGCATAGCTCTCTTGTCGGTTCTTTGCTATTTTCAACCTCTACTTAGTCACTGCCACCACCTCCATAGTTTTCTGATCCACCTCCGGTCCAATACGTTGGCCGCTTCTAACTTCATCCCACTATAACGGTGATCCACCTCATCTCCTAACTCCAACAGCTTCTACTACAATTCCTATCACCATACCTAACGGCTTCTATCCTCTACGGATTTTCCATCATTCGGAAGTTCTCCCAACCTTAAACACATCTAATGGTATATGTAGGATTGCATAACCAAAAGCTTCCCATAATATTCACAAGAAACATGTCATAACCACCACCTCATCCTTGCTTTCCCATGCTCGGCACCAAGTAACTAACCATCCATCATACTAACATGTGTTACACCTTTTCTCTAGGTGGACGTTCCATTGTTCGTGACTACTACCCTTTTTCTCTAACGGTTTCTCTTGAATATCACCCCACTATCTTCACAACCTCTTGCTCCCTCGAATCATTCTTCCTCCATACTACTTTTCGCTTGTCTCTCCATAATCTTAATTTCCATACCATTTTATATCCCGTCTTCAGCCTATAATTTAGGTGTTTCCACCTTTATTCCTTATATCCTCATCAATGGGGAATATGCCCCTCTCACCGGTGACTCTCTCTTTGTAGGAGAATTCTTCCTAATATAATGCGTTCTCCAACTATCTCCAAATCTCACGCCAATGCTCTAGGCGTCTTTCTCAAATACCCCTATAGTATTCTCATACCAAACATTAGTCTATCAACGGTATACTACGCTTGATTCCCATCGTTTCTTCCCTTGCCATAATCCTTCATAAGGCATTCCATACATATTAGGCTAACTTTTACGCAAAACCCTCTATTCTATCACATCCGTACGCAATTCTTCCAACTTCTCAACTACTTGACTTCTCATTCCTCTTGAAATATGAGATGAATTAGTCAGTCTATCGACTATCACCCAACTCTCGTCGTACTTATTCCTCCACCCCATTATGTATCCCTTTCACCAACTTCGTCCTTACATCGCCCTTTCTAAACTACTCCTATCTATGTAGGATGTATAGTCTACATCCCTTTTCTCCATATGATTGTCCAAGCCACGCAACATACATGTTGACACGTTCTCTGCTTTAGATAACTCAACTCGTGCAACCTACATCCTTCATCCAGACCACCCTAATACGTCATCCATATAGTTCAAGTTCGTCTTAGCTTCACTTCATTCTTCTTATTCCATGTCTCATCAACCATGCTTGCCTTTCCCAGATGGTACTTGGCCTTGCAATTTTCTTTCGTCACTTAAATCCACCCATCACCTTTTCCAAATGTTCAATCAAGATGATTAAATATGTGTTGGAGACGTTCATGATCTGTATAGATCATTCTCTACGTCTCGTACCCCAAATGCCTCTAGCATTCTAGGCAGATATAACAATCCAACTCCACTAAATAAGTCTATCTAGTTCTTCCAAATCTTTAGTTCCCACAACGTATAAACAACCGCCTTTCTTTGTCGTTCTCGTGTACATCCAAATCCTTGCTCCACGTATCGTCATGCTTCGCGAATTCATCCAGTCCTTCCGATAATTCCAAGATCTGCTCATTATCCAATCCACCTCTTCAGCCTCCAAAACGCTTCCTCACCCTTCTTCACTTTGCCCATTGCTGGTTCCACGATATGCCATCATCTCTGACTACTCGTCCTGGCCAACTTAATCCTAAAACTCACACTTGAAAATCTCACGTATAATTCCCTTTCCTAACAACTCCAAAACCAACTCATAATTCGCATCACTCTCCTTCTTAGATTTGAGAAGATCAAGATGTCGTCGATGCTCCCTATGACAACTCGTTTATATATTGTCATGCACCCCCGGTTCATTGACTCCATGAAAACTGCTAGCGCCTCGGCGAAGCCAAAATCATAACCGTAAACCCAAAGCGTTCATACAACATCCTTAGCAGTTTCAACTACGTCCTCCTTTCACCCTCTCTTAGAAGCAATACGAATAAATTTCTACCTCGTTCTACTCGCGAAAATCTACACGTATTCTAAAAGACCAATACTTCCTCTTATCAGACCACTCAACCGCTTTTCACAACCAATCTACTACTAAGCAACTCAAATTTTACCTTGCATCCGTTGCAATTTCTAACAACTCTTGCTCTTAAAATCATTCCATCAATAATTTCCTTGGAAAGGCACTAACTACAACTCCTCTCACTTCTCCTACTTGCTCTATTTATGGTTCTACCTCACAGTAATATGCAAACCTACTAAATCTCAGGAAATTTTCAGAAAACTTACATGCCTTACGAACAATCATAAATACCTTTGAAGTATTATATCCCCTTCCAACACTCTCTATGGCGCGTTACTTGTGCCAATATCCATACATTATACAAATCTCTATTCATCTCCCATGGCACTCCTAAGAGACCTCATGACCACATTAGTTTGTCTACGAACTTTTAACTCTTTCATCCCCACTAAGGGCATTCTGACCATTCTCTCAGGGCCACCTACTTAATCGTGTAGGCGCGGCCAAGTCTTTCATATGTCTACCTCAACGCTCCCAATCAATTCGAACCCAAAACTACATCCTGAATCCACTAGATACGATCAACGAATCAAACCCACGGATAACTAACGACATTTCAAGTGCACGAGTTAAAACAGACCAAAACCACGAAAACTCAAAAGGAAAACTCAAACATGTACAAATTCAAATGACTCGTGACAACGAAAATGATCCAAGAAACACTTAATGGCAACCAAAACATCTTATGCCCCACGACATATTATTTAAACCGTGCACAAGATCGACTTTTCCAAAAGAATTTTTTTTTTCTTTCCTCACCACATCTATGTGACTCAAACAATCTACAAACAACCTTCTAGACGATCTCAAAACTCAAGTCAAAGACTAGGTATCCCGTGTATCCCAAATCATAAAAAAAACTACTATTCAAAACTCAACCTTGAACCCGTCACTTGTACCAAAATTTCGATCAAGCTACTGACACCCCATGACTATACATACCAATTATTTGAAAAGTACATTCCGAGTACATAATTTTAGGCTTTTGAATCACCCAAAAAGCTTTAAAAACGAACAAGCTACGACCAAAACAGTTTTATACTAGTTGTTTTTTTAAAAGAAAAACTAAAGAATCCTCTTAGTAATTAACGCAATCCTTTATAAATGAAAAGAAATAAATGTATGTAAAATTTTCATGAACTTTGTTTAGTCTTGCATAAATAATTATAAATGACGTATATTGATTAAGCTCACTTATATAAACTATTTAAGTAGAAAGAAATTTTATTTCGCTTTATTTTAAAGAAAGTCTTTTAGAATTTAAAATAAATAAGTGTTGATTAAAAAAAAATCTTATGTTACATCTTGTTTCAAACACAACTCCAACACCTTACCCTTATTTTACCGAATACAACCAACTATCTAACTCTATAGTAGATTTCCAAGTCCCTTTTTTTCAGTATATACCGACCAAAAGAAATGTAAGACCCAACACAAAAGATTTCATTATCTCAAAAGAAATCCCAAGTTATTTCAATAGACTTAAAACCAAGAACACCATTTTAAAACGGACACGTGAAATAGGAAACTCGAAGAATACGCCACAACGGAGGTTGAACATCTAAAAAGAAGCGAGCTAGCCACCCTCCTAAGGATACAATCTATAATTATAGGGGATCATACATATATAGGCATATCGGGATACATATACTTAAATCCGTCTAACATCTACTATACAAGCATGTATTAACCCTCTTTCATGCAATCATACTTAGGAATCCATTAGAGTTATAGTACTTGTATAACTATGTTGGCCACCATACTTATACAATTACCCTTTCACCAATGCACTCCCTCCTATGATGACACTTATAAGAATTAATACAACACATAACACATATATCCATCTACTCACATAATCTCATAACCACATGAACAATAAAGTCCAAAACTCCATCCATTAAAATAACATAGTCAAACTCTTGAAATACATAAATCCATAGTCTAGCTAAAACAACATAGACTAAATCCAAAACGAAAACATAATCAGTTATAAGTCATGTCGCCCATAAGAGTGGAAACAACCTAAAATCCTTCATATCCACCTACTCCTAATAACTCGAACCACCACATGATACTTAGGGAACATGACTTAAACATCAAAAGAAAAATACTATACCTCAGGTACATAAAATAACCCAACAAAAGATAGAAACTATCATGTACCAAATTATGTACTATAATGTACAATTTAAGCAAAATACGACAATGACTAGCGTGGATGATTATGGTTCAACCAGCACTAGTCACACCTCGAAAAGAAAATAACATGTGGCTAAGTATGAACTACTATAGTTCAACCCATACTAGTCAAAACTTAACAAACATCGCAAGTTAAAACCAATAGCATCCAGAAAACTTTAATTAATATAAAATGCACACATACTCCTATGACGCCTATATGCAGGGACCCTTAAGTTATAGATTAGGTTACTAGACTAGGAAACCTAATTATCTATAACCATTGGCTCTGATACCATTCTGTCACACCCCACCATGGCGAAATATGGGACGCGACGCATGGATATCATCACAATAATAGCGTGTCCATAGAGAGAACTATATGAATTAGAAATGTCATAAAGGTGACACAAATGTCATGACAATATCTCATCAATGCAAGAGTCTAGGTAAGTAGGTAGCAGTCCTACCTCTTACCCAAGACAAACAAATAACACAAACAAATCAACATATAGGTTCATAGTATCACTTATTGAAACAAACAGAAAAAAACAAAGAAGGAACGGGGATCTCCTTCTAAATTCATTCCTACGCGACTCCAATCCTAGCCACATATGTTCCCACGCTTAACCACTTTATCACCTGAAAGAGAGACTAAAACACGTCAACATAATGTTGGTGAGAGTCATAGGTTTAGACTCCAACCGAAAATAGATTATTATAAGCTGTGAACAACCATAAACCACTAAACATATGGACAATGTGCTACAAGTATGCATTAACAACTAACATTCAAGATCAATCATTCCAAACCAAATCCAAATCCAAGGCTCCCAGCCTTACCAAACACCATGGTACCGTAGGCGCCCATACACCTATGTACCAATCCCAAGGCCCCACCTTGTCATTATCCATTGGTCCCATAGATGCTCACACATCTATGTACCTCCCCAAGGCCCCGCCTTTTCAACATCCCCTTGGTACCAAGTCAAATCACAAAACAATCATGAATCAGTTAGCAGTTAATCACATAAGTATGCACAAGTCCATCACCAAACACAAAACATTCACAACAAAATTTATAAAAACAAGACAGTGTATCTTCCATCCCATCTGGAAGTCAAAATCATTAGTAGACATGAGACTATGAAACTCACCTGATTGAGCTTCTCCAAAAGTCCGCGCACTAGCAAGAAGCTAACAAACAAAAGCACACAATCAAAACATGAACCAAACACCAAGATGGCTCATCAACCTATGATGTACATCTAACCTTCTCCCATATATATACCTCATTTATATTCTCTAAGCATCTCATTACATCCCTCTATAAAGCCCTTAACTTAGTTTACTTCATAACCCGTCCCATTAACATTTTACCCAAAATAGTCCCGGTTTTTAGGTCTCCAAATTATAAACCAAACGCCCACCTAACCATACCCATGATGTCTGTAAAGGAAACCCTATGCCCTTACATATGTTAGCTAACTCCTCCCTTTTGCCCCAACCTTAAAGCTATTGTTAAGGCCCCGATATATATATATATATATATATATATATATATATATATATATATATATATATATATATATATATATATATATATATATATATATATATATATATATATATATATATATATATATATATATATATATATATATATATATATATATATATATATATATATATATATATATATATATATATATATATATATATATATATATATATATAGGGTAGTGTTATTGTGGTGTACACTCTTATAGTGGGTTATAATAAGCACACTTGTGAACCGTTAGATTAATCATTTAAGATAAGATTTGATTTTATCTAAACAATTAATTGATAGTGGCATATATGTAAATAATTGAAACATTATGAGGTTTTCTATACCTGACATGTAAGTGTCCCCAAAATTCTTGATCCACTGTTTTCGTAAACATGGTACAATTTACAATTTTTCTGTGTTTTTAAAATACAGTTTTTCTCATTCTTAATTATATTATTAGTGACACAAATTAATCTTTTTTAGTCTAATAGTGATACATAATAATATAATCGAAATATTCTATTAAATTAACTCGTAATACAACATTTTTATACAAAATGTATATTTAAGACATGTCGTTGATATTAGCAATTTTTATTCAAATACAAACCTTTACACGAGAACATGAACTATTTTGTAAAATTATGATGTACATGATGATTTAGTTGTGACGCCATTTTTATGTCCTCCTCGACCTCCTTTTTTTTGCGATTCATGATACTGGGGGGATTTTTTTTAACAATTTGCGATACAAAAGTTTGCACACAAGTGTGATACACAACAAACAATCGATAAACTCAAATAAACATATTAAATTCACAAAATCTAATGTTGCTATTATTCCAAAATAAATATATTTTATTATATTTTATGTTTTTGACGTAAATATGTTTAACTTAGAAATCATAATACTTACTCTAATTTTTTTTGTCTTTTCATGCATCGGTGACACATGATATCTAGTTTTTAAAGTTATCATTATATAGTGACACATTAATGATACATTTTTTATTTCTTTTTTTATATTATAATGGCATATTATTACATACTCCCACATTTTAGATTTTAATGACATATATTATTATGAACATAAAAAATAATTATGATCAACCAAAACAAAGATACAGATCTACCAAAAAATTGTTTGATACACTTGCAACTGTCACCTTGGTTTTGTCACTTATGTTGATATAACAATGGTAAGAGTAATCAGAACTGTAGCGTTGTTGTCCAGCGCCAACGAAGCGCAGGACTCCGTGTCCTCGTGCCTTTGGTCTGGCGTCAAACATACCAGCTCACGTCATTCATTTTTTTCTTTTTTTAGAATCTAAGGGGTATATTCCTTTTATGGCACCAAAAACACCCTATGTCCCCACAAATCACGACTCCGTTTAAAAATTAAGTGGTGCCATAACATTTCTCGTGCCATAGCCTATTTTGATGACGAGTCAATACTTTTTGACTATGACACCACAAAAACGACACCACGGCTCCTCATGCTCTAAGCAACTAGGATCTATTCGATACAATTCGTAACACATTGATATTGAAACTATGAATATTGATAGACAAAATTATCCTACTAATATGGAATAAAATATTTATTAATACACATTCACAATTGATACAAAAAATTTTCCCAACTGATACAAATCAAGAACATGGATATATAGAAAAAGTCATTGCCTTTCTTAAAAAGAACAAACTCATCTATGAAAACAAAAGTGTCAGTTAAGTATCTTTTGTAAATAAAGACACACATATACATTTACAAAATTATCAAATAAAATTCAACTTATGTTTCACTTGTATCTTTACCGTCTTTGAGGATTGTTTAAATACAAAATTGATAAATCCATATATTGATGATATACGCATCCAAACGTCAACTCTTATTCTTGCCTCAAAATAAATTAAAGTTACTAACTTACTAATCACATACTTACCCATAGCAACGGTGGTGGTTGTTGTTGAGACTTGAGATACACAATGACAAGTTGACGACTTTAGTTCTTTGAATGGAGCGATTCAGATTTATATCACAAACCCTTCGAAAAACCAACTTAAAGCCAAATAACCAGTTGCTTGAATTTTAAGCCATGTTACACACACTGCGACGTCGTTCAAACTTCCGGTTACAAATTCCGGTATCAACCGCGCCCCGACGTACCAAAAACCAACATTAATACAATATCATACCTTATATCCAAAAATGAATTGAGCGGCAAAAGTAGATCTGGTAACAAGAGACAAATTCGGTGTTAACTGATAGTCGTCACTGACTCGAATCACACATCACAGAAAGAATTAACATGTGTCACCTTGCTCCTCGTCACAAACCGGCATCGGTCGTAGAAATCGAACAAACGACCATTGTCACAACGATTTTTTAAACACAACGATTTTCTCTTATGAACCAAGAGGGATTTAAGAGTGAGATCTAGAATTTTTTTGAAGGATTTCGATGATTTGGTATAACTCGGTTTTGAGATGGTGAGATCCGAAAAATTTAGGAGAGATTCGTTTTATTTGTTATAGTGTATGTGTATCTTTATGAGATATAAACGATGTAACAATGGTCTAAAATACCCTTTCTAGTATTTTAAGTTTTTTTAATTAAAATCAGTTACAAGAAATCCACATGTCATATCCTCATTGGTCCTTATTATAACCTATTTTAAGATGCAACTCACTTGAACGCAAATCTATATATATATATATATATATATATATATATATATATATATATATATATATATATATATATATATATATATATATATATATATATATATATATATATATATATATATATATATATATATATATATATATAGAGTTGGGGTAAAATAAAACAAATTTTAAAATAAAATAAATGAGGTGGAACCACATGCTGCCATGTGTCCCCCCCTTTTTTTTAAAAAAAATGGTGTCTTTTTATAATTTATAAAACTTCAGGGGCGGTTTTGTAATTTTAATAGGTCAGTATATATATAATTTTTTTCTCTGTAAATATTCATCATCTCAATCTCTTTTTCACATAGCGATCGTCACCTCCATAACCACCCGCGATCGTCACCTCCATAACCACCCGCGATCGTCACCTCCATAACCACCCGCAATCGTCACATCCATAACCACCCGCGATCGTCACCTCCATAACCACCGGCGATCGTCAGATCCATAACCACCCGCGATCGTCACATCCATAACCACCCGCGATCGTCACCTCCATAACCACCGGCGATCGTCAGATCCATAACCACCGGCGATCACCATCCGCGATCGTCACCTCCATAACAACCGTAACACCATAAGCGCCGTCACCTCCATAACTCTCCCGCCACATCACCACCTAGGGATCGCTGCATTATGTTTACGGAATCATCATCCTCGATGCGTAGTGGTGCGTCCTCGTCATCATCATCACATCTGGTGTTTTTTGTAAGTATATATCATCTTTTTTTATCTCATGATTTTTTAAGATTTAGTGCATTATGCTTGTGATGTATTCTAGGTGAACTAGGATTAATACTCTGTATATCAGCTTTATCTCATGATTTTGAAGTTTTTATGTTTAAGAAAGTTGCATACAAGGTGTTTGCTAAAATGTCTCAACTAGACTTTACAAATGTGTTTTGGTAAAATTATAACTGTAATGTAGTATGATTTTGTCTGATGTACTAGAAAGTGATCAGAGATGCAGTAGGATTGTGTGTGGTAGAGTGGAACATGTACTAAGATGCATTATAGTTATTTCTACTGCATTACAGTTCAAATTTTAATGCACTGTAATGCAGTAGGTCACTTGCATTGTTCTTTCTACTACATTACAGTTTAATTTTAATACACTGTAATGCAGTAGGTTACTTGCATTGTTCTTTCTACTGCATTACAGTTTAAATTTTAATGCACTGTAATGCAGTAGGTTACTTGCATTGTTCTTTCTACTGCATTACAGTTTAATTTTAATACATTGTAATGCGGTATGTTACTTCCATTGTTCATATGCATGATTTACTGCATTATAACTTTATTCTACTACATTAAAGTTTAAATTTTAATGCATCGTAATGCAGTATGTTACATGGGTTGTTCATATGCATGATTTAATACATTACAGTCTTGTTTCTACTGCATCATAGTTTAAATTTTAATGCATTGTAGTGCAGTAGGTTAATTGCAATGTTCTTTCTACTGCATTACAATTTAATTTTAAGGCATTATAATGGAGTAGGTTACTTACATTCTTCATATGCATGATTTACTGCATTAAAAATTTATTTCTACTACATTAAGGTTTAAATTCGAAACACAGTAGGTTACTCGTGATGTAGTAAAATAACATAGTGATGTAGTAAAATAACGTATTGATGGAGTAGAATCACATATATACAGTAATGGAGTAGATCATAACTACAATGCGGTAGAAACATACATGTGACGCAGTAGGATATAAAGTAATGTAGTAGAACGTAACAGTAATGCAGTAAAAGCTATTTGTACTAATGTAGTAGAACGTAACAGTAATGCAGTAAAAGCTATTTGTAGTGTTTTTATAGTTTTTACTGAAACTTTATTTCTACTACATTATATTTATACTCCGGTGCATATGCTTGAGTAGGATAAAGTTGTATTTGAGCTTTTGTAGAAATTAAGTATTTGTATGTAATATAGAAGTGATTTAGTAAAATATAACTGTGACAGAGTAGGATTAACACTATGATTGAGTAGAATTCATATTATGATGGAGTAAACTAATACTATGCATGTGATTTGGTAAAATTAGAACTGTAATGGAGTATGATTATTTTTAATGTGAATATGCTTGAGTAGGTTAAAGTTGTGATTGAGGTTTTGTCGAAATTAAGTAATTGTATGTAATATAGAAGTTATTTGGTAAAATTATAACTGTGATCGAGTAGGATTAACACTATGATTGAGTAGAATTCATATTATGATGGAGTAAACTAATACTATGCATGTGATTTGTTAAATTATAACTGTGATGGAGTAGGATTAACACTATGATTGAGTAGAATTCATATTATGATGGAGTAAACTAATACTATACATGTGATTTGGTAAAATTAGAACTGTAATGGAGTATGATTATTTTTAATGTGAATATGCTTGAGTAGGTTAAAGTTGTGATTGAGGTTTTGTCGAAATTAAGTAATTGTATGTAATATAGAAGTGATTTGGTAAAATTATAACTGTGATGGAGTAGGATTAACACTATGATTGAGTAGAATTCATATTATGATGGAGTAAAACTAATACTATGCATGTGATTTGGTAAATTATAAGTGTAATGGAGTAGAATTAAGACGTTGGAGCACAACTAAATTATAGTTTATGTTCTACTAATTTATAGTTTATGTTCTACCGAACTGGAGTTTACCTTCTACTGAATTACAATTTATGTTCTACTAAATTAATTTTTTTGTTCTACCAAATTATATTTTATCTTCTACTGAATTAAAGTTTATCTGCTACTGAATTCTAGTTTATCTTCTACTGAATTATATCTTATGTTCTACTGAGTTATAGTTTTATATAATCTCTTTTCATCTTGTTTCCTTTTAAACTATAATTCAGTAGAAAATAAATTATAGTGTTATTTCTACTACATTATAGTGTTATTTCTACCACATTAGAATATTTTTACACTTCATTACACTGTTATTTTTACTGCATTACAGCGTTATTACTACTAAATGTTCTAAATACTTTTCAAGGTTTAGACCCAGAGCTGAAGGACTATCGAAGAGAATGGCTTGTTCATATGTGTAGAGAAAGGATGTCACAATTCTAAGACTTTACCAAATTATTACCAACATCAAAGAAATCCAAGAAAAGAAAAAAGATTTGCCAAAGAGAGCTCGTTTAAAAGAATCTACAACACCGAAAATGATGTCTTTTCTACTTTTTTCTTTTATTTTTTACTGTTATTCATTCGGGTAATAGAATTTTAAGTGAGATGTACTAGTTTTAAGATACATTTTAATACATTAACTTTTTAAAACTGAGATGTACTAACTTTATAACTTTAGCGCATTAACAAAATATATTGTGATGCTTAATGTATGATTGCAATGCAGTAGAATATTTGTGTAGTGCAACATAATATAACTATAATGCAGTAGAATGAAAGATATAAATGCAGTGGAATTAAAGACAAAAAATATAGTAGAATATAAAATATGAGTACGAACAAACACTGTCATCATCAAAATGTACAATATTGTGTAGACATTAAGTATTCCAAAGTGTTACATCTAATAAAATTTAAACATTGTTTTCAAATGATCCACGAGTATCCTCCAATAATCTTTGTTACGCGTTCAATGTATCTTTGTACCGCACCGTTTTTGAATTGGAGTGTATCATTTGGTATTAGAGGATAAAATCTAGTATTTGTGGCTTGTTAAATGCACCTTTCTTTGTCACCTGCATTTTTCCCTATGTAACAACAGTTCAAATATTTATTCATGAGAATACCAAAATATATTATGTGATAAATTAGAATCTAAACTATCATGCAGTATAAGATGGTAAATATTAATTTGTAATGCATTAAAAACAATAAATATAAAACCTACTGTGTTTCAGTTCTAATACATCACACACAATCCTACTACATTCAGTTCACATTTTAGTACATCACACATAATCCTACTGCATTTCAGTTCAAGTTCTAGTTCATTACTCAATGTAGTAGTTTTTGTCCTGTTTGTAGTAGTTTCAATGCATTAATTCATGCATATGAAGAATGTACGTAACCTACTTCATTACAATGCATTAAAATTAAACTGTAATGTAGTAGAAATAAAGCTGCAATATAGTAAATCATGCATATGAACAACACGAGTAACCTACTGCATTAAATGCATTAGAACTTAAACCTTAATGTAGTAGAAATAAATTTTTAATGCATTAACTCATGCATATGAAGAATGTACGTAACCTACTTCATTACAATGCATTAAAATTAAACTGTAATGTAGTAGAAATTAAGCTTCAATGTAGTAAATCATGCATATGAACAACACGAGTAACCTACTGCATTAAATGCATTAGAATTTAAACCTTAATGTAGTAGAAATAAGTTTTTAATACAGTAAATCATGCATATGAAGAATGTACGTAAACCTACTTCATTACAATGCATTAAAATTAAACTGTAATGTAGTAGAAATAAAGCTGCAATGTAGTAAATCATGCATATGAACAACACGAGTAACCTACTCATTAAATGCATTAGAATTTAAACCTTAATGTAGTAGAAATAAAGTTTTAATACATTAAATCATGCATATGAAGAATGTACGTAACCTACTTCATTACAATGCATTAAAATTAAACTGTAATGTAGTAGAAATAAAGCTGCAATGTAGTAAATCAATTATATGAACAACACGAGTAACCTACTGCATTAAATGCATTAGAATTTGAACCTTAATGTAGTAGAAATAAAGTTTTAATGCATTAAATCATGCATATGAAGAATGTATGTAACCTACTTCATTACAATGCATTAAAATTAAACTGTAATGTAGTAGAAATAAAGCTGCAATGTAGTAAATCATGCATATGAACAACACGAGTAACCTACTGCATTAAATGCATTAGAATTTAAACCTTAATGTATTAGAAATAAAGTTTTAATGCATTAAATCATGCATATGAAGAATGTACGCAACCTACTTCATTACAATGCAACTAATTAAACTGTAATGTAGTAGCAAGAAAAATGCAAGTATCGTAATATATTACAGTGCATTAAAATTAAACAGTAATGTAGTAGAAAGAACAATGCAAGTGACCTACTGCATTACAGTGCATTAAAATTTAACTATAATGCAGTAGAATAAAATTTGCTTATTATTATTAAAATTTTACCAAATCACATGCATAGTATTAGTTTTACTCCATCATAGTATTAATTCTACTCAATCATAGTGTAAATCCTACTCCATCACAGTTATAATTTTACCAAATAAATTCTATATTACATACAAATACTTAATTTCGACAAAACCTCAAAATACAACTTTATCCTACTCAAGCATATGCACCAGAGTATAAATATAATGTAGTAGAAATAAAGTTGTGATTCAGTAAAAACTCTAAAAACACTACAAATAGCTTTTACTACATTACTGTTACGTTCTACTACATTACTTTATATCCTACTGCGTCACATGTATGATTCTACCGAATTGCAGTTACGATCTACTCCATTACTGTATATCTTACTGCATCACATTGTGAATTAAGTTTATCACAGTTATAAAGTCTAGTTTAGACATTTTATCAAACACTTTGTATACAACTTTCACATTTTCTATATTTGTTTACAGATCTAAGAACATGTATGTATTAAAAAAAAACAAGATATAATATGCGAACCAGTAGGAGAAAGCGGCGGCGATAGTCCTATAAATGTGCGAACCATCTCGATGCGAGATGATTCAGTAGGTTTGATTTGATGGATTCGAGAGGATTTGGTGTACTGTGTGTTTTGATCGGTTTTTAGTCTGTGAAGTGTGTGTTTTTTGATCGGGCCTGTTTTAATTTTCATAATTTTCAACAATTACCCTTAAAGTTTGAGAATTTACAAAAAAGACACCATTTTTTTATCAAATTAGGTGATTTTGATCCAAGGGTTGAGATTTCACCTCATTTATTTTATTATAAGTTTTGTTTTAGAATAACTCCACTATATATATATATATATATATATATATATATATATATATATATATATATATATATATATATATATATATATATATATATAGTGTATATATATATATATATATATATATATATATATATATATATATATATATATATATATATATATATATATATATATATATATATATATATATATATATACACTTCTGCCTATCCGCATTTTATCGATTTTGAACATACAAAAAGTTTGTTATGATTAGGGGGTCTTACCCTAACCCATTTGCTTAGCCACCCTTCAGGTCTCTTATTTAATATATAAACCAACACCCGTGCTCATTAGAGGGCTCAAGTGTACTCCTAAGTACCCAATCACCTTAAAACGTTAAATTAAACTCGACGGATTTCAAAACTGTTTTGACCTCCGACTGTTGTAACCTGTTTTTGACCCACCTCCCGACTTCCAATTTAGTTCTCGTTTCTTGCATTTGAAAGACACTTCAATTACCTATTAAGGGATGCTTGGATCGCAAAATAAGAGTTTGTAGAACTCTAGATTTGATCAAAACAAGTGACTCAAAAATCTGCCCAGTTTTTAAAAACGAATTTAAACATGATTAAACCCTAATTAACATCACTAATAATCACCAATCATTATCATAATCATGTTAATTGTTATAAAACCCCTAATTACAGATCTATTAAGAACTCTAATCCATCATATAAATTGATTACATAAAACTTGAAGCCTTAATGCTATAAAACAAGAAATCTATAAGAATTAAATCAAGATTTTTACCTCAAATATTCAAGAAAATTATTTTTGATGAATCCCTAAATTAGGGCTTGTAAAAATTCGGCCAAAAGGGGAGAAAATTAATGAAAAACTGATTTTTGTGATATAAACATGGTATTTATATGTTTTATTAAAAAGACTTTTCTAAATTGGGCTCAAGTTGGGTCTTTTGGCCCATTATCCTTTCTTTTTCTTTTCTAGTCGGTTTAGAACCCGATTCATATGTTTTTTTATTTTTTTTTCTTTTTAAGACTTATTAATATATTATTAATAATACCTTAAGTTACCATAATTTATTTCAGCTCCTAAAGCCTCCGAAACCTTAAAACCGTAAAACTAGTCAATTTTACGCGTATACCGAAAAAAACGTAAAATATACAGTTTTAAAAAAAATCTTAAATTTTGAAATAAACTTTATAACTAAGTAGTAAATGACTTAAAACCATCCCGAAAAATACTCACATGACTAAACACCTTACCCGAGACCTCTAAATGCTAAACCCCAAATCGTAAAAAAAATATGATTTACTATAATACTTATACGTATACGTAAAACACCAAAATAACACCATTTCATTTCATAGTCACTAATTTGTGAGCTCATGAACATGTAATAACCATTCCTCGATTTACTTATGAGTACTTTATACCCATAAAGATATCCACACCAACCTCGTTCACGCAAAATAACATGTAAACACGCAAATCACATAGTCACACATAAATTAACCTTAAAATAAGACCAAGTGACGAACCTCAAAACCACGGTTGTCACAGTTATGCGGCATGCACGCAGGTCCCCGATCCGTAGTAGCCCGAGCTCTACGCACAGGATATTATTGGCCTACCATGCATAGGGATGCACGCGACATGATTCGCAAGTGCATTGATTGCCAAGTGCATAGACGAGTACCACGACATCCGCAGCAGGAACTTACACCCATTACATCCCCATGGCCATTCTCTAAGTGGGGGATTGATATCACAGGACCTTTTCCCGTAGCTGCGGGGGGGAGTTAAGTTCTTGATTGTCGCAATGGACTACTTTACACGCTAGATAGAGGCCAAGGCAGTCAAATTCATCACAGGCAAACAAGTTAAAAAGCTTGTTTGGGAGAACACCGTGTGCCGTTTTAGCTTACCAGGAGAAATCATCTCGGACAACGGGAAGCAGTTCGTGGATAATCCATTCAAGGACTGGTGCGCAGCATTGAATATCAAACGGCGCTTCGCGTCTGTTAAGCACCCGCAGACAAATGGTCTTGTGGAACGAGCAAATAGAAGCTTGGGTGAAGGCATCAAGGCACGCCTGGAGGAATGAAGTGCCAAGTGGGTGGATGAACGGCCACATGTTCTATGGGCACATAGGACTATGATCAAAACAGCCAACGGGGACACCCCATTCGCATTGGCCTACGGCACTGAAGCTGTTATACCAGCAGAGATAGGAATGCCTACCATCCGCACAACGGAGGTTAATGTCGTCACAAACGACGAGCAGCTCCGGATCAATCTGGATTTGTTGGAGGAAAAAAGGGAGATAGAGGCTATCAATGAGGCCAAGTCTAAGGCACGGATGAAGGTTTATTATAACGCCAAGGTTAAAGGTGTTTCTTTTCGACCGGGAGATTATGTCTATCGTGCTAACGAGGCAAGTCGAGCGGAGAATACAGGAAAGCTGGGCCCTAAGTGGGAAGGACCGTATGAGGTCACGGAAGCCTTAGGACGGGCGCGTACAAGTTACGTGACATGGATGGCCGTGACCTGGAACGCACATGGAATATCTGCAACCTTAAAAGGTGCTATCTTTGAAAGCTACGGCTTCCGCATGGACACTTCGCTATATCTGGCTTCAATGAAGATCCATGTGTTCTCTTTGTTTTGTTTTTTATGCTTTCTAGGTTCTTTTTGTTTTTAGGATTTCCCATTCTTGTTAAAACAAAAAAGGTAAACGTTCTAATAAAATGTCGTGGTGCCTAGCTAGCTCCACGACTTGTTCTTGTGCAAAAAGTTTTTATTCTTTAGACTTCCTTATTGTCATATAGATTTTAGTTGCTGTTATTACAAATGTGTTATATCTTCTCATACGCATCCATTCAACACCGTACATGTACAATACGCCTCCAGGCGGGGTAAGAGGATTAAGTGAACCTAATAATTCAACTTGTCGCATAAGAGGGATGCAACCCCAGTGACGTGGATCACGTATCCTTACTAGACACCTTACTCACAAGACGTTGTGATATGTTTCCATATGCCACACTCACGCAGTGCTTTGCATGGTAAAGACGCAAGCCGTACGTCTAGTAAAGTATAGACTTGATTTTATTATTTTTTAGTAAGACGTGACATGTCATGCAGTACAGGTATATGATATCTAAAACAAAAATATACACAAGTTTCAAATCCAAAATGCAAAAATGTCCGTGGGCATCGCGGACTTGCATACATAAACATGACAAGTTATTACAACATCAGTTTTCGCCGTATACATACACGGACGAATAAAATAGTACAAATGTTTATAATATAAATTACAATGGAGGAAGGAACTCCCCCATCTCCCTCTTCCATTCTTCAATCAAGGTACGGAGAGCCTCCCCGCGAGCATTCCTCCCGTCTTGTGTCTTGGTCATGTTCGCATCCAAAGCCTCGGCCAGAAGTTTTTCACCTGTCATCACCTTTGACGCAGAGTCGAAGGTGGGCAAAGTCAGTGGGATGGGGTCCCGGTGAGCTTGGACATTATTACCTCATTGGGAGCATCCTTTAGCGCTTCTATCTCGTCTAATAGGGGATGTTGGATTTCAGCAAGAGCATCCATTGATGCAGTCATCTTGTCCGCAACTAAAGAGTTGTGGTTGGCGTGCTGGGTAATATCTTCCTTCTTACCTATCAGCTCTACGGCTTTAACCAGTCCCTCGTGCCTACCACGGTCAATACCATCCGAGACAACGTTAGCAAATGCCTGTAGCAGGTAAGGAGATCTTGTCACCCTGCTCACGGCAAGCCGCATTCCCTGGCCAACCACCCATCTACGCCCAGCTATGGCTGTGAGCAAAGGAGGACATATCATTTCGGCGCAGTCCGTGGCCATCTGGCTTAGTTCGCCCTCAGCTGCTGCAGCCTGCTCGTCCAGGGTATTCCGCACGTAGGTTAGCTCGTCCTTCAGCGCGTCGCGCTCTTGAGCAATCGTGAAGGCCTGTACGGTTACGGCTTTGGTGGAAGCTTCGGCTGCGGATACCTATATATATAACACTTAGAGTTATTTCAGAAACAACGTGGTTTTCTGTGTGCACAACTAAACATTAAAATGAGAGCATACCTTCTCGTTGGATGCAGCTAAAAGGCCTCCAGCTCGACAATACGTTCTTCACGGGCGTTGGCGTGATGGGCTTGCTCCTTCACGGTTGACTCAACTACGACCAAGGCTGCCTGCAGAGTCGTGATGGTTTTCTCGTGCTTACCCACCAGTTCTTCACGGCGGGCTATCTTCTTGTCAGCACGGTTAACATTAGTCAAAGCCTTGATTAGGCGGCGTCTCAGGGCCGCACCAACCATTACTTGGTGTGCAGAGGACACATCAAACTGCTCCAGTAATGTTTCATGCTCCAGCTCGTCCAAATCCCACGCCAGTGCTGGAGGCGTGATATGTTTAATAAATTCAGAGCACTCGGACTCCGCCTCCAACCTTGTTAAGCTAGATAAATTCCATGCTAGGCGTAGGCTGGTGTCGGGTTTCTTAGAATATAGTTCCTAATCATGGGTCACCAGAGGGGATGGAGGTCTCATTGATGTCACGGGAGAGGGTTCCCTTTCCACCTCCTTATCTTGGGCCACAGTTGACGGATCCGCCCTGTTATTAACGTACATTAGTTTTGTTTACCAATTTACTTTGAGTCGTAACGAAAGATACTTACGTAATGCCAGTGATGGGTTCCGCGGCGGTGGGAGCTACAGCATTCACGGGGGTGGCCATCCAGACTTGCTCGTCAGCACGTGGTGAGGGGTCGACCTGGGCCGTAGCAGTGCTGCTTCCTTCTTGGTATTGCGGATGGTCTTTCCTTAGTTTCTTTGGGGGAGCATTAGATACCCCCGCCCCATCCCCTAGAGTCTTTGCCACCCTCCTGGTGGTCTTTCTTTTTCTGGATGTGGGCTTGGGGGACCCAGAGACTTGGGTAGTTTCCTCATCCTCACCAGTACGGTTGTCAGCAGGGTTGGTGAAGTCCTCTTCTTCTACTTCCTCTTGGTGCGGCACGGTGCCCTCCAACAGCAACTCTCCACCATATTCATTGTGGAAGTCAAGCAGGGACTTCCCGATCACGGGCTCTCCCTCATCAGATCTCTGCTCGGTGGTTTCTTCCAGCGGGATGGTTCGGTCTGCGGTTGCATCAAGAAGGGGGAGTTCATTCTCTTTCAGCAGATGGAATCCTTCAGGCACTTTCATTGGATCGCCTTGGCGCAATAATCCGTGTAGGTTCATCTCTGCAGACATATGCAATTATATGCATTAGTAAGTTCACAAAATGCAAATGTGGCATTTATTACATCTACAAATATAAGTTGACCTACCCTGCCTACGTTCAGTCAGAAAGCACGGATACATATCCTCCCTCCCATAGTAGTGGCGGCTTATCCCTACTAAACACAGGAAGTGCTCCGGCAAACCCCTATGGAATTCTGTGCGGTGGGTATCTAGGATTTTCAAGTCCTTACTGCTATAGTCTTTGGATTTGGGCGGAAAATCTTTGGGTACTCTGGTTTTGAGGACAAACGGGGTAGGGAATACTTTCTCATCGACGAAAAAGTAATGATCGTACCAGCTCTTAAGGGAGTCTTAGGGCTTCCTATATGTCATGGGGGCATTCCCGGATCTTTTTTGAACAACAGCCACCCATTCACTAGTTGGGGGGAGTAAAAAACCCTAAATAGATTTACGGTCGGGGTTACTTCGCATGTATGGCAGGTAATCTCAAATTGATTGATTTTACACGCCCCTATGCAGTGCAGCTGGGTTATATGGAAGTCATAATATAGAAGCAGATCTACCGAGAACTTGGATAAGGGGATGCGGTAGTTAGCCGAATCGAATAGGCGCGTGTACACGCCTATCTTTCCCCTCGGTGCATCCGTAATCGCTTCACCTTCACCTGGATAGGTTGGGTGTACGCTTTCGGGGATATAATACTTAGACAAAAAGTCTATGTATTTCTCCGCAGGCATCACGTTCAGGACATCCGTAATAAGGGGATTGTCCTTTACCATGTTTTATAAAAAGGGTTTGAAAGGCGTGATGATCTAACCTGCGGTGATGGAAATCCGTGGAATAAGAGGCAAAAAATGAAATGAAGAAGCTTGGAAATAACAATGGCGGATATGATATGAACTGTGTGTGTAACAGTAGCACACACCAACTCTTATATAGGGTTGCCTCGATTTCCGAGGTAACGTAGATGTTTACCACGTGTAAACCACTACGCCCATCCAACGGATGGGATTTCTGACACTTCTGAAAACGTCAGAAGGGACCCATGGGTCACTTCTTAGCAGTTTTACGTGGCTCAATGGTGGGAATTAATGGTGCACTTTTGCAGGTGTATGACTGACTAGTTGACTACCATTTAATGCATTCATTCTTTTGTCGGGATATGCGGTCATACGTAAGACTATATTCAATGCTGCATTTAATTTGTCTCGGTCCTCACGTGCGGCTGGGGTATCATTGGAGTTCAATCCATGTAAGGTTGCCACGTGCGGCCGTAACTAAATTTTGACAATTTATCATTTCCTAAAGATCTTTCTTGGTACGTCCCGGAAGCATCTTGATAGTCTAGAGGTTACGCCTATTGCTGTAACAACTAGACTGGGGGGACATGATGACGTATAGTCCCCAGCCGGGTCATAAACCCGGCCCACGGGTACTACCCGTATCCGGCCCATCACGAATGGGTGGGAATAATGTTATTTGAGCTTATGGGCTTGGATGAACAGTAACTGCACACACGTGTGCGGCCCACGGCCCGGCATGCCCGGTGCAGGGTTAGACAGAATCATACTCCTACTATGAGTATGATTTATCTCAAAGGAGAGGATATTCACTCACCATAATTAGAAGATAACAATCAATCTAAATCTGGTGATTATCCTTTCCTTGGGGCCGAAGCATCAGTGACAGCCCATTAGGGTTTCACTGCCTATATAAGGAACCCCCAAGGGTTCCACAAAGGTATTACATTCTACACACTTTCAACTCTCATCTGATTCCTATAACCCTAACCGATTACTTACTCTCACGCTGGAGTCTAATCGTGGGAAACATTCCCACGGTAAGCCTAACGCATGTTGTTTAGTGTGCAGGATCCCAACCAGATAATTCACTTGGTGCAGGAGTCGGAGTCCAGCCAACCCGAATTAAGCCTAATTCGGGTCTAGCAAGGATCACCCAACTTTTGTATCAACATATAGAACTTGATCCGTTAATTCTGATATATACATTTAATAGTTATTTATCTAAACGGATGTTGCTTTGGTCGTTTAAATTATTAAAAGGCACTGATTTGTCAAACTTTTAATAAATTATTACTACTTCGTATCTGATTCTTTTTTGGAAACTAGTACTGCTAAATAAGGTCTGGATTGAGTTGAAATTATTTATGGTTTTATGGACATTTCGAATAGCCACTAACCTTCTGTTAATGGCTTATAAGCTTAGTGAATTGAGCTTATGAAATCCAATAACTATTTAAGCTCAACATAGTGAGACATTAAAACAGACCACCCTCAAAAACACTGAATTAACCTTTTCTTTTAAGCCAACACATATTGTAACACCCCACTTGGATAAGTGGACCGTTACGTGTATTTATGGCGCGTCATCAAAGCATAAGGTAAATGTCCTAAAACATTAACTGACCATAAAGGAATGCCGGAATCAAACATCGGTAATCCAAACATAAGCCCAAAACATGAAAAGTAAAATACTGAAGGAAAGGACTAAACAATGTCCAAATAAGCAGAAAAATGTAAGAAATGCATAAAGTAAGAAGTCTGGATAGCTTCCATTCAAATGCACATACTCCCAGAATTCTAAGAGCGTCCTGGTGTACCTGCCGTTAGAACATGAAAGGAACTACGGCTGAGCATAACGCTCAGTGAACGGATATCAAACATGATAAGAATATACTTAATGAAACAGGCGATAGAATACTGAAGCTATAAGACTGATATGTAACATGTAGTAGAACTCTGCATAAAATCTGAAAAACCTGATTCATATTTACTGATACTGAAATATAAATATAAATTCTGAAAACATGCATTTACTGTATTTTATTTGCCAGAGCTTATATAGGTCACGTGCTGTAACAACCGTGCATGAATAACTAGAGGGGTGACCTCGTCATGCTGTAGAGGGGTGACCTCTAAATAACTGTGCTGGGTGGAGGGATCAGCTCCAATGTGAAGGATGTAGAGCACACACCACATTCACCTGCTAGACTGTAAACTGTAGCCTAGGATGCATCCATACGCCCCACTAATAATACTGATAAAATGGCCAAGCTGAGCTGAGTGGGACGATGCAGGACATCACTCTCCTGCATGTGAGTCACGACACTGGTGCCTCTAGTGCCGTGGTTACGGTACCTCCGTAACTAGTACATAAACTGGTCGTGCTTGTATCTAATGCCCAGGCAATTTATTTAGTTATTAACATGATTACCGATAAACTTAAACATATACTGAGGAAAACATTTGGCTGCAGACGGGGAATCCTAATCATGCATAGAAAGGAAGTCCTTACTGAAAGGACGGAAAATCCGTACCTCTAGTCCAGTAACCGACTGAATGGAAGACTGAACGAATACTACTCGGGCTTCACGCGTGCTACAAGAATAAAGGACACGAATAAGTTAACTGATATTCGTTTATTTAATTTACTGATCTTATTGGCTTCTCATTTATTTATTTTATTTCTGAAATTCCGTACGTATATTAACTGATAAATCTGATCTTATAGTAATTCTTTTCAATGTATTATTCGACCTACTATTAAGTACGGTATAAACGTATTCTCACGTTAGATTAATACTATAATAAGTAACCTGCTACAAATAGAAAGTTTCCTAAATTAGGAAGTTTCTAAAATTATTTATAATTTCTTTAATAAAATTATACCCTTTTAAATCTTATAAAACTATTTAAATATAAATAAATTAATTTAGTATATAAATCATTTAAAAATATCTAATAATAAAAGTGAATTAAATAAGGTATGATTAAGTCGTCGTTTTAATCATTTTTAATTATAGTCCCGAGCCTACCAAGATGCCCCACTCTCGGTCGCAATAAAACAATTCAATTTATATATCAAATCTGCCTACTAGAATTTGCGACAGAAAAATGTGTCACTAAAACTATGACTAAAAGCTGTCCAGAATCTGTCATTAAAACTGCGACAGAAATACCGTCGCTAAACTGTCGCTAACTTCAGATTTAAATCTTTTTAATTTCTGTTTAAACATGTATCCACTGGCCTGAATATTTTTGTCACTGTTTTTATGTAGTTCCCACTGTTTGGGTTTGGTTCCTGCTGTTAGTGTAACCGAACGCCCCCTTAACCAAAGCCAAACACCCCTTGTTGTTTCTACCTGCTGTCGACGACACCCAGACCACCACCGAGACCCCTAGTGGTCTCGGCTGGGCCAAAACAGCAACACATCGAGACTTGGTGTCGCAGTATTCACGAATCCAATCAAAACTCGACAACCCTTTAATCCGTTTCATAATTACCGTTGCATTTAAAACGTTTTTCTGATTATAACAAGTGAGACTTGTGATCAATTAAGAATGACGAGGGTTAGTTTATTACCTTGATTTGCGTGATTAAAGGAATAATAATCACACGAACGAATGGATGATCTAACTCAAGTCGTCGCCCTTTTCTCCCTGGTTCTTTGTTCTAACTGGCGGCATACCTAAGGGGAAACCCTAATTGGTTTTGTGTTACTGTTCGTGAGAAAAGAAAGGGGGGGGGGGGTACCCTGTTTGTTTTATTTTTTTTTTTGTACTTGTACTTGGGCTGAAATCCCAACACTCCCTTGTTGTCTTGGTATTTGAAACGCAGCCCAAGCCTTACATATGCATACTGATGTTTCCATTTCGCTTAATATTTTACGTGCTCGTGTTTTAAATCTCGTTATGTATTTATTCATTTTACTGAAAATAATATGTACGTAATACTGAATAATTATTTTCTGAATTATTTCCGAAATAATTAATTACATCACGATCTTAATTAAACCGAGACTGTGTGAATTTAATATTCATGAATTTTAAACATTGCTTACGTGTTCGTAAATAAATCCTCGTAAATATATTCTGTTGTGAATTGTTTATTAAAATTCAACTGTGTATTTAATATCATCAATTAAATACGGGTTTTACAATTCTTCCCCTCTAAAAAAAATAATTCGTCCCTAAATTAAAGACACCACTATACCGGGTTTTACAATTCTTCCCCTATAAAAGGAGAATTCGTCCTCGAACTAAAGATACTAAGCTGACGAAGTTATAAGAACTGAAAGAACACATAAACTGAAAAGACCATTAAGCTGAAGGCTAATTCGTCTTCTAATTAAGACATAATGCTGTTGAAAGGTATAAACATGACATGACTGAAGTGAAGACGTAACGTGACATGACTGAAAAGGACATGGAACGTGACATGACTGAAAGAATATAACTGGCTTATAGAAGGAAATGGATGAGAGGTCCGGATGGACTCCTCCGTTTCGAGTGGTCTCCCGCTCGAAACGATTCCTTCAAGGTCTAAACATAATAATAAAATATTGGTCCTGATGACCCTGTCCTGATGATGCTGAATAGTTTCTGGTTCCATACTTAAGATGGATTCTCTGAATCTGATAGAATGAATAAGATATAACATGTAGTATGCATGAAACTGTACGTACAATTATCCTGAAAAGATAACATTTATACTTCTGGCAAGCTGCTGAAAATATATAGGGATGAACTACGTGAACAATTGTGAACGTGCTACGTGAGCAATTTTGAACGTGGTTCACGATCATCTGATGAACGTTGGGCATGGAATATGCCGTGAACGTGATCTGTGGATCATACTATGAACGTGATACTAGACATATCATGAACGTATGTTGACTGAGGAAAGAATGCCAAGCGATACGGCCTGAGATGTGTAACGTTTGCCTGGTTATGGAATAGATGTGCTAAACTTGAGTCTGGTTTCTCAAGCTTTCTGTAACCGTATTCGGTAATAAACTGTGAAACGTGTATCGCAGAATGGCACACGAACTTGAACGTGAAAAATATTATGAACGCTAACGTGAGCTTAAATCATGAGATAACACAAAACATGAACTAAAACAACATCATACTGCGAATGAGACGTAAACGTGAAATTGAAAATAAACACGAATTTAAAGTGGGCATAAACATACACTTGATCGTGAACATGAATTCTGTTTGATATGATGATCGATGGAATGCCTTGAATTCGTATAATATACTGCTGAATTTCTAAATTTTCTGCAGATCTGTTACTTCGTGATCCTTTCGGATGAAAGAAACACGTAGGCTGATTACATGGTTGACGATAACTTAGATAGTATCATACTTTGTCAAAGTCTGTGGTAACTGACAATAACCTCCATGGAATCATGTCTCATTCTGTTCAAAATTTTCTAATGGTAACACACTAACATGAAGGCGTTCTATCTTGAACCTGCGGTATATCAGGCATCTAGATATGAACATAGCTGTATCAATGTGTGATATGATTTCTATCAAAATTCTGTTTGGGCTTATGGGACATTCTGGTGGGAATCTGGTTGAATAGTCATAGAAGAATTTCTGCGTTAGCCTAGGCTTTAGTGATGACTGTCAGCAATTTCTGCGTTAGCAGTCAATTGAGTTCTAGAAAAAAATTTGTACTTCGTTCACAGGCGTCGGTCAGGGCCATCAGGTGATGGCCTTCACCTTCGCAGGGTTGTCTGAAATTTCTTTCTGCTGAAATAGGGTGGTTCAGAAGTGCCACTCCATTCAACTGGAATTCACATCTGGAAAGCTGCTTATATAATTTTCTCCTATCGGAGATTCTGTTCAACTGTGAAAAGATGATTCTCTTGTACTTCTCTTAGAATTTAGCAGATCAGAATGTTATCAATGAATATGCTGACGATTTTGTCTGAGAATCATGGAAAAATTTATTCATGAATTTCATACTATAGCTGGAGCGTTAGGGAGCTCAGAAGTATAAAACAAAAAATTTTTTTAGAGAGACTATGATATGTGCAACAGCAGTCTGGAAAACATCATGTTCTTCTCTCACCACTACTGGTGTCACGGTTGCGAATTGTTCTAGAAAATATTTAAGATATCGTAGCAGATTAGATAAGATTTCTATACGTGGAATGCAACATCGATTAAGAATGGCGATCTGGTAGACAGAAACAGTGCACTTCCTGGTGGTGCGCCAGGGTGAATAAAGCCTCGTTCCGGTAATTCTTACAGCAAATGCTACAACTCTTTTGACTTAGCTGAAGCCCTGTAATAAAGAGTTTTGAAAACAGGTTCTGTTCTTGAGACCAGCTTGATGTTAAATTTTGTCTCGTGATGAGAAAGGAAATTCCTGAAAAACTTTCTGAAATTATGTCTGGGAACTCTAGAGAAATCTGATGGTCTGGAATTTAAGGAATTTCAGAATTCGCATTATAAATGGTGACCAGAAGTCTTTGTAGCTAAAAGATAATAATTCACGTGCTCGTAAAGCTGAAACAATTTGTATTGATCTTTCTGGCAGGAGTAAAATGAATATGTTCAGGGTTGGTAAGACGGATCTCGTCGTTAACTGAAAATAATATTTTAATAAATATGGTGATACTGTTGAGTCCTTTCTGGCTGAGAGGCAGGTGACCAACTGATTTAAGATGAAGCTGACGTAGGAACACGTGAAGTAAACATGGCGACTTTTCACTGAATGTGTTTGTCCGTAGCCTTACAGAATGAATAATGCGTGTTTAACCTGGTGACTGAATTTTTAAATGATCTGATTCATGCGTGGCATAATAGAACGGGTATACCCCTTTCTGAAGGGTACCCTGAATTACTGAGGGCCTGGTTTAGAAAACATACTGGAGTTATGAGTCTTGACTCATACCTTGAGAAGGTATTCATATGACATGTATCGTATCTGGTGTCCTGAAAGGTGTTTTCAAAAAGGATAATAGAGACCCATGTCTTGACTGATGTCCTAACATGTGTTTTAGTAGGTGAATTTGAACAAGGCTGAAAAAATTTTGGGTAACAGCTAGGGTTGGCAGACCGATTAGACTACTGACCTATGTATTTCTGGTCACGTCCGTTCCAGAATTCCGATGGTTACTGACTGATTAATTATAAGCACGGTGGTTATCACTACTGCTTTGTCTGTCAATTTATGACGATCATTATCATGACCCTGATTCATGTAACTATTCTGCTGAGTGGCCGGCTGAGTTCCGGTTCCCACTCTTTGAATATACCGTTAGCTGAGTGGAGTGTGACATCTAACTGAGAAGGTAAAAGTATGTAATGGAATGGTAGTGTCTGATGGTTGAAATTTTGTCTTGACATAAAGTTCAAATTTATAGTTTTCGTCCTTGCTCTGCGGTGTCTTTATAGTATAACAGCATCAGCATCAGCATCTTGAGAAATCTCCAAAGTATCGGCAGCATCAGCAATTTTGAGGTCTTCAAAGTGTTCGCAGGATCAGCATCTGGTAAAATCTTCTACTCACGAGCAGCATCAGCACCTGGTAAAATATCGACAAGGGGAAACGCCCGAGATGATTGAGGATCGATTAGCAATATCCATGGAGTAGGGTACCTGGTGTACACCTGGACTACTGTACATGAAGTACAAAATTGAATATTGCACATGAAGCATATCGAGACATTGTACGTAGAGTACACATGTATCACTGTACAAGGAGTATAACTGAGGCACTATACAGAGGGTCCATATAGACTACTGTTCATGGCACTGGCGGGAATTTTATTGGATGGTCGATACTGGTGTCGCTTGTCTGACGTGATCTAGGAAATAAATTGATTTAAACGGTAGTAAACTGGTCTGAAATAAGTAACATGATAGCCTGTAATTCCTGCGTCGACTTACTGCTAGTTATATCAAGACTGAAAGTATGATATAATCGAAGTCCCAACAGTGGTCAGGATGAAGCATGATTAATGAAAGCCAATCATGATTTATCATGAAAATGGGTTTTACTAAAATTCTTGTATATGAGGACATCATTACTTTGCTGGAAACATAATCCTCGTAAGGAGACATGAACTGAATCAAACCTGAAGACGACATCAACGTGAGGATATGAAAATTTGACTGTTACTAGAACATAAAAGAAAATCAACTGAGATTTAACATCAACTCGTGTGGATGGCTATGGTTCAATCCACAGAATTCAAGGAATAAAACATACGACTAAGTATGGGCGATTTTGGTTCGATCCATGCTTGTCAAAAATTTCTGAGAACTGTCATGTATAGAAATTCATAATCTGGGACTAAATATGGTTGGCTATAGTCCAACCCATACTTGTCTAAATTTATGAAATGTCCTGATATGACAAAGGTGAACAACTGTGGATCGGTTCACAAAACATCATTTGACTGAAAAGCATGGAATTTGACCTGAACAATGGTGAACGTTTATGGCTGGTTCACCAAGTAATACTTGACTGAAAACATGAATCTATCATGAGTAAGGGTAAACGCATATGGTCGGTTTACCAATACAAAATCTGAACGGACAAGGGTGAACGCCTATGGGTCGGTTCACCAAAACAATATTCGTAGAAAAGCACATGCGACTAAGTATGGCCAGTCCTGTACCAACCTTTTACTTAGTCAAAAATTTAAGAAAACCGACTAATAACTGAAGAAAAATGACTGATACATGCACGAGAAACATGAAAGATAACAACGCTAAAATCTGGGAAGTTCCTGGTGACTACCCACTAGTCACATGTCAAGTTTTAGAGCCTACAGGTCGAACCTTGCTCTCTGATACCATAATTGTAACACCCCACTTGGATAAGTGGACCGTTACGTGTATTTATGGCGCGTCATCAAAGCATAAGGTAAATGTCCTAAAACATTAACTGACCATAAAGGAATATCGGAATCAAACATCGGTAATCCAAACATAAGCCCAAAACACGAAAAGTAAAATACTGAAGGAAAGGACTAAACAATGTCCAAATAAGCAGAATAATGTAAGAAATGCATAAAGTAAGAAGTCTGGATAGCTTCCATCCAAATGCACATACTCCTAGAATCCTAAGAGCGTCCTGGTGTACCTGCCGTTAGAACATGAAAGGAACTACGGCTGAGCATAACGCTCAGTGAACGGATATCAAACATGATAAGAATATACTTAATGAAACTGGCGATAGAATACTGAAGTTGTAAGACTGATATGTAACATGTAGTAGAACTCTGCATAAAATCTGAAAAACCTGATTCATATTTACTGATACTGAATTATAAGTATAAATTCTGAAAACATGCATTTACTGTATTTTATTTGCCAGAGCTTATATAGGTCACGTGCTGTAAAACCCGTGCATGAATAACTAGAGGGGTGACCTCGTCATGCTGTAGAGGGGTGACCTCTAAATAACTGTGTTGGGTGGAGGGATCAGCTCCAATGTGAAGGATGTAGAGCACACACCACATTCACCTGCTACACTGTAAACTATAGCCTAGGATGCATCCATACGCCCCACTAATAATACTGATAAAATGGCCAAGCTGAGCTGAGTGGGACGATGCAGGACATCACTCTCCTGCATGTGAGTCACGACACTGGTGCCTCTAGTGCCGTGGTTACGGTACCTCCGTAACTAGTACATAAACTGGTCGTGCTTGTATATAATGCCCAGGCAATTTATTTAGTTATTAACATGATTACTGATAAACTTAAACATATACTGAGGAAAACATTTGGCTGCAGACGGGGAATCCTAATCATGCATAGAAAGGAAGTCCTTACTGAAAGGACGGAAAATCCGTACCTCTAGTCCAGTAACTGACTGAATGGAAGACTGAACGAATACTACTCGGGCTTCACGCGTGCTACAAGAATAAAGGACGCGAATAAGTTAACTGATATTCGTTTATTTAATTTACTGATCTTATTGGCTTCTCATTTATTTATTTTATTTCTGAAATTCCGTACGTATATTAACTGATAAATCTAATCTTATAGTAATTCTTTTCAATGTATTATTTGACCTACTATTAAGTACGGTATAAACGTATTCTCACGTTAGATTAATACTATAATAAGTAACCTGCTACAAATAGAAAGTTTCCTAAATTAGGAAGTTTCTAAAATTATTTATAATTTCTTTAATAAAATTATACCCTTTTAAATCTTATAAAACTATTTAAATATAAATAAATTAATTTAGTATATAAATCATTTAAAAGTATCTAATAATAAAAGTGAATTAAATAAGGTATGATTAAGTCGTCGTTTTAATCCTTTTTAATTATAGTCTCGAGCCTACCAAGATGCCCCACTCTCGGTCGCAATAAAACAATTCAATTTATATATCAAATGTGCCTACTAGAATTTGCGACAGAAAAATCTGTCACTAAAACTGTGACTAAAAGCTGTCCAGAATCTGTCATTAAAACTGCGACAGAAATACCGTCGCTAAACTGTCGCTAACTTCCGATTTAAATCTTTTTAATTTCTGTTTAAACATGTATCCACTGGCCTGAATATTATTGTCACTGTTTTTATGTAGTTCCCACTGATTAAATAGTTCCCACTGTTTGGGTTTGGTTCCTGCTGTTAGTATAACCGAACGCCCCCTTAACCAAAGCCAAACACCCCTTGTTGTTTCTACCTGCTGTCGACGACACCCAGACCACCACCGAGACCCCTGGTGGTCTCGGCTGGGCCAAAACAACAACACATCGAGACTTGGTGTCGCAGTATTCACGAATCAAATCAAAACTCGACAACCCTTTAATCCGTTTCATAATTACCGTTGCATTTTAAACGTTTTTCTGATTATAACAAGTGAGACTTGTGATCAATTAAGAATGACGAGGGTTAGTTTATTACCTTGATTTGCGTGATTAAAGGAATAATAATCACACGAACGAATGGATGATCTAACTCAAGTCGTCCCCCTTTTCTCCCTGGTTCTTTGTTCTAACTGGCGGCATACCCAAGGGGAAACCCTAATTGGTTTTGTGTTACTGTTCGTGAGAAAAGAAAGGGGGGGGGGGGGTATCCCGTTTGTTTTATTTTTTTTTGTACTTGTACTTGGGCTGAAAGCCCAACACTCCCTTGTTGTCTTGGTATTTGAAACGCAGCCCAAGCCCGATGTTGTTAATCTTGCTTAGTTTGTGTTCTTTTGGACTTATATGCATGTTAGATGCCATAGAAATCAGTTTGAAAGTGATTTGATGTGTTAAAAACGTTTTCAGAAATTTAAAAGGGTGTTTGGAAACAGGTTTTAGCAGGTATTGATTTTTGATTGTGCTTAAAACTAGTTGTTAGAAAGGATTGTTAGGACTGCATAAAGTTGTTTGATAGTTAGGATATCATTTGGTAAGATTTGAAGCAAAGTTGTGTGTCAAAAAGTGTAACAGCCTAACCAAACCTGCATGATCACTTGCTGCTTATTTTTCATGAAGAATGATGCTTGATTTTTGAAATCTGTTTAAGATTAGGAGTATTCAGGGATTGAGATTGCTTGTGTAGTGATTGGTGCTATTGTGTGCTTGATTTGGACATTTAAATCTCACTAGAGTGCATGTAATAAGCTTAAACACCCACCAGACCTATCTGTTTATATCAGCAACTTATAATTGCTTTTGTGTGCATTGTTCTTGTGATTTGGTGTTAGCATTTGTGTGTTATCTGCTTTTCTTGACTCCTTGTGCTCCAAAGAGCACAAGGGTGCCATTTTGTTCCAAGAAATCACCACCAAAACAATCACAGCCAAGCCCTCTTGGTTTTACTTTTAACAAGTGACCAAAGTCACTTGTTCATCAGAAAGTGAACAAGGTCTGGATACGTTTTGATTCATAATTTGCTTAATCTTGGATATTTCTGGAGTTGGATTGTGTTTACAAGTTAATTAGTGTCACTGTTTGAGTTTTTAAAAGCTAAAAAAAGAAAAAAAAAATATAAACTCCAAAAAGGACGTGGCCAGGACTCGAACCTGCGCCACTCCTCTCACAACACAACGCTCTAACCATCTGCCCTAGGGTCTTTGACTGGTAAGAGTTTACAAGATTTAATATATAAGGTGTTTGTGTTTTGAGCTTGTTTAAATAAGCCGTGGCTTATTTGACTTATTATAGCTTATTGGTTAAGCTTTTTGGTGTCTTTCATTTTTCCTAGGATTAAAATAGGTTTTAGGATTTTTCTGTTTAAAAATATTATTTTTCCTTTTATTTAATTAATTTTTAGGATTATTTTTAGTTTTAAATTTAAAAAGTCATTTAAAAATATTAAACAGTAGTTAAAAAATACAAAAAAATAGTTTTTAGGTTTTAATTCTTATTTTTGAGGTTTACATATAAAAAAGTTTTCAAAAACTTTAATTTTTAATTTTATTTGATTTTAGGGTTTTTTAGCAACTTTAAAAATTAATATAAAATTAATTAAGAGGTTTTAGAAACTTTTGTTTACATTTTCTTCTTAGTTAGATTATTTAGGATTTTTGAGAATTTTTTAGAATTTATTTAAGAACTTTTAATTTTTTAGAATATTTTAATATTATTTTATTCATTAAAATAAAAAGTTTTATTTTTATTTCTTTTTCATTTTTCCTAGATTCTAGACATTAAAATAGGACCTTTGTCACTTTCCATTTAATTTTTAGGCTTTTCAATTAATTTTTAGAATTAATTTAAGATTTATTAGATTTTAATAGTTTTTAGGAGTTTAAAAATAGTTTAATTTGGTTTTAAAATTTTTAAAAATAGTTTTTAGCTTAATTAGGTCATTTTTGAGGTTTAAAAACTATAAAATCTTGTTTAGGGCTTTTTAATATTTAAAAGTGATTTTTAGGGCTTTAATTAGCATTAAAAAATCATTATTAAATTAATTAAAAGGTTTTGGCAAGTTTGAATTTTTTGTAAACTCTTAGAATATTATTTTGGGATTTTTAGTAATTTTTAGGAATTTTTAGATTAAAATTTTAAATTTTGTGCTTTTTACGTTCTTCGTCGTAACTTTCTAGTAGTGTTTTTGCCTTATTTTTCTATTTTTCTCGTCTTCGTCATTTTCTCTTCTTTTCTTCTCATTAATAATCAAAAACATAATCAATCATTCATTACACAACACACGTGCCTCCTCGAGAGAACGAACTCACTTTCTCATTGGGTCATAAGTGCTTGGTTTTCCTAAACCGACACTTAACGCTTACCACTATTTTACCTCCTTTTCCTAAAGGTGTGTAAAAAGACTACATCAATTTTGAATTCTAAAAAATTCTCAAAACATTGAGAATCTCGGGTTGGGTTTAGGTGGTGTGGGTTGGGGCAAATTAGGCATAGGCATCGACCTTGGAATCTCGGGTTCCATAATGGGTATTGGTTCAACCGTAGGTGTGGTTTGAGCGGTACTTCGTGGGCTTGTAATGTGCTCCTTTTCAACCACGACCTCGGGTTCTTTCTCTTTTTCCTTCTCCATAGAAGTACTTGGACGAGAAATGGGTTCTTTGAAAGTTTTACCACTACGAGTGGTAATAACCTTCAACTCTCCTTTCGGGTTCACGATGGTATCACTAGGAAGACCACCCGAAGAAGAGGGCTTACACATGATAGCTTCAAACATTTTAGCCATACGGTCTTCAAACTTAGATTGCCTAGCATCCGCTTTCAACAATTCTTGCTTAATCTCATGTTGTCCTTGCTCCATTTTTTGTTGATTTTGTTGGAGTCGTGTGACATTTCCTTCCATTTTATTCGCATGAGTTTTAAGTTCATTAGCAAGTTCATTTTTAAGCTCGTTTTTCAACTCGGATCTTAAGCTAACCATTTCACGTTGCATATTGTCAAACTTAGCATCATTAGCCTTAGCATAATTCAAAAACTCTCCTTGAAGATTTTTGGTGTGATCGTTTTGAAAACCTTGGGCATTAGTTTGAAGATCACGGTTTTGGTTTTGATTAGAAACTTGCCCATTTCCACTTTGGTAATTACCCTTGTTATAATTTCTTTGATTTCCTTGGTAATTTCCACCTTGATTGTTGTTTCGATAGTTATTAGCATTTTGATTTTGTGGAGCTTGATTTGAACGTGAACCTTGACCTATTTGGTTATAAGTTCCCGTGGCTACATAAGCATTCGAAGTGTTACCATCCGCGGTAATGCACTCGGAAAAATCATGAGCTCCACCACACGAAATACAACTCTTAGAAACCGCTTTAACCGAAGCGGTGTTTGAAGCTTCTTGAGCTTTCCAATGAGACATAACAGTCGAAAACCTATCGAAAAACCGATTCTCCTCATTTGCTTCATCTTGCAAGGCATTAATGGAACGAGATGATGACGAGCCCAAATTGGCAACACTCGGTGTGTTACGAGGGCTATAGACCTTAGACCTATTTTCTATGATTTTCAAAGCCTCATTGGTCGTTTTGCACAAAAAATTACCACCCGCGGCGGCATTTAAATAATCTCGTTCATGTTCATTAAGCCCATTATAAAAAGTGTCAATTTGATGCAATTCGGAAAAATCATGGTGTGGACATTCATGTAGCATTTCTTTAAATCTCTCCCAAGCCATTGAAAAACTTTCATTTGGTCTTTGTGTAAAACGTGAAATCTTGTTTTTCAAATGTGTTGTCTTAGATGGTGGAAAAAATTGATTCACAAATTTAGACACGAGATCGGCCCATGTCAAAATCGAATTCGGCGGTTCTTTCTCAAGCCATATCTTGGCGGGTCCATCTAACGAGTAAGGAAACAACATCATCTTAATGGCATCGTGTGGTACATCCTTAAACTTGCTTGTCGCGGTGAGACGATTAAATTGCCTAATGTGATAATGTGGGTTGTCTTTTTCATGACCGCGAAACTTGTTTGCTTGAAGCATAGACATTAAACCCGTTTTGATTTCAAAGTTCTCCGCAAGGATGGCGGGAATCACAATGGCCTCTCCAAAACCCTCGGTGGGTGCTTGAAGCAACTCCATCATAGTACGATTAGCCATGATAGCTTCTTGTTCTACAATAGGTTCCTCACTTGGAGACTCCTCACTAGATTGAGTGAGTGATTTGTTTCTTCGTTTACGAGCACGTCTAGCTTTAGAGCGAGTTTGCATAAACGTCACGTACAACGAGAAGGCGAGCAAAGAAGATTCTTTTTGGTATTTTGTGTTTTTTTCAATTTTTTTGTGGTTTTTGATTGTATTAACCTTTTTTGGAATTGGTGAATGTATTAAGTAGACCAAAATCTACAAATCTCCTCACTAATCAAATCTCTTGATTAACGAAGCCTCAAGGAATGAAAACGATCACGTGAAGTGAACGCCTTCGATGACTTTAGAACGATGGTGGAACACCAAATCGTTCAAGAGGGTTTAATCAAATGAAACCAAGAAAATATATATGATACTTAGTAATACTTTGGGCGGCAAAACCCTCGATTCACTCTCAAAATCAAATACGCACAAGCAAGCGGAGGAAACGAGGCGGCGCGAAGCACTTAAGAGCCTTTTTCCTTTAGGTCGTGAAATACAACCGCCTTATACCCACCTTATAGTTTGTATTATCAAAATCAAGCTTCACGAAAGTATTTATCTATTTTTGCCTTTTTTCTTTGGTTTGAGATTCGAATACAATGATTGGGTAATGACCTCCCAAGTCAAGGTTGTGATTTCTCACGTATTTGGAGTACTTGTAAATTTATTGTTCTACGTATACAATATAGTAATAATAATCACACAAAAACCGAAAAACGATAATACGTATTAATAGAGTGCTATTAATACAATTATATTTATGGCTAATATAGAAAACAACAATTGTCAATCAAAACACAACACGCCTCCCCGGCAGCGGCGCCAAAATTGATGTAGTGATTTTGTATATACTTTATTTTAGGAAAAACAAAGCAACACAAAAAGCGGTAAGTATTAAGCGTCGGTTTAGGAAAACCAAGCACTTATGACCCAATGAGAAAGTGAGTTCGTTCTCTCGAGGAGGCACGTGTGTTGTGTAATGAATGATTGATTATGTTTTTGATTATTAATGAGAAGAAAAGAAGAGAAAATGACGAAGACGAGAAAAATAGAAAAATAAGGCAAAAACACTACTAGAAAGTTACGACGAAGAACGTAAAAAGCACAAAATTTAAAATTTTAATCTAAAAATTCCTAAAAATTACTAAAAATCCCAAAATAATATTCTAAGAGTTTACAAAAAATTCAAACTTGCCAAAACCTTTTAATTAATTTAATAATGATTTTTTAATGCTAATTAAAGCCCTAAAAATCACTTTTAAATATTAAAAAGCCCTAAACAAGATTTTATAGTTTGTAAACCTCAAAAATGACCTAATTAAGCTAAAAACTATTTTTAAAAATTTAAAACCAAATTAAACTATTTTTAAACTCCTAAAAACTATTAAAATCTAATAAATCTTAAATTAATTCTAAAAATTAATTGAAAAGCCTAAAAATTAAATGGAAAGTGACAAAGGTCCTATTTTAATGTCTAGAATCTAGGAAAAATGAAAAAGAAATAAAAATAAAACTTTTTATTTTAATGAATAAAATAATATTAAAATATTCTAAAAAATTAAAAGTTCTTAAATAAATTCTAAAAAATTCTCAAAAATCCTAAATAATCTAACTAAGAAGAAAATGTAAACAAAAGTTTCTAAAACCTCTTAATTAATTTTATATTAATTTTTAAAGTTGCTAAAAAACCCTAAAATCAAATAAAATTAAAAATTAAAGTTTTTGAAAACTTTTTTATATGTAAACCTCAAAAATAAGAATTAAAACCTAAAAACTATTTTTTTGTATTTTTTAACTACTGTTTAATATTTTTAAATGACTTTTTAAATTTAAAACTAAAAATAATCCTAAAAATTAATTAAATAAAAGGAAAAATAATATTTTTGAACAGAAAAATCCTAAAACCTATTTTAATCCTAGGAAAAATGAAAGACACCAAAAAGCTTAACCAATAAGCTATAATAAGTCAAATAAGCCACGGCTTATTTAAACAAGCTCAAAACACAAACACCTTATATATTAAATCTTGTAAACTCTTACCAGTCAAAGACCCTAGGGCAGATGGTTAGAGCGTTGTGTTGTGAGAGGAGTGGCGCAGGTTCGAGTCCTGGCCACGTCCTTTTTGGAGTTTATATTTTTTTTTTCTTTTTTTAGCTTTTAAAAACTCAAACAGTGACACTAATTAACTTGTAAACACAATCCAACTCCAGAAATATCCAAGATTAAGCAAATTATGAATCAAAACGTATCCAGACCTTGTTCACTTTCTGATGAACAAGTGACTTTGGTCACTTTTTAAAAGTAAAACCAAGAGGGCTTGGCTGTGATTGTTTTGGTGGTGATTTCTTGGAACAAAATGGCACCCTTGTGCTCTTTGGAGCACAAGGAGTCAAGAAAAGCAGATAACACACAAATGCTAACACCAAATCACAAGAACAATGCACACAAAAGCAATTATAAGTTGCTGATATAAACAGATAGGTCTGGTGGGTGTTTAAGCTTATTACATGCACTCTAGTGAGATTTAAATGTCCAAATCAAGCACACAATAGCACCAATCACTACACAAGCAATCTCAATCCCTGAATGCTCCTAATCTTAAACAGATTTCAAAAATCAAGCATCATTCTTCATGAAAAATAAGCAGCAAGTGATCATGCAGGTTTGGTTAGGTTGTTACACTTTTTGACACACAACTTTGCTTCAAATCTTACCAAATGATATCCTAACTATCAAACAACTTTATGCAGTCCTAACAATCCTTTCTAACAACTAGTTTTAAGCACAATCAAAAATCAATACCTGCTAAAACCTGTTTCCAAACACCCTTTTAAATTTCTGAAAACGTTTTTAACACATCAAATCACTTTCAAACTGATTTCTATGGCATCTAACATGCATATAAGTCCAAAAGAACACAAACTAAGCAAGATTAACAACACTTATCACATAATCAAGCATGATCACATAAAACCTCAACTTTCTGAAATTTTAAAAAGGAAAATGGGAATACCTTAGGGCCTTACATCCAAGGCCCTAGTGGATGTTAAATCCACCTCCTTACCAACTGGGGTTGGTGCAGAACTTAATCAACAAATCTTCCAACCTGAAAAAGAAAAATCAAAAAGAAAAACACAATATTTCCAATAATCTGTTTTCACTTTTTTCTTTCTTAAAAACCTTACACAACCTTTCAAAAACTTTCAAACACGTTTTAAAACACTCAAACTCAGAAAATCAAAGGGATTAGTCCACTTTCACTTCCCAATTCCTTTAAACTTTCTGAAAATTTAAGCACTTTTCAAAATCTTTTGAATTTTGAAAACTCAAACAACTCTTTAACAATTTTTAAATTGGAACTCAGAACTTAGCATAAACACAATACACAAACTTTTTAAAAACATAAAAGGAATTACTCTTTATATTAAAAATACCAAACTTTATTTCTTAAAAAAGGAATTACAAGTGATTAGCTAAAATTCTGGAACAAGGGGTATGAACAGGTTTCATCCTCCTTAAATACTACTCTATAGAAGAACCTAGAAGCTTAAAACCCTAGTTCTGAAATGCCAATGCTACCCTTGGAGATTTGACTGAAAAATGGGTCAAAAATCGTCCCATGTGACTTGACAGCTGGGAATCTTCAATATGGAACGTTGGATGAACCTTTGGGACCAAGGGGATGATCTGGAGTGTTAAACTGGTCGGGACATAGGGTTTGGGGGAAAATGACTTGAGCAGGGGAGGTCTGGGGTGGGGTCTACAGGCCATGTGGGTTTGTTGTTTTGGGTGGGAAAAGGTGGGGTAAAGGTAAATTGATGATCTGGATAGTTATAGGGGAAAACCCCTTGATTTGGGTGTGATTGGATCTGGGGGTGTTCTAGGGTTTATGTGGGATTAGCCAGTGTTTAATCTATTTTGGGTATAATCCGTTTTTAAATAAATGTTTAGGAGGGAATGGGGTTAAGTGGTTTGACTGGTTGACCAAGTTAAATAAATAACCGGGTATAGGGTATTGGGTAGGGTCGGGTGTAGTTTGGGTATTTGGGTTAATGGGTGGGTAGGGTTGACGTGTCAGGGTCTGGTTGGTGGGTTTGGTTTGGTGGTTAGGCAGGTTTGGTCCCCAAGGTATCAATTCTTCTTCACTTTGTATTAAATACCCAACAGCGCTTGTTTTTGCCTTGTCAACTTTTGACAACTTGTCAAAAGTGGCACAAAACTTTTATAAACTTTATCCAAGGGCCTTAAATGAATATTCTTGATTCCCAAGGGCTGAACTTGTAATATCTTCAAACATAAATGATCATACTTGTACATTTGATATTTTGAGGGTCAAATGTGACAAGTTCTTCAAAGATGAGGGGCCATTTTTGCCAATCTTCAATTCTTCAAGGGTATTTTTGCAAAATCCAAACTTGGGCCCGGTTCATTGTGCGACTTCATTTCCCGTGTTCGTTTTTGATTGATTCTTGTGTTCTTTTGCCAATTCCTCAATATCCGTACCTAAAAATACACAAGTAACAAACACGAGCATATATTTGGCATGTTTTATGATATTTTATGCAATTTAAGGCCGTTTTGGACGATGAGACCATGTATAAATGCAGTCTCATCACCCGACATATGCATACTGATGTTTCCATTTCGCTTAATATTTTACGTGCTCGTGTTTTAAATCTCGTTATGTATTTATTCATTTTACTGAAAATAATATGTACGTAATACTGAATAATTATTTTCTGAATTATTTCCGAAATAATTAATTACATCACGATCTTAATTAAACAGAGACTGTGTGAATTTAATATTCATGAATTTTAAACATTGCTTACGTGTTCGTAAATAAATCCTCGTAAATATATTCTGTTGTGAATTGTTTATTAAAATTCAACTGTGTATTTAATATCATCAATTAAATACGGGTTTTACACATATTTTCATTCCAAATTCAATAGCTACTAATTTTGTTCATTGGTGCTTAATTTTTTTATAAAAAATCAGCATCTTGGCGTTGTTTATTTGCACTGAATTCACCAAGTGATTGTAATAAAATGTTGCCACTGGTTTATTTCCAGCCACTTCCTTTTAACTCGGCGACCAAAATTAATCGTCTACAATCGTGTGTTACAGAAAAATTTCAGCATATACTACACATCCCGGTTACTGATCATTACATTCAGGCCTCTTCAGGTTTTACCTCTAACTTGGAACACTCGAAACTCAACTATATGCTATTAAGTTATGTTCATAGGCGATTAGCAAATTTAGCCGATGAAACAGTTGTGCTAAAATTTTCGATAGCTTCAACATACAAGAATAAATGGTAATATAAAAGGATTAAAGTCAAATTAGTTTGGTAAACAAACCTAGAATGGGTACATAAGTAAATAAAAATGCAAAGTCTTGGTGTAGCAGTGCGTGGCGGTGAATAAGACCACATATATTCACCTTATATTAGGAATTGAATAAATGACGTTCCTTACAAATTTACATGAACATAGACACTCGATCTGCAGGCAAGTCACACTTCCATGTATTTACCTTTTTTTCAAGGTCAATACAGAAGGTTGTACAACACTTAAAAATTATTTTTGTTATCAGGAAACCTGGGTTTGTTTAGCTGTAGAAATATTTTCTTGATCTTGATTTTTTCAGAAAGAAGTGCACTTAAAAAATTTTGTAGGGAACACAGAAATGTTATATACTTGTGTTGATGCACTCAACATTAAAAAGTTCATTTTCTCTTAATTAGGATCTATGTTGCACGGAAACGCCCCTCGGGTGCCGTGCCCGTCCCGGAAACGTTTCGGAAACGGGAAACGTCTGGAAACGCCCGAAAACGCGGCGGAAACGTTTTCCCAAAAAGGGAAACGTTTCCTGAAGATGGGAAAGGACGAGGCTCTAGCAGAAACGCGTCTGGAAACGTTTCTTGGGCTTTTAACACGTTTCTGGGCTAGTTTTTAGGCCATGAAACATTTTTTGGTCCATTTATATTGTATAAACATATGGTAGGTCGTCATATCTTCTAACAAACCTTGAAAAATTGATTATCGGTATTTGTTTAATGTCAAGTATATGTTATGTCTCACTATCAGTATTTATTTTTTCTTGCTTTATCGGTTAAAGATTCATGTTTATTAATTTATTAATAAATATTTATAAAATACAAAAACGTTTCCAGCCGTACCCGTTTCATAGATTTTAGGACATTGGCGTTTCTAAGTACCCGTACCCGTCCCCGTCCCCGTTTCCGTATCCGTCTCCATGCAACATAGATTAGGATCATAGTGATTCCGAGTAATGGTATATGCATTTGTTGCAAAATGCATTCTAATATTGACTTCCTTGTGATAGGATGTGCGATACCACTATAACATGACCTGAACAGAAGAGGCTTATGCACTCATAGAATGGTCGGGATGCGCTATGTGCCCTTAAATTGGCGAAAAACGGGGAAAAATGTAGTAACTGATTTATGGATTTTATTAGCAGTGATCACTGGTGTAAGTTCATATGACTAGGATTATTAAACGGATTGAATTATAATGATTTTTTAACAAATTTGGTATTCCCTAATGCAGTGTGAAGCCTTAGCACGTTAGTAAAGCCCACAAAATCCGTGACAATGTCTTGACAAACGAAATGTATGAAAACAATGTTAGAAACGCCCTCCAGCGACACGCAGGTGAAATCTCTCTCGTTTACATACATTTGTTATGCTCAAATTTCTAAACATATTACTTGTTGGTCATAATTATTTTTTTCTACGCTGTTCTCTGTAGTGCCCTAGGTACTCATTTTTATGGACCGTTAGCTGTGAACGTTGTAATGGGACTGAGGTTGCTCATGGTGACCCGCAAGATAAGTAATATCACGCTATAATTACGATCTGATCAGGAATCATGAATTTCTATTCAACTCTGTTGATTGTGGGTTTGATGATTCATATTTGCAGACTGCTACTATAAACATCGGGATTTGGCTATTGCATCACAAAGGCTATACAACAGGGTCATAACACCAACAGAATTACAGTGGCGAGGCTCATTACATTCATCTCAAATAAAAATTGTGTTTTTGCAGTTGCTCATATGGTGTTTGTGAAATGTGCATATTCTCATAGTCAAGTGTCTTTTTTGAACAACTTTTTTCACATCTGAGGTATGGTTGCTATTTTTCATTTCCATTTTCTTTTATTTTAAATAAAAACAATTGTTGAATTTTTCTTTTTCTTCGCTTCTGACCATGAATTTTGAAATTTCACATAAGAGGATTTAATAGAGACTAAAATCCAAGTCAACAAGCTCAAATGTTAGCACGAGGAGGAACAAACAAAGATAGTTGTGGCAACAACATCAATTGCAACATCAAAAATGAGGTAAGAAGTGAACAAGTATGTCGTTGAGATCTTTTGTTTCATAAACTCTAAACTAATCTCTGACTGTATAAGGTTGATTATATTGTTTCATAAACTTTAAGAAAGTTAAGTTGGCTATCAGTTTGGTTCAAATGGTACTTCAGTCACTGTGCTAGTTCTTGTTTTTTAAATTGCTGACATTTTCATTTCATTACATTACTTACAGGAATCTTGGAGTAGTGGCGTTTGTTGGATAACAAAGAGTTGAACGCGGTCATTGGCCGCATGGTTTACATTTTGGCGAGATTAAACCTAAATAATTTTGTTGTATTATAATGGTTTTCTTTATAGTTATTTGTTGAATTCTAGTTGTATGCGATTTATGTTAAAGCTAAATTAAAGTATTGACATAATTCACTTTAATTTGTTGGTTTTGACAAATCAGGTCCATCTAAATCACATTATATTTATGCTTTATTTGTATTTCTTTATTTTGGTGGGTCATATTTATAAATTTTGGAACTTATAAACGAATTCCAAATTTTTTAAATAGATAAAAAAGACAGGTTTTGTAGATAAAACATATATTTTTACTATATATAAAGACATGTTTAATTTTTTTATAAAGACATGTTTCGAGAGAACCGGTGTTCATTTTTAAATAAAAAATGTTTCTTTATTTTATTGTGGAGACCTATCCTTACAGAGAGAACCGGTGTCGATTTTTCTAGTAAAGACTGGTTGAATAACCAGTTTTTATATATCTCGATTATGAAGATACCCCCTTTGGAGAGTTGTACACTTTAATAAGCACTAATAATAAGCAAACATTTAGTTATCTAGTAAAAGCTTAACCTAAGGAGCTGTAAAGCTCAAAATAAGATAAAAAGGGAAAATAAACAGCTATGGTTACAAAAATAAAGTTCTTGCATGTTTGGAATAAGCAGAAAAGGTAAATAAGCTAAAAACAGGCTTAATGGCCACTTTTGTACAAGATTTATTAATAGTACAAGAAGAGAACCTTGGATATATGAGCACTACTAGAAAAAAATTGCCATTGGCAACAATGATTATAACAACAATAGAGAAATCGTTGCTAAATTGTGCATTTAGCATCTAATTTTCGCAAAGAAATTATCAACAAAGTTGCAATTTTTTTAGCAACCAAAAAATTAGTTTGTATATCTTTAAAAGATGATTAATTTAATTTGAGAATGTAATGAAATTAGTTAGAGTGCACGGTACGGTCGAGTCTTCGAACTCGCGTCGTGGGAAAAGGTGATGCCACATCACTTTTTTCTCCCATGACGCTAAAACTCCCCACGATAACACAACCCTCCTCCCTGGTTAACACGAGAATTCTCGTGTCATCATCACCCCACCACTTACTTTTTTATTTTTTTTTCAACAATTTATTTTAAACTAAAAACACATTCATTCATAATAAAAATACAAATACAAATTTTTAAAAAAAATAATACACAAAAAAATACTCAAAATAAATGTAAGAACTATATATATAAGTATTATACATTTTTTAACAAAAAAAAATAGAAATTTTGGGCTTGGCCCAACAAAACAAACCAGCCCAGCCCTACTACCCTTCTTCTCCAACCCTACTTCTTCCTCCATATATTTTTCTTCCTCCGTTACCCACTGTTAAAACCTTAAATTTTCAAAAAAAAAAATAATAAAAAAAAAGCATAACGCCACCCCATGGCGCGCGTCATAGTGTGGTTGGTTGCGCCATGGTGTCCCATCGTCGCCCACGGCGTCGGCTGGTTGTATCCATCCTAAATTCGACGACGCGAGACACGGTACGATTGGCGCCGTCGTCGTCTCGCGCCGTGGTGGTCAGCCGAGCGACCAGCCACCGTACGGTGGCCTCTTAGTGGTTGCTAAATTAGCAGAAAGTATTAATGATCCTTAGAGAGATATCAAGTATTTTCTTTTTTGCTAAACAAACTCTAACTTTGTTAATAACTTTGATGGAGGAGCATAAAAATAAACTGGTTATTTAGTTTCCTTATTTTGTGGTATCTTTTATTTAGTTTTCTTATTTTGTGGTATCTTTTATTTAGTTTTCTTATTTTGTGTTTTCTAGGAATAATATTTTTATCTTTTTCCTCAAAGTTTAGTTTTCCTATAAAATTAGGACTTGGGTTTATTGTATAGGATTATTCAAATATGAATAAAAAAATGACTTTTCAGTCTTTTGTTAATTGACATAAATCCAGGTTAGGACTTATTGTTCGATTGTCAACCTAATAATCGGTATTCGTGTGAATCAATGATTGTTGGAAGAGTTGTTTCTGGCCTTCTTTTGAATCAACAGATTCAATTCATTTATCTTGTTTTTTCGTTACATGAGTTTGTATCAAAAGCCGAAGTTCCTGATTAAGATGTCTCCAAAGAGAAGTAGGAATCTTCACGGTGTGTATGAACAAGAATTGGAACAGCGTGTTATGGCAAGATTGGTGGAGCGATTGGATCAGTTAATTAATCAATTGACTGGCCGAATGGATCACTTGATGAACATACGTGGTGATCATAACGGTCAGGGCATTGAAGACGAAGAGTCAGAAAACCCATTTTTTGAGGCCGAAGACGATGATGATGTCACTTTTGGTGATTATGAAGTACCCACGGTTTATGATGAATAACCCGAGGAAGAGGAGTATCCTCTTGTTGAAAATTATTAAAATTTTCAAGAGGAAGAAAATGATGTGCCATCTTCGGATGTTATGTTGGGTGTCGAAGAAGAATTAATGGCAGTTTATGATACCGATCTTGAAGATGTCATTGAGGACGAAGAAGGATTTTTTGGGGAAGGAAGATTTGGTGGCAAAGAAGACAACATCGAATACGTTGTAGTTGTGGCTAATGATCTTTGTTCTTCAATGATGCAAACTACATTAAGTGTTGATTATTCAAAAACGGCAAGTTCAAACCCTCATGAGTTAACTTGGTTGCAAAAAGGTAAATAGGTGGATGTTAGTATCTTGACTAAAAAACTATATATATCGGAAAGCCGCACCCATGGTCAATAAGTTTGATCTTAAGACTATCAAGGTTCGAGGTCGATTCATTATAAATAAATGGAATTTGATGCAAGGGATATAAATTTGGATGCTACGCGTACAAGGGACGAGTGAGACAAACTCAAGGACGAGTTTTTTGAAGTGAGGGAGAAAGATGTATGAGCATAAAAATAAACTGGTTATTTAGTTTCCTTAGTTTGTGGTATCTTTTATTTAGTTTTCTTATTTTGTGGTATCTTTTATTTAGTCTTCTTATATTGTGTTTTCTAGGAATAATATTTTTATCTTTTTTTCCAAGTTTAGTTTTCCTATAAATGACTTGGGTTTATTGTATGGGATGGATATGAATAAAAAACTATGACTTTTTAGTCTTTTTTAATTGACTTAAATTCGGGTTAGGATTTATTGTTCGATTTGCATCTTAATAATCGGTATTCGTGTGAATCAACGATTGCTAGAAGAGTTCTTTGCGAGATTATTCGAAATCAACAGTTTATCAAACTTTCTATAAAAAGATGAAAGAAGCACCAAAGAAATTACATAGAATCACATAAAAGTACAAAATATTGCCTTGTTGCTCTCGTAAGGGCTCATCAAGCATGAATATTCGCTTTTTCAATTTCTTTCCTTGCAAGGACCCAAAATATAGGTGATTAAGTGTTACCTTTATTTCTTCTAGTTGTAGTGTTTACACTTATGTAATAAGAATATGATTGGTACATTTGGTTTGAGATTTATAGCTATACATGAAAACAACATATGTCATAGTTATTTTACCGGGTCTTATTCCCCTTTACCAACTGATGTAACTAACTAAAATATATACTAACTCAATTAAACAATCTAATTTCACTTATCATGTAAAATCACCATTCAAACAGCCATTTTTCTCACCGATTCTATAGGATATGTCATGGTACAATGCTTGTTAGCCTTATGGGACCTTTCTAAATTATAACATATTCTCAACCCTTTTACTCTTTTTGAGGTCAAGATGCTTTTCTAGCTTACTCCACTCGACTCAAAAGAACCCATTGATGTGCCATTGTTATTGGATATGCCAAGGCACGAACAATATTATACGGGAGATCAAGAATCAGAATTTTATAGCGCTATTCAAATTATAATGTACAGTACGTATTCAAACTAGCTACAAAAGAACATTATAAATACTTTAACTTCTAACAACGAATCTTGATTCATGGTTTCTTTATTAATGTATACATGTTATATGAAAGATGATTAACAAAAAAGAATTCGACTTATAGTGTGGCTAAAGTGAATGCATGACAACATTATCTTTTCATTGGAACTTTATGTCTCCATTTTCCACATCGTTGCGACATCCTGTATATGTATATTGTAAGAATATATGCTTCATATTTCATTATTCATTCGATTCATTTTTCATATTAATGTCGTGTAATCTTATCACCAAGACAACATAATACCAACGATAGTCTTACCCTTACGTTTCATTATCTCTTTGAAACACAAAAGGTCGGTATAACAAGAATATGATGTTCGCTGCCAATTGTCATCAATCACTCTATGAAAACTTTATACAATGTGCGTAAAATGTTGTGCAATTAGAATTGTTTTAGGATATTCCATGTGAACAAGAATAATTACATAATTTCTCAGTCTATAAATAGCTCTGGAAAGACCGATATATAGTATTGTAAAACTGTGAATCAATTGAAAGGTTTTCCAATGTATGGATGCATTACTGGGCGATTACTCCTTTGGTAGTAGGTTTTCTTACTTCTACCACCAAGGGGGATTTGCCCTGCAATTCAACTGCTATGACAAGTCACTTAGACAAGGTATCCTTTCAAGGATAGTGTTTCAAGTCAAGATGGTATATCTAAATATTCCTAGAAGAAATATTTTGATTAGAGTTTTGTTTTGGTTATTCTGATTTATCATATCATAGCTTGTGGAATTGGTAGCCACTAGTACTTTGGGTTGTTATAACAACTGTTTTTTTTATCATTTCCTGTTTTAAGCACAAAAAATATTAAATATCAAAAAGTATTGCAGTGACTCACCGGTATTTGAAGCATGCAGTGGATGAAAACACTTCATTCCTTCTCAAATCTTTAGCAATTACTTCCATCCTTGTGTCTGCATTCATTAGAGTAGCCATTTCGTTGGTTGGTAAGAACTGGCGACTTCTTAAAGCAGATCGACTCAAGTGTAATTATAGACACTAAATCCTCACTACACGTTTAGTGCACATGCTACCAGATGCCACATCGGTGTTATCTAACCCTTGTCTTCATAAAAATCTTTAGTCTAACTTCCACTTTTCAGGTTCCATTACAATGATGACTGCTTTGACCAAATTGCTTGTTGACTTCATTGGCACTCAGTATTATGAGGGGAAAAGAGGAAAGGAGGCCTAAATTTAGTGGATTGATCCAGATCGGATGATTTAGATTCGGTTTTAAATCAGTGGGTTGGGAAAGAGTGCGATGTGGATAAAAATGGTTGTGGGGCTAATTACACACAGGACCATTCGATGAACATTTAACTCACTCAACCTTAGTTCACTTCATACAGGTATTGGAACTTGGATTCGTATCACGTTCAATAGTCATCGGTCTATCACTACGCATTTCACAAACTCCATGTACAATAAGACCATTGATCTGTGTGTGATATTTCCATCAGTTCCTTGAACGGTTTACATTGGCTAGCTGCACCTCACAGGCTAGATTCAGCATCCTTCGTTCGACATTAATGGCCTGTTAAATTTCCATAACGGCTCTTATAATGATCCACATATTGAAAGGCATCTCTTCATTTTTCAATCCTAATAGCCCTAAAAATTTTGTTATTGAAGGTATCTTGAATAAAAGGATGAAAACGAACTTGGGGGATCAATTACAGCAAAAGGTGTCACGACAAGCAAACCCCTCTTCACTTGTGCCATCTCAGCGCCACATCATCTCAACTAACCAAAACAAAAAACCAACTAAACACCCCCTCACTCACAACTAGTCACTCTCTTCTTCACTTGGATCCAGAATTATACTCTTCCACCAACCAGGAATCGCCATGTCACATGTGGGGCCCAACTTTTTCTCTTTTCATCTCGTTGAAGATTGAGAAAGGGGGAGCGGCGAGGGTGGGGGTGGTGTCACGGCGAGCACCGGCGAGGGTGCCACGTCGGAGCGAGGAGCCCCCTCCGCCGTGACACCGTTTACTCTTAGTGTCATTTTATGCACTTTTTCTTGGAACTGGATTGATGGATTCTGTTACAGCTCAGGCCTAAACATACCACTTTTTTACTTGTAATGTAAGTAATCCAACTCGATTCCACCTTCTTGTTATTTTGCGGTAATAAATGTTAAAAACACATGATACGTGTATAATTAACTAATGACACAAAGTCCATATTGTAAAGTTTGTTTCATCATGAAAAGTTCTCTTGTGGCTTTGGTAATTGTTTATAGGCATGAATAACTTAACAGGTAATGTCCTTTTGTGTTAGATTTTTGTTAACATGAGCGATGTTCTAATATAGATGTTTTTACGGAATAAAATTTCATACGAACTGCGAAACAGATGTTAATGGAAAACTGAAATGGCCTATCGTACCAACTTAATTATTGAAACTTCTCTAATTTCACATAGTTTCTCATTTCTGTACAAAGATTTCATTTTGGTCAATATCCTTTATGTAATTTCTGATCAATCTGAATTCGTCAAACACTCTAATACATGGTTATTTGTTCGATGTAAAATTTGCATTGTTAAATCCAATTAGCACACACGATATAACGTACACTTCTCTTCGTTTGTAATGTTCTTTCCTTTTACAAGCTAAAAAACCATAGTTGATATAGTGTAAGCTTTATTCCTCCTAGTTGTATTTTTGGCTCTTGTATAATAAGAACGCAAATGATCCACGCACAATATTACACTATAAGATATATGTTTCAAACTATACATGAAAACTACATAGCCCTATTTCTAGATACCAACGTAAATGATTGAGATCATTTGTCATGTCTTATCTTATTCCTTAATTTCAAGAAACTAAAATGTTAAAGCATACTTTACTTGTCATGTAAAACTACCTGTCAAAGCGACATTCATCTCACCCTTCATATATCTGATATGCCGAGTTACAATACTTGTTAGGCTTATGGAACCATTCTGAAGTATAACATATGTTGGAGATCTAGATGCATTTCTAGCTTGGTCCATTCGCCTTAAAACAACCTGATCACATACATCTGCTATTGTGTATTGGATATGCGAAGGCACAAACAATATCATGTAGATGATTAACAATCATACTTCTAAAACAAATATGTGGAATATTACTATTAAACTTTTTTCATTGTGTTTGGTCGCGTGATTAAAAGAATTAAGTATTCAATCTAGCTCGTTAATTTAACTAATATAGACGATTATGAACTTGAATGAAAGATGATCATAATAATAAGTTAAACTTGTAGTGTAGCTAAAGTGAATACATGACAACATTGTGTTTCCATTGGAACTTTACGTTCTCCATTTTCCTCATAGTTGCGGCATCCACTACAATGAATAATATATGCTTCATAGCTCGCTTTATTTCATTCCTTTTACATATTCATGTCGTGTATATATTTATACGGTCAAACAGATGTCTAAAGCCAAGACAACATAATACGAATGATAGTCTTACCCTTACGTTTCATTGTCTTTTTAAAACACAAAAGGTCGGTAAAACATGAATCTGATGTTCACCGCCAATTGTCATCAATCACGCTATAATAACTTTTAACAAACATTGTGCGTAAAATGTTGTCCAATGAGAATAGTTTTTAGGATATTCTGTGAGCACGAGAATATCCACATAAATTCTTGGTCTATAAATTGCTCACGAAATAACGATAGTAGCGTAAAAGTGTGAATCAATTGAAAGGTTTTCCAACGTAAGGATGCATTACTGGGCGATTACTACTTTGGCAGTTGGTTGTCTTACATCTATCAGCTATGTTTTTTTTGCTCGAAAGTGGGAAAGAACATTACAAACAAAGAGAAGTGTGTTTGGATTTAACAATTTGTGTTTTTATATGGAACAATTAACATAATCAGTTACAAGGTAATCAATTATAAGAGACAATATTTTGCCCTCACTTGTCTTTGAGGTAAAAAATCCATATAGTAAAGTGTAACCTTTGTTTCTCATCATTGTGTTGTTTTCTCTTCTGTAATAAGAATATAAGATCCCGGTTTCAAACTTGTAACAATACATGAAATCTACATAGCATTATTTCTAGATACCCATATAGAGATGAATGAGGATATTTTTCATGCCTTATGTTATTCCTTTATTGCAAGATCGTGTTTTGTGATAATATTGGATATGTCAAGGTACGGACAATATCATACCAAAGATCAAGGATCAGAATTTTATAACAAATATATAAAATATGATGCTTAAACCTTTTTTGTGTGTGTTTAGTCCTTAGTTAAAAGCATTATGTATTCAAATTAACTTGTAAATTAAGTTACTAGAGACTATTATAAAATATTCAACTTTTAACAACAAATCTTAATTAACAATGCTTATGGTTTTCTTTGAAACAACAAACTACATGATTGAAGAAACTTGCTGAATGAAGTTAAATGAAAGATGATCAAGATAGTAACTTAAACTTATAGTGTAGCTAAAGTGAATACATGATAACATTATCTTTCCATTGGAACTTTATGTTCTCCATTCTCCTCATAGTTGCGACATCCACTACAATGAATAATATATGCTTCATATCTCGTTTTATTTCATTCCTTTTACATATTGATGTTGTGTACAGATTTAAACGGTCTAACAGATGTCTAAAGCCAAGACAACATAAAATGAATGATAGTCTTACCCTTACGTTTCATTGTCTCTTTGAAACACAAAAGGTCGGCAAAACATGAATCTGATGTTCGCCGCCAATTTTCATCAATCCCGCTATAATAACTTTTAAGTTTTAACACACAATGCGCGTAAAATGTTGTCTAATGAGAATCGTTTTGAGGATATTCTGTGAGCACAAGAATATGTACATAAATTCTAGGTCTATAAATTGCTCATGAAATCATGATAGTATCGTAAAAGTATGAATCAACTGAAAGGTTTTTTAATGTAAGGATGCATTACTGGGCGATTACTCTTTTGGCAGTAGGTTGTCTTACATCTACCGCCAAAGGAGATTTTCCCAGCAATTCATTTGCTACGACAAGGTATGGTCCTTCCAAGTGTTTCAGGTACAGATTGTATATTCCTAGAATAAATTTATTAGAAGAAATATAATTCTTGGATGTTAGTTTTGATTATCCTGATTCATCATATCATAGCTTATACAATTAGTCAAATTTATTCAATTCAAATTTGTTTCTTATAAAGTGTTGATTATTTAGTTTGTAAATTAATTGGTAATATATGCTATATCACCTAAAACAACAATATATATAACAATGCTTTTGGTAGTAACAAGAATGATTTCGATTTTTTTCATAAACAATACTCTTTAAGATCATATCAATTATCAGTTTACAATGAAAACCAAGCAAAAAGGTTTATAAACATAATTATTCGTGTTTAAATGTTTTACATTTGTTTATGTTAATAACTTGTAATATGTTGTACTCCATTACTGTACGCCAATTTAGGAGTATTTGAGGAACGAGTTTGAATGTGCTTTCCAAGATTTTAGATTCGATCGATCCATACTAATGAGAAAAAGGATAAGGTGGAAGAGCTTGAGGAAGATTAGATGACTCAACTAGAGCATGCAAAGCGACACAAGTCCAAGAAAGTAAGAATGGAGATTGATCAACTGGGAGTCGTGAAGAAGTTTCTATAAAGTGAACCACTTGCAGTCGATCCCTGACGGGATATTTATTATGTTTCTGTATTTTGTTTGATTATTTTTTTAAGAGTATTTTATTTCATTTTTTACTTTAATTAGGAGACCTTTTCCCAAATAAAGATGGGTATAGGGCTTGGGATAATTGTTGTTTACTTATAAAGTAACATTTGATTCGACTTGTAGTCTTTAAATGATCCTCTGTGATTGTGTTAGTCTCTTGTTAAGGTTTTATTATCCCTTATGTTATGTTCTGCGTCACATACCACATGTGAATTTCCGTGATTGGAGCAAGTATATTTATGAATGTAAACTTATATATAGCTAGACACTTAAACCTTGATATTGAAAATTCTTCATTGATGTGCAGATTTATCTTTTGTTAAGGTTCATAATTACCATTCCGAGGGTGAACTTTTTTGTCACGTCAAATTATATCTTGCAAAAAAATGTTCCCCAGGATCTCTGGTGGTTGAAGCATATAATTACTTGTATTTTGATTGTTAGCAACATTTTTTGTTTTTTTTTCATGTTTTAAGCATATAATTATTTGTAGTTTCCTTTGGATTCATAATATAGGGACCCTTTTGTAGGAAATTTTCTACATCAAATGTCAACAAGTAGTTGCAGTGACTCATATGTGGTCGAAGCATGCCGCGATGAAAATACTGCTTACATTCTCAAGTTTGTGGCAATTCCTACCATTATTCTTTTGGAAGGATTTAGTGAAGTATCCATTCCATTAATTGGCAAGAATTGACAATTTTTGCAGACTCGAATTTCTTTTTCTCCACAAGTGATGTGCACACACATGCTACCAGATTACACAACTTCACATTTACACAGGTACTCAAACTTGGAATCGTATCACATTCAATAATCATCGTTGGTGTATCACTGGGTGTTTCAAAATCAAAGTAAAATTATACCAGTGATTGGTGCATTATCTTTCCATCAATTTTTTTGAAGGAATTGCATTGGCTAGCAGTGGCATCTCACAGGCCAGATTCAGCATCCCTCTTTCGCCATTAGTGGCTTGTTTTTTTCCTCCTTAATGGCTCCTATAACTAGCGGCATAGGCACACGCCGCAGGTATCTCTTCATTTTGCAATCCTAAAACCCCAAAACCTATGGGTTATTGAACGTATCTTGGACTCTAATGCTGCTAGAATTCTAATTTATATAGCTTTAATTGCTGCTGAATTCTTGAGTAAGAGGATGAAAAGAAATTACAGGGATCAAATTGTGTCTTTTAAAGTTCCTTATTCTTGGGGCTGGATTAATAATGATCTCTCTTGCTGTAAAACTCGTATTAAAATCCTATGAACAGTACACGTGAACAGTAACTTATGAAAACACGATAAAATTTAAACTTTCCATTTATAATATTAATACACGTGTCACGAAAATAAATAACAAACAATCATGAATATTATAAATATGACACGATCATGAATACTAATAAGTATGAAAACACTTATCCTTTTGACACTTAATTAAAATAAAAACAAGACCAAAACGTATATTTAATGTCGTAAAAGTCAGAATTATGTGTGGTTTGTGTTTTTGTTGTGTTTTAGGATCAAAATATGAAAAAGGAAGAATACACGGGTTTTCACGGGCTTTTATCGAAGAAAAAGACAAAAGACGAAGTCAAAAGATCAAGAGTGCAAAAAGAACGGAAGTCAAAGGCCTATTCTGAAGATTTATCGAAGAAAAAGTCTAAAGACGGAAGTTTAACGAAGTCGAAGAACCAAATCTAATAAAAGAAGAAAATTAGAAGCCGAGTTCATTTCATATCGACAAATCCCGAGACAACGTCGAGAAAGACGAAGAAATTAAAAGACGAAAAGAGAAAGAGAAAGAGAGAAGCAACCAAATCCTCTCCTCATCCTATAAATACCCTCCTAATCTTTCATTAGGAGGTGTTAGATAATTTAGATTGTTTTATTAAGTTTTTAGGAGTAGATTAAATTACTTTCTCTCTCTAGATTTACTTTCATGTTTTCAAGCTTTTCATATTAATCTTGTTTTTGAATCTTTAATCTTCATCTCAATTCAAGCTTTTTCATAATCATTCTCATTCTACCTTTCTTATTTTAAATTTATTGTTTTGTTTCATTAATTATGTAGTTTGCTTAATCATGTTGATTGTTTGATTGATTTGCTTATTAGATTGTGCTTATTGATTTGGTGTGTTTGATGTTTTGGCTTATTTTGCTTATTGCTCTTTTTTATGTTTTTCCTATTTTTAAATAAGTTGATTTGGTAGATTAATATTTTTATAAAAAGTTGATTTTTAATATTTAGATTATTTAATGTTTTTAAAGTTTTTAAATAGTGGCTTATTAGCTTTTTCTTAAAATTAGTTTGGTTAAGATTTTGGTTAAGTGCTTATTTGAGTTATGCTTATTGCTATTTTTCCTTAATCCGGGTTTAGAAACCCTAGTATACCGAACAGTATCTTTCAAATCTTTTCCTGAATTACTTGCTTATTGATTTTCCCGGATTATGTGTTGAATTCATTTTATTCCGAATAGTATCCTTTTCATATATTCTGAATTAGCCATATGTACCCATATTCTGGATTACATATGTGACAACCCAAACCCGAGGTCATTTATTTAATATTATATAATATTATTTTTACGAATGATTTTGAAATTTTTGATGAGTTGAATGGAATGACGATTGATGGTTTTATTTAAAACCGACGTTGGAGGTGTTATTTTTATCTTTTTACTAATAACGAGGATTATTAGTGACCACGATATCGACGGATGCCCGAGATTTTAAGTTTTATTATTTGTTGATGCAAAAGTTGGGTGATCCTTGGTTGACCCGAATTAGGCTTAATTCGGGTTGGCTGGGCTCCGGCTCCTGCACCAAGTGAACTATTTGGTTGGGATCCTGCACACTAAACAACACGCGTTAGGCTTACCGTGGGAATGTTTCCCACGATTAGACTCCGGCGTGAGAGTAAGTAATCGGTTAGGGTTTATATGAGTTGAGAGTATAGAACGTAATACCTTTATGGAACCCTTGGGGGTTCCTTTTATAGGCAGTGAAACCCTAGTGGGCTGTCACTGATACTTCGGCCCCAAGGAAGGGATAAGCACCAGAATTAGATTCATTGTTATCTTCTAATTATGGTGAGTGAATATCCTCTTCTTTGGGATGAATCATATTCAGAGATAGAATATGATTCTGTCTAACCTGTACCGGCCATGCCGGGCCGTGGGCCGCACACATGTGTGCGGTTACTGTTCATCCAAGCCCATAAGCTTAAATTACATTATTCCCACCCATCTGTGATGGGCCGCCCACGGGTAGTACCCGTGGGCCGGGTTCCTGACCCGGCTGGGGACTATACGTCATCATGTCCCCCCAGTCTAGTTGTTACAGTCGCAGGCGTAACCTCTAGACTATCAAGATGCTCTCCGGACATACCAAGAAAGACCTAGGGAATGAGAAATATTGAAAATTTTGCTTTGGCCGCACGTGGCTGCCCGCCTTAGGAATATTATTCTAATAGCACCTCAGCCGCACGTAACAGCCGAGACAAATTAAATATAGCATTGAATATGGTCTTACGTAAGACCGCATAACCCGACACAAGAATAAATGCATTAATGATAGTCAATTGGTCAGCCGCACTTCTGCAAAAGTGCACCATTAATGCCCACCATTGAGCCACGTAAATCTGCAAAGAAATGACCCGTGGGCCCCTTCTGATTTTGCAGAAGTGTCAGAAATCCCATCCGTTGGATAGGCGTGGTGGCCGACACGTGTCGAACATCCACGTTACCTCGGAAACCGAGGCAACCCTATATAAGAGTTGGTGTGTATGTTTGTTACACACACAATTCATCCTTCCTTCCGCCATTGTTATTTTCAAGCTTCAACCTCCAAAACTTTGCCTTCGATTCCACGGATTTCCTCCGCCGTAGGTTAGATCATCATGCCTTTCAAAACCTTTTTATAAAACATGGTAAATGACAACCTACTTATCACGGATGTCCTTAACGTGATGTCGGCGGAAAAATACATCGACTTCCTGTCGAAGTATTACATTCCCGAAAGCGTACACCCCACCTATCCAGATGAAGGTGAGGCAATTACGGATGCACCGGCGGGGAAAATAGGCGTGTACACGCGCCTATTTGATTCGGCCAACTACCGTATCCCCCTGTCCAAATTCTTGGTAGATCTGCTATTGTATTACGACTTCCACATAACCCAGCTTCACTGCATAGGGGCGTGTAAAATCAATCAGTTTGAAATTACATGCCATACCTGCGGAGTGACTCCAACCGTGAACCTATTTAGGGCTTTTTACTTCCCCCAGCTAGTGAATGGGTGGCTATCGTTTAAAAAGCGACCTGGGAACGCCCCATGACGTATATGAAGCCTTTAGACTCCCTTAAGAACTGGTACGACCATTACTTCTTTGTTGATGAGAAGGTATTCCCTACTCCTTTCGTACTCAAAACCAAAGCACCCAAAGACTTTCCGCCCAAAGCCAAAGACTATAGTAGCAAAGACTTAAAAATACTAGATACCCACCGCACAGAATTCCACAGGGGGTTGCCGGAACACTTTCTGTGCTTAGTAGGAATAATCCGCCGCTACTTTGGGAGGGATGACTTATATCCGTGCTTCCTGACGGAACAGGGAGAGGGTAGGTTTACTTATACCTTTTAAATGTGAAATGTCATGCGTATTCGTAGAACCGCACTAACCCATGTATTTATAAATGTCCGCAGAAATGAACCTACATGGATTAATACGCCAGGGCGACCCAATGAAGGTGCCTGAAGGGTTCCGCACTCTGAAGGAGAATGAGCTACCCCTGCTGGAGGCGACCGCTGACCGCACCATTCCACTCGAAGAGACGTCCGAGCAAAGATCAGATGAAGGGGAGCCTATCATTGAGAAATCCCCATTGGACTTCCATAATGAAGATGGTGGAGAACTACTGTTGGAGGGAACCGCGACCCACCAGGAAGATGAAAATGATTTCCTCAACGAAGACACCACTCAAGCTTCCGGGTCCGCCCCGCTCACATCTAGGAAGAGAAAGACCACCAGGAGGGTGGCAAAGAAGATAGGGGATGAGGCCGGGGCCTCGAATGCTCCCCCAAAGAAACTGAGGAAGGACCATCCGCAGTACCAGGAGGGAAGTGGTACTTCGACTACTCAGACCGACTCTACCCCGCACATGGGAGAGCCAATCTGGCGAGCTACCCCTGTGAGTGCCGTAGCTCCTACCGGCCCAGAACCTGCAATTGGTACCACGTAGGTTCCCTTCGAATGTTAGTCGTGTCACTATACTTGTGAAATGTATAATGCCTAAACAAAATTTGCAATGTTAATAACAGGGCGGATCCGTCGGCCGTAGCCCAAGAGGAAGAAGTGGAGAGGAATCCATCCCCCGCCCCATCAAACAGACCCCCATCCCCTGCCGCGACACACGCCGAGGAACCACTCCCCGAAGGGCCAGAAAATAGCATGCGCCTAGCATGGAAGCTCTCGAGCTTAACAAGGTTGGAGGCGGAATCTGAGTGTTTGGAATTCATCGAGCACATCACCCCTCCAGCCCTTGCACAAGACTTAGATGAGCTGGATCATGAATCCCTTCTGGAGCAGTTTGATGTGTCGTCCGCGCATCAAGTGACGGTGGGTGCCGCACTAAGACGCCGTCTGATCAAGGCCCTGGCGAATGTGAAGCGGGCAGACAAAAGGATAGCTCGTCGAGAGGCAATGGTTGTGAAGAATGAGAAGACCATGGCGTCCTTGCAAGCAGCGCTGGTGACAGCCGAGGCTACAGTGAAACAGCAAGCTCACCACGCCGACAGCCGAGAAAAACGCATTGCCGAGCTCGAAGCCCTTGTAGTCGCATCGAATGAGAAGGTATGCTTTCGAAAATTTTATACATATACTCTTACCTTAATTTTTATTCGACCCAAGAAAAAGAATATATTATCCTTGTGATAACTCAAAGTTCTATATGCAGGTGTCTGCAGCCGAAGCTTCCACCAAGGCCGTGACCGTACAAGCCTTCAACATCGCCCAAGAGCGCGATGCGCTGAAGGATGAGCTAACACAAGTGCGGGCCAATTTGGAAGAGAAAACTGCAACGGCGGAGGAAGAGCTGAGCAAGATGGCCACAAGTTGTGCTGAAAGACTGTGTCCTCCCTTGCTATCCACCATAGCTGGACGCAGGTGGATGATTGGGCAAGGAATGCGCCTCGCCGTAAGCAAGGCCATGGAAGCTCCGCACCTACTGCAAGCATTTACTGGGGTCGTATCCGATGGAATCGACCGTGGTAGGCATGAGGGTCTGGTCAAGGCTGCGGAACTGATAGGTAAGAACGAAGACATCATGCAGCATCCATACCATAATCCCTCAACTGCGGACAATATGACCGCATCGATGAATGCACTGGCGGAAATCCAGCACCCCCTCCTGGATGAGCTTGAGGCACTTAAAGACGCTCCGAACGAGGCGATAATGTCCCAGCTTACTGCGAATCCCATCCCTTTAACCTTGCCCACTTATGACTCCGTATAAAAAACGATGAAAGGTGAAAAGCTGCTTGCGGAGGCATTGGATGCGACTGTGGTCAAGGCATGAGATGGGAAGGATGCTCGCGGGGAGGCCCTCCGTGCTCTGATTGAAGAATGAGAGAGAGACATAGGGGAATTCCTACACCCCTTGTAATTTATCAGCTTTAAACATTTGTGATTTATATTCGTCCGTGCATGTACACGGCTAAGACATGTGCGAAATAACTGTCCTTTGTATGTAAGTCCGTGATGACCACGGCCATTTTGTTATTTATTTGGAAACTTGTGTGCGATTTGATATAAGGTATAGCTTCTAGCTCCAAACGAGCGCGAAGTTATGATGTTTTGATTATTCGTGTACCGGGAGACGAGTATCGACACAATCCGGAGTTGTTGTCGATATTTGGATCGAATCTCGGGGACTATAGAATGAGTTGTGAAAATGGTCAAGGACTGATGTTTGGTTCTAAACTTAGGGTTGTGAGTCTATTTTCAAACTCAAGTGTCGGATTTGTAAACGGGATTGTTTAGAATGGTCAAAATGGTTGTATGAGTCGGTGACATAAAACAGTCCGGTTTTTGTAGTTCATAGATGTGTCGGGCAGGGAACTTTAAAAGTAAAATCTTTTGATGGCCTTTTAAAAGGTCTTTCTATATATAGTAAGTGAGGTCTCTGATTAGTACCATAAGCAATTGATGTATTTAAGTGGGGTAAACGAGCCCGTACATTTAGTGTGTACCGGCAGATTTTTATTGAAAGGATTAACTACTAAAGTAAACATATAGAATGAGGTAATAGGTCACTTGTATTGTTTTCATTTTGGGTTGAGTGTGATTTTATGATTTTGAGTTTTATGTTAGTAAGTATGGATTTTGTTCGAGTTTATTTTTTATGAACGCGCCTTATTTGATAGGTTGCGGTTTTTGTGTTTATCGGGCATCAACTATCGTCGAAGATTGTCGTACTACTGCTATTACTCCAGGTGAGTCTATAGCCTCGCTTTTGTAATTTTTTGAATGATTTTAAAACCCGCGAGGGGGATACATGCTATTTGAAAGTAAAATGAACACAAGTCATGATTGATTGTTTGGACCCGAATATTGCCTTTGTTGTTTTGAATTGTATAAGTACCTAAGCTGCAAAAGACCCTAAATTCATGAGCCGTTAACTATCTTCTGACTTGATGTTGTGAGTTGGGAATAGCCGCTTATTCTAATAATAGTACTATTGGGCTGACGACCCTATCTGAGACCAGGGCTTTACGCTGAGTAACCCGATGGGAAGGATAATTTTACGTGAATAAGAATGTGGTATACTTGCAACTGATACCCTAGTAAGGGCACTGGAATTCTTCTAGTCGTGCCGGCTTTAGGCGTAGGTGACTAAGTTAAAGGGTCGGTGTCATGAGCTTAATACAATTAAATAGCTATTGCTATTTACCAGAATGCCTGACTAATAGATTGTATGTGCACAATTCTATTAAATGATCTTGATTGATTTTTCTCTTGTGTTCAAATATTGATTTGGAAAACCTATAGACTCGCTCAACCGTTGTGTTGATGATTTTAAGCATGTATTTCAGTTATTGAAGATGATGAATTGCGGAGCTTGCTGGAGAAGGATTGCGGATTGCTTTTGTGGTGATTGGTCTAAAATATAATTTCTTTCCCTTTTTGTCATAAAAAAAATTTGTACGGTCATGTATTTTGGTAAATTGTTTGTTGATTGGACAAAATCTTTGGGGGACCTAAATATTACTCTGATATTTCCAAAAATTGTTTTACTTGGGATCGAAAGTTTTAGACATTGATTAGAATTATACCCTTTTATATTCCAAATGTATCATTTTGAGTTTGTTTAAATGTCTTGAATAACGATGTTTGTATTTAGCACCCAAATGTGTATTTCCGCTGCGCAATGTAATTTAGGGGTGTTAAAACATCCAATTCATAGATTTCGGATAAAGTAATTGGCAGGGATTCCGGATTGTGACAGAATTCTCTATTCCTAAGTGCTTTGGAACTACAGATTCCGGATTAAGCTAGGAAGCTTTATTCCGGATTGTGTCGAGTTCCAGGATTCCGGATAGCCGAAAATCTTGGTATTCCGAATTGAGTGTGGGATGTGTATTCTGGATTGTGGAATGTTTTGACATTCCGGATTACATCAAGAATCCATATTCTAGATAGTGTGTATTTTGGTTTATTCCGACTTAGTTCTAGATTTTGTTTCCCGAATAATTTTAATTTCAAATTGTATTTTTCCCGCCATTTTTATTTAGTGTTATTTTAAAGTGTCTTGTCTTTGTTTTATTTTCAAGTTTACTTTTTTATAAAGTTTACATTTTATCTAGTTTTAATCTTTCTTCATTTATTCTTAAAAGTCTTTATTTTTAGTTTAATCTTTTCAAGCCTTCATTTTTATTTAGTTACTCAACGACAAATTCTTTCTTTTTCACCAAGAACGACAGAGTTACACAATTAACCGGGTCAATTCGATTAGACAATTTCAAGAACCAAAAATTCGTATATTAAAATGGCCCCGCTGCCGGCTCTTTTCGTGAAGATTAACGGTTTTTTGTGAGAGACGCGTTGGATTTTGGGATCCGTTCACTTTTGAACGTTATTTTTCTTGCAAAATTTTCAAAATTTTTAAAAAATCCATAAACATCATAAATTTCAAAAATCCAAACAATTTAAAAAAATCATAAAAAGCATTTCTTTTTCAAAAGTTTTGCACCAAAAATATTTTCTTTTCACGTTAACAATTATTTTTCTTCTATTTCTTTGCTATTCTTTTATTTTGTAGGTGTATGCGTACCCGTTCACGCAAAAGGAAGTCCATTCAAGCCGTTATCATCGAGCCTCCTTTTGTTAACACAATGGATAGCCGTCCAATGATCGAGCTCATGCAATCACATGTTGAAGGCAATGAAGATGCGATTGTGGTTCCGGCTATTGATGCAAATAACTTCGAGCTCAAGACCGATTTTATACAAATGGTTTCCGCAACACCTTTCTTAGGTCGCACTCATGATGATCCGTACGATCACATAAAAAGGTTTGTTCACTTAACCAATACCGTGAAATATAGTGGGGTTTCACAAGAGGCAATTCGTTTGCTCCTCTTTCCTTTCTCTCTCGAGGGACAAGCCCAGACTTGGCTTGATAAGGAACCACCCCAAAGTATTACAACATGCGCGTACCTAGAGACCAAATTTATCAATTACTTTTTCCCACCCTCACGTACTACCGCTTTGCGGAATGACATCATTAATTTTAAACAAAAGTACGGTGAGACGTTTAGTGAATCTTGGGATCGTTTTAAGGAACTTTTAAGAAAGTGTCCACAACACGGTTTTACAAAGGTACATCAAATTAATACTTTTTATAATGGATTAAGTTTGAATGACCAAGATTCACTAAATAGTGCTTCGGGGGGTAATATTCTTGTCAAATATATGAATGAGGCTTGGGCTATTATTGAGAACAAAGCCAAAGTCCAAACCAAGAGTGTTAGGGCTACTATGGCTAGTGCCAGTGAGAGTGAGTTGACCAATCATCTTAAGAAACTTACTTCAGCAGTAAAATAACTTGTTTTAAGAGATAACCCTCCTAATCAACATGCCCATGCTCTCAATATTACTTGTGAAACTTGTGGTGGGCCACACTCTTATGCTAATTGTGATAAAGCTTATGATCAATCTCACGGGGAAGTGTATGCTTACAACAACACGGAGAGGGTTCATTTCAAGTCTAATGTAGATGTTAATCACTTGTCCTATAACTCGACGAATTACTTGGCTCCACCCAGTTTTCAACAAAGACCACACCCACCCACCCATAACAACCAAGGGCCACCAAGAGCAAATTTTCAACAAAATGCAAATGTGAGGGGCTACAATGCAAACCAAGGCAATTATCAAATACAAAATCAAGGCTTTCAAAACCGAGGTATCAATCCACAAGGTTTTCGACAATATAACCAATATCCAAACCAAGGTTTTCAACAACAAGGGTCTAATTTACCTCATCCGCCAATGGACTTGGTTCTACAAAAATTGACTGAACATGAGAACATGATGCAAGCGATGTAATACAAGGTTTTCACCTAGTATAAAAGAGATTCGTTTATCCAGTCTTTTCGAATTGATTATTGGTTAAGAGTGTGACTCAGTCGTTCTTGATAGAAAATAAAATGGTTTGATTATCTATTTTAAACTATAAGAAAATATGAAAATATCGTTGAGTAAAATAAAAGCTTTAAAAATTAAACTTAAAATTACGAGTAAAAAAATAAATGATTAAAAACTTAAAAACTTAAAAGTGAATTTAAAAACTTAAAAGTGAATTTAAAAACTTAAAACTTAACAAAAAAATAAGCAAATAAAAACAAGCTAAAACTTAAAATAAGCTAAAAGCAAATCTAGAAAAACGGTCACTTTTTCTCTCTAAAATTAGAAAAACACTTGGTAAAAACAGAGATTTTGGGAAGCGTGCAATTTTTGAAACTTAAATTGGATTAAAAATAAACAATTAACCCCGTCGGAATGCCTGGTCGGAATCCCGTCGGAATACTCCATCGGAATGCCCAATAAACTCTACAATCGGAATGCGTTGTCGGAATATCAATCTGAATGAGTAGAAACACACCCGTCGGAATCCCAATCGGAATCCCCGTTGGAATACAGTCTTATCGGAATGTATAAAAAGGAAAATGATCGGAATACTGTAAATCCAAAGCTATCGGAATATCAAAATAACCCCCCCCCCCCACACCCCCCCGTCGGAATCCCAATCGGAATATCCGTCGGAATAACAAAACCCTTTTCCGATCCTGTGATCGGAATAATAGGGCCCTAATCGGAATACTCTCAAAATTACCCCTGTCGGAATGTATGGTCGGAAAAGGGTTTCCCCTTTCCGATGGAATGTGATTCGAAATAAGCTAGACAAATAAGCAATGTTTTAATAAGCACTATCCAAAACTTAAACCACTTTTTAAAGAAAATAACTAAATAAGCACGAATAAGAACTTTTCAAAACTATAAATAAGCAAAACTTTGAAATCAAACTTTAATAAAACTAGACTTTTAAGAAAAATGAAAAGTAAATAAGCTAAATACAAAATAAGCCAATAAGCATGATAAGCTCAAAGCTCAAGTTGTATAAAAACTTAGATACGAATAAAAAGATAAACTTTTTAATCACATAAAGATCAAGATGACACAAAATCAAAGATTATCACTAATCAAGATCAAAATCAAAAACAAGAAAGGTAGAATAAGATGATATTAAAACAAGATTAAACTCTCAAAAGTAAAGATTTGATTCAAACAAGAAAGGAATAAAAAGATGAAGTTTTCCTAGTGAGAGAAAGTTAAACACTTTCTCTCTCTATAAACTAAAAAATTAAAATTGAAAATGAACTAATTAACTAACACACTCCTAATGTGTCATTAGGAGGGTATATATAGGAGGTGGGGAGTGCATGTGTTGCTTCCTTCTTTCTTTCCGTCTCGACTCGATTTAAATTCTTTGTCTTTCTCGACGTCGTCTCGGGATTTGTCAATATAAATTGAACTTGTCTTATAATTTTTTTCTTCTATTAGACTTGAGTTCGTCGACTTCATTAAACTTCTGTCTTTAGACTTTTTCTTCGATAAATCTTCAGAATAGGACTTGGACTTCCGTTCTTTTTGCACTCTTGCTCTTTTGACTTCGTCTTTTGTCGTTTTCTTTGATAAAAGCCCGTGATAACCCATGTTTTCTTCCTTTTTCATATTTTTATCATGAAACACAATAAAAACACAAACCACGCATAATTCTGACTTTTACGACATACAATACACATTTTGGTCTTGTTATTATTGGAAATAAGTGGTAAAAGGATAAGTGTTTTCACACTTATTACGATGCAAGAATCGAAAAGAGCGATGCAAGAGTCCACAGATAGGAAATTCGTTTAAATGTTTCAAACCTTTCAAACCCTTCGTCCCCAAGGTGCTCTTCCTTCTACAACCGAAACAAACCCTAGAGCTAATGTGAGTGTTATTACTACTCGCAGTGAAACAACTTTAGTAGGACCTTCTATCCCTTCCCAAGTTACTCCATCTACATCTCCTCCACCCCCATTTATCCCTCCTACTACCACGCCTAGTACTAGTTCTCCATTACCATCTCCACCTCTTACGGAAGAAGTACCAAAGAAAAACCCTTCACCATCCCCAACTTCACCCTCTCAACCATCAACATCTCAACCTTCACCTTCTACACCTACACCTCCTAAACCCAATATTCCTTATCCTTCAAGATTAGACAAGTGCAAAGTACTCACTAAGGAGGATTCTCAAATCACTAACTATTTGAAGATGATCTCCCAAATGAATTTCAACATTAGCCTTGTTGAAGCACTTGTCAAAATGCCAAAATTTGTCAAAGCATTCAAGGAGTTGCTTAGTAAGAAGGAGAAGATGGCCGAGTTTGTTAATACTCGATTGAATGAGAATTGTTCTGCAGTCCTTCTTAAAGAACTTTCGGAGAAACTTGGAGATCCCGGTTGTTTTGTGCTACCTTGTACATTTAACAAAGTTGAAGAATTTACTACCTTAGCTGCTCGGGGCAAGTATTAATTTGATGCCATTAAGTGTTTGGAAGAAGTTATCATTACCCGACCTTACACCAACAAAGATGACTCTTGAGCTAGCAAATCGAACTCTCGCTTACCCCGTTGGTATTGCCGAAGATGTTTTTGTTAAAGTTGGTACTTTCACTTTTCCGGTCGATTTTGTTGTTGTTGATTATGAAATGGACCCTCGTATTCAATTAATACTTGGACGGCCATTCTTAAGAACCGGAAAAGCTTTTGTCGATGTTGCCGAAGGTGAACTAATTCTAAGGGTCGGGAATGATCAACAAGTTTTTAAGATGGGCAAGATTACAAGCAAATCAAATGGAAAAGAATCAGCGAAAATGATTGATGTACTTCAAGACGAGCTTGATACAACTCCTTTGGAAAGTACAAAGCTTGTTGATTTTGTGCTACATGACAATCCTCTTTTTGAGACTTGTTATGATAATCAACTTTTTCAAGACCATCTGGATGAATATGAGGATGATTCTCTCTCCAATTTGGACCCCCCCCCCCACCAATTTATGATGCTCCACCGATCTATGATGAATACGATAATGATTCTAATTCCGATTTTGATGATTATGATAATCTTACTTCCGAGTATGAAGGCATGCCAACTTATGATGATTTTGATGATGTTGACACTCTTTCGAGTGATTCTTCAAAAGATGATCTTTCTCCTATTTTTGATGAAGATCCTCCACCAACTACCCTTGATACTACTTTGGATGATTACTCATTTGAGGAAGATTTCGCCACTTTTCTCAATATATACTTTCCTAATGAGCATGATTCTCCTCCTTTGGACTTTGATTATGGTCTTTATACTCCTTCGGATACAAAGAAACCCGTTTCAAAGGAGAAGAAACCGGACGACACCAACATCCGTAGTACCTATGTCCTGACACCTCTCTTTCCACCTTCTTCGGATGAGGTTGTGCGGTTTATGGGCGAATCTTCAAGGTCTACAGAGTCTAAGTCTTATTTTCCCCTAAAGGAAAAGGTGTTCGATCCGGGTATCACAAATGTTAAGCCATCTCGGTATCCATCTGATGAAATAAAAGGAAAGACTTTTGGAAAAAATGGAGCTATGCTTTCACTTCATCATACTTTCTACCACCGTGCTCAACTTTTACTTAAAGGAACCTCGCCTACTCTTCTTTGGCTTGTGCTCTTCACCTTAAGCTTGTGCTATTTGATGGATGAAAACCATGTATTTCACTTCGGTGGATGTTCTTCAAGGTTCTTAACATTGTAATCAAGGTCGAGTCAGGCTCACGACTCGGTGAACAAAAACAAGCGCGTCTCGGGAGGTAACCCGATGATCTATCCTTTTTATCCGTTTTCATAATAAGTGTAGGGGGAGACCCTAGTATGTGTTTTTTGTTTTCTTTCTTATGATGTGCAGGGATTCGAGCTTTCAAATATTCACTTTTGATGACTTTTGATGACTTTTGACTACCCGTGATGCCGTGTTCCCGTCTTTACGGTTCTATCCTAACTCTTTTAATGCACTATTTTATATCTGTATATGTTGAAATAGGAATCACTTTAGTTGTATCTTCCTTAGCAAGATTTAAACAACGTGCACAATGTCCTAAGTGTAGGGGAGTTTACTTCCACATGCTTAAACATTAAGGACAATGTTTATATCAAGTGTAGGGGGACTTCTATCGAAGTTAAGTGGGTTTTTCCATTAATTTGTCCTCATTTTAATCTGAAAATTGATTTTTCGACATTTTTCAAAAATATTGATCTATTTTAGCCTAGTAGTATTTTCCTTTGTTATCGTTATTTTCTTTCATTGCTAGCATAAATTTTAAATAAAATGGTTTTAATAAGTTAGATGTCTTTGATATATTAGGCCCGTCATGAATTGATTCAACCCGAGTTTACTTATCCAAGTTTACTCTAGCTAGTATCCTTAACGTGTTTAAATCAAGTTTTGCTAGACTTTTATTTAGGGAACTTTCAAACGTGGAAGTCTTAACTCATACGGGTTTAAGAAAAAGAACTTTTCGCAAGTTCCTATAGTTGATCCTAGAAAGTCATTTATCAAAGGAACTTTAAAATGTGAATTCTAAACTTGAAAAAGTCTAAGAAGTTGCAAGATCCTATAGATGACTTGAAAACCCAAAACTTTGATTTAATAGGCTAAGCATCCATGAGTCTCATTCCTTGAGATTTTAAATTATGGAGGACGAGAAGAGTCAATTATAAGTTTGGTATTCTTTCATGAATTTATGTGAGTTAATTATGAGCTTTTTCTCCCATCGCTTGTTAATAAATATTGCAATAAGTAAGGTCGTACGATTTGAAAGGTTACTTAGCTTCTAGCATAAGATCGTTTAAAAGTTGCTCGGAATTAATTATAGTTCATAGCCAAGGCATAACTTATTGAAGCGTGATGCGAAGATTGGCGAGTCCGAAAAAGTCCTAACAATGCATGAGGGCTACATTTTGTTGCTAAAGATCCAAAGTGATGTGAAGAACCATTTATCAAAATCAATATGAAGGATCAAGACACACGACGAAAAGCAAATACTCCCTTAAAGATCATGGAGAAGTCTATCCAAAAAGAACCTAATAAGGTATGAGGATAAATAGATCCAAGTCCGAAAAGGAGGCGGATCGTTGTATATCAAAACCCAAATAAAGATTGGAGAAAAATAAAGTAGTGGTCCAAGTTTGGAGAATCTCTCAAAAACTTCAAGTGAAGAAAATTCCAATTATAAAGAGAAGACCATTATTTCAAGATCATCTCTGAAGATTCAAAGTATGAAGTTAATTCCAAATATCGGTCCGAGAAAGGTCTCAAATCGTGAAACAAGTTATGCCAAGATATGAACTTTATGAGGTTTCGAGAAACAATTTTAAAATATTTTGTCCTTTAGCTAACTATTGATTAAATCGTCCTACTTTATATTCAGCCCTAATAAACTATCGAAATAAGTCAACAATGCATCCTCGTGATCATTCAAGATAACAATAAAATATAAGAGATACACCTAGGAGTAATGGGGTCTAAGTGAATAATTGAGCCACATGAGTTTGTGTTAGCTTTACCAACTTATAATAACAATGATCTCGTTTTTAAGCTTGGTATAGGGAATGTGAAACTTGAGGGTGATAAACATTCATGACACCAAAAGCCCTAATGTAAGTCTTAGATCTCTTTACTTGTTTCGTCCTTCAAATATTTTGTTATTTTCTATCCTCTTATTGTCTAGTATTTAATAAAGGCCAAGGTGGGTTAATTATGATGGAAAAGGTAAATCTTGCTTTGTAACTAATGCATTGCATGAGGGCATTGCAATGGTCAAGTGTAGCGGATTTAATAAGTGTGAAAACACTTATCCTTTGGCCACTTAATTATAATAAAAACAAGACCAAAACGTGTATTTAATGTCGTAAAAGTTGGAATTATGCGTGGTAGTATTTTTGTTGTGTTTTAGGATCAAAATATGAAAAAGGAAGAAAACACGGGCTTTCACGGGCTTTTATCGAAGAAAAAGATAAAAGACGAAGTCAAAAGATCAAGAGTGCAAAAAGAACGGAAGTCAAAGGCCTATTCTGAAGATTTATCGAAGAAAAAGTCTAAAGACGGAAGTTTAACGAAGCCGAAGAACCAAATCTAATAAAAGAAGAACATTAGAAGACGAGTTCATTTCATATCGACAAATCCCGAGACAACGTCGAGAAAGACGAAGAAATTAAAAGAGGAAAAGACAAAAAGAAATAGAGAAGCAACCAACTCCATAAATACCCTCCTAATCTTTCATTAGGATGTGTTAGATAATTTAGATAGTTTTATTAAGTTTTTAGGAGTAGATTAAATTACTTTCTCTCTCTAGATTTACTTTCATGTTTTTAAGCTTTTCATATTAATCTTGTATTTGAATCTTTAATCTTCATCTCAATTCAAGCTTTTTCATAATCATTCTCATTCTACCTTTCTTATTTTTAAATCTATTGTTTTGTTTCATTAATCATGTAGTTTGCTTAATCATGTTGATTGTTTGATTGATTTGCTTATTAGATAGTGCTTATTGATTTGGTGTGTTTGATGTTTTGGCTTATTTTGCTTATTGCTCTTTTTTATGTTTTTCTTATTTTTAAATAAGTTGATTTGGTAGATTAATATTTTTATAAAAAGTTGATTTTTAATATTTAGATTATTTAGTGTTTTTAAATAGTGGCTTATTAGCTTTTTCTTAAAATTAGTTTGGTTAAGATTTTGGTTAAGTGCTTATTTTAGTTTTGCTTATTTTCATTTTTCCTTAATCCGGGTTTAGAAACCCTAGTATTCCGAATAGAATCTTTCAATTCTTTTCCCGAATTACATGCTTATTGATTATCCCAAATTATGTGTTGAATTCATTTTATTCCGAATAGTATCCTTTTCATATATTCCGAATTAGCCATATATACCCATATTCTGAATTACATCCAATTCACAGATTACAGATTGAGTAATTGGAAGGGATTCCAGATTGTGACTGAATACTATATTCTGAATTGCTTTTGAACTACAGATTTCGGATTAAGCTAGGAAGCTTTATTCCGCACTGTGTCGAGTTCCAGGATTCCAGATAGCTCAAAATCTTGGTATTCCGAATTGAGTGTGGGCTGTGTATTCCGGATTGTGGAATGTTTTGACATTCTGGATTACATCAAGAATCCATATTCCGGATAGTGTGTATTTTGGTTTACTCCGACTTAGTTCTAGATTTTGTTTCCCGAATTATTTTAATTTCAAATTGTATTTTTCCCGCCGTTTTTATTTAGTGTTATTTTAAAGTGTCTTGTCTTTGTTTTATTTTCAAGTTTACTTTTTTATAAAGTTTAAAATTTTAAAGTTTACATTTTATCTAGTTTTAATCTTTTGTCATTTATTCTTAAAAGTCTTTATTTTTAGTTTAATCTTTTCAAGCCTTCATTTTTATTTAGTTACTCAACGAAAAATTCTTTCTTTTTCACCAAGAACGACTGAGTCACACAATTAACCGGGTCAATTAGATTAGACAATTTCCAGAACCAAAAATTCATATATTAAATACCAAAATCACGAATATTAAATCACGAGCATACACGACTAATTATTTAACATGAGAAAAACTTCGGGTTACCCTTAGTGGGCCCCTATGCCACGGCTAGAGCAAGAGAAAGGAAGCCAAGTGGGCCTTTGGCCCATATCACACTTTATTTAAAAATCAGGAGAAATCCTTTTTCATTATTTTAGGTTTTCAGAAAATTTTTGTCTCCTCCTTTGTCCTCTCTTGGTGCCGCCAGCCTACATCAAACAGAAGTGAAAAACCGGACGATTCTTGGTTACTTGTTTAATTGTTCGTGATCATCTTTTCATTCTACACGCGTTGGTATAATCAAACCCTTTTCTTTAGATTTCATGTTATAAATTAGTTAATCATGAAGAACAAGAATAAAACATGTAACAGATTAATTAAATTCATGGTTCGGGTTTGGTTGTGGTTCGGCCGAGACACCGAGACCCCATATTGGGCTCGGCTTGCTTTTGTTTCCACCACCGAGAGTCCCAATACTCTCGGCTTGGGTTAGTGTGGGCTCGGACGCAGCAAGAAACCCCCGACCAAGGGTCGGGGTGTGTTTGTTGTTCGGTTTGGGTGGAACTGAGGCACCACCGAGCCCCCAAAGGGGCTCGGTTGGTTTTTGTTGTTTGGACCCGAGACCAAAGGACCCCGACATTAGGTCGGAGTATGTGTACATGTTTGGTTTATTTATTTAGTGTCAACCGAGACCCCTCCAAGGTCTCGGTGGGACTTTTATATAGCTTATTTGTTCGGCTTATATTAAACACGGGCTCCGGATTTGGGTTTTTCATGAAAACTATTTTAATAAGTCATGTTATATTAAACTTTAGGTCAATTAATTTATTTAAATTAATTCATGTATAACCTAAGGTATTTTTACTTAGTTATTTAATGAAAACATGTATTTTAATTAAAATCATATAACGTATAGTTTAATTAATTAACCAGTTATTTAACTAATGAGCTATAACCATGACTTGTATTGTACTATTTAAACTTTAATTATTATTCATAATCCAACTTATTTCTAATTATAGAAACTTACTATTTTTGGAAACTTTCTATTTTTAGAAACTTACTATTTATGAAAACCTGTTATTTTTAGAAAGTTACTTAGTATTACAATACAAGTATTATTATACACTAATACATGAATAATACACAAAAGAACATCATAATAACTACAGTTAACATAGTAAACATTAAAACATGACAGAATACGTATAACAAGCTAATAATACTCGGAACCGGTAAAACACATGTAATTCAGACAACTCATGCACGTCCATATTTCTTATGTAGTGTTATCCGTCGAGGCGGATTAGTCTTCATCGTCTTCCTTAGCTTCTACTGGACATAAGGTACGGATTTCCCGTCCTTCAGTAAGGACAATCTCTTCCTTCATTAGAATTTCCCGTATACAGCCAACTGTTTTCTCCTGTAGTTACAGATTAAATGCTTATGTTTTATTAGTTACCTTAGCCATATACATGCATGACCAGTTTCACCTAGTTATGGAGGTACCATAACCATAACACTAGAGGCACTAGTGTTATGAGTTCACCACGGCAGAGTAATAGCTCGTGGCATCCCTTTTCAGTTATTTGGCCATTATATTATTATATTATCATGTGGGGCGTATGGGTGCATCCTAGTTACATGTTTCAGTCAGGATTTCATGGTGAATGTGGTGTGTGCCTTGCATCCTTCACAAGGAGCTGATCCCTCCTATCCACTTACTAGTTAATTAGAGGCATCGCCTCTAATTTGCATGACGAGGTCACCCCTCCAAGTATTCATGCACGTTGTTAACCTCATGACCTATATTAGCTATTATGGTACATTAACTAATAAAAATTTTCATAAGTAACATAAGCTATGTTTTCAGAATTTAAAACCAGTTAACATGACAAACAACTAGGTTTTCTAGGACTGATTCATTTCCGCTACCATTCATGCTTTATACTCGTTATATGCTTTTATATTTTATGTCTTCCATGCTTTATTGTATATCCGTGCACTGAGCGTTATGCTCAGCCGTCTACTTTTCCATGTTCCCAAACGGCAGGTACCCAAGGACGCAAGTAGGAACTCTAGAGTATGTGCATTCAGATTGGAAGCTATCCGGCCTCTTTTACCTTATTCATTTATTCCTACTTTATCATACTTTCTTCTTTTGGACATTGTTTAGTCCTTTCCATTTACAGTACTTATATTGCTTGTGTGTGAGTTACTATACTACCGATGTTTGATTCCGATATTTCTATTTATGGTCATGAATGTTTAGACATTTACCTTGCATTCTTTGATGACACGTCATAATTTACTGTAGCATCCTATCCTAACAAATGGGGTGTTACAATTATGGTATCAGAGCCCAAGGTTTCGACCTATAGCTCTGTAAAACATGACCTGTGACTTATTGGTAGTCACCAGTGTCTTCCTAGAACTGACAGTTGGTTTTCATGCATTCATTCATTTTCATTTTATTTCATGCATTCATATCATTGTAGTAGGTTTATGACTAAGTAATGGTCGGTACAGGACTGGCCCTATTTAGTCGCATGTGCTTTTATCGAAAATTTTAACTTTGGGACCGACCGATTGGCGTCCCTGCGCCATGTCTTTTGTTTTCAGTGAACTGGCCATAGGCGTTCTCTCCCGTTCATATAAAAGTTTTATAAACTGCATCATGCATTTTTACATTGTTTCATGCATTATAAACTGCTTCTTTGATTTATACATTGTTCATGTATTCTTATTTTATCTCATTTCAGATTTATGATTTATGTCGCATTTTGTTATTTTAAACTGGCAGATGGTGAACAACCGCAATACTCCAGATTTGACAGCAGCTGTCAATGCAGCTCTGCAAGCCCTCCTTCCCCAACTTCGCAATGAAATCAGAGATGAAGTTTAGGCAGAATTCCAGGCTCATGGCAATCACAATGCTCCACCTCCTACTCCACCGGTTATTCTTATGACTTGGTTGGAGAGATTCAACAAACAGCGATCCCGTTCGTTTGAGCAGACTGACAGCCCCAACGAGGCTGAAGCTTAGATTTCTCACATCGATAATATTTTCGATGCAATGGGTTGTGATGGTGTTTTCAAGGCAAGACTGGCTTGCTATAAGTTTAAAGGTGATGTGTTACAGTGGTGGAAATCGGTCAAGCAGTCCAACGGTGGTGACAATTGGGTTCCACAACTGACATGGGACCGATTTAAAGAGCTCTTCCTCAATCAGTACTTTCTACATGCTGAGCAAGAGAAGCTCAAGAGGGACTACCACAACATTTGGCAGATTGCTGGTGAAAACAGCAACGAATTCATGCAAAGGTTTCTCCGTTTAGCAGGATTTATGGGTCCATCCGTAGGAACTGCTGTGGAGGAGGCTGAGAAGTTTCGTTGGGCACTTCGCACTTCGGTTGCTAACAACTTGGTATGTGCTACTTTCACTACAGTGGCATAGGTGGCCGATGCAGCCCGAAAGCTCGAGATGCTTCAGGAACAAGAGGAGTTTGGTGATGACAGAGCAGAGAAGAGGTATCTTCAATCACCAGTTATAAACAATTCATTTCATCAGTATTTTTCATTCATATAATCCTCTGTTCAACGTTATATTCCAGGCAGAAGACTGACGATCGTAAGCCTGCGGCCGCTCAGCAGCAAGCATCCAAGGGAAACGGCCAGACTAACGACCGTTCTGGTTCTAAGAGGCGTGGCGATAACGATGGTTACCATAAAAACGCTAATAACTCGAACAACAGCATGTCCCTACATTAACCTTCTTTCATGTTAAACAATTTTATGTTATGGTATTCTGACACTCCAACAATTGTACATTCAGGAACAATGGTAACGGCAGGGATCAGGACCGTAGGGGTTCACAGCCTAACCGTTCTACCTCATCTGGTAAATTTTACACCTTCTATGTAATCATGGTTATGTCCCGCGATCATGTCTCATGCATATAATCCTTAAACAGGCTCTCAGCTAACTAGGACGCCTGCTGGAGGATTCACGCATCCTGTCTGTCCTACTTGTTCGCGCAGACACTCTGGTATTTGTCGTCGAGGCACTGGTGGTTGTTTCAAGTGTGGCCAACAAGACCATCAGCATAAGGATTGTCTCTAGGGTGAGATAGAAGGCACCTCTGGACATGCCGACCCCAAGCCACCTCCTACTTCTGGTCGCGTGTTCATTACTACTCGAGATCAGGCGAATAAGACTTCAGGTACCATCACCGGAAATCTCTTTATGAATGGTTTGGCAGCATGTGTTCTATTTGATACTGCAGCGACGCATTCAGTCGTGTCCACTACTTTTGTTGTACGTGTTAGGATTTCTCCGATGCCATTAGATAATGCCTTATGCATTTCCACGCCACTTAGGGACTCTATACGAATCACTCAAGTGTAAAGAGATCTTCCCCTAGAATTTGATGACAGGATCCGCAGAGTTGACACACTTCCTTTGGACATGTGCGAGTTTGACTTGATTTTGGGCATGGACTGGTTATCCAAACACCAGGCTACGATTGACTGCCACACTTATCAGGTTATTTTTGGTGATGCTAAATCTCCAAAGTACATACACCATGGTTATCTGCCAGGGAGGTCAGTACAAATTATTTCATCCATGGAGGCACGTGCATTGCTATCACACGGCTGTCAAGGCTTCATAGCCAATATTCATGACATTACTTCCGAGTCACCATCGATACAAGATCAGCCTATTTTGTCAGAGTTTCCTGACGTATTTCCAGATGAACTTCCGAGTCTCCATCGATCCAAGATCAGCCTATTGTGTCAGAGTTTCCAGACGTATTTCCAGATGAACTTCCGGGCATACCACCTGTTCGAGAAGTCGAGTTTGGAATCGAGCTCATACCAGGTGCAGAGCCGATTTCCAAAGCTCCTTACCGTATGGCTCCTATAGAGCTTAAAGAACTAAAAGATCATCTACAGGAACTTCTGGAACGAGGTTTCATCCGTCCCAGTGCATCGCCATGGGGTGCACCGGTACTGTTCGTGAAGAAGAAAGACGGCAGCATGCGTTTATGTATAAACTATCGTGAGCTGAACAAGATCACGATCAGGAATCGTTACCCTTTGCCGCGTATTGATGACCTATTCGATCAACTTCAGGGCGCCAAGTATTTCTCTAAGATCGATTTGAGGTCCGGCTACCATCAGTTACGGGTTAAAGAGCAGGACATCTCCAAGACTGCTTTCTGTACACGTTATGGGCACTACGAGTTCGTAGTCATGCCATTCAGACTCACTAATGCTCCAGCTGTCTTCATGGATTTGATGAACCGTTTCTTCCATGAGTTTCTGTACAAGTTCGTTATTGTGTTCATTGATGACATCCTGATATTCTCCAAATCCAAGGAGGAACATGAGGAACACCTTCGTAAAGTCTTACAGATTCTTCGTCAGAAGCAGCTGTATGCCAAGTTCTCTAAGTGTGAGTTCTGGTTAACCAAGGTGGCATTTTTGGGCCATATTGTATCTGCAGAGGGGATCACCATGGATCCTACCAAGGTTGAAGCGATCACTAAATGGCCGAGACCTACATCTGCAACAGAAGTTAGAAGTTTTCTGGGTTTAGCTGGCTACTACCGCAGGTTTGTAGAGAACTTTTCACGGTTAGCCTTGATGTAAAGTATAATACTTATATATAATAATATATCGTAAGTAAGTGATTCGACAAACAATTCTTTTAGGAAAAAGAATTATAAGTCAAAAACTCACAAAATAATATAATAATATATATATACTGGGCAAGTGATCACCCGAGTCGTTTCCCAAGGAAGTGTGAAATTGACTGTTACGTTATTGGTTTGAGTTTTTGATGCTTGAATAAACAAAGATTTAGATTTGTTTTCTAAACTACTAAACAACATATAAAGAACGAGAATTTAAAATAAAGAATGGGAAATAAAACTAAGGCATAATAAATTAAACTAGGGTATGGAAAATTAAACTTAAAACTAAGGGAAAGCATAATAAGGCATCGAAAAACTTAAAACGTCTACGGGGACAAAGCAAAGGCAAAAACTAATTAACGATAAAACGCGACTACAAAGCTAAATAATCAAATTTAAAGCCTACAAAAGCAAATATAATTTTCCTAAGAACTACATGACAAAATAAATATTTAGAAAAAAATAATTACATTTTTTGACTTTTATAGTATTTAATATGAATTAAAAGTTTTTAAACTAATTAAATACTTTAAAATAACTAAATGCTTTTTCTATAAAAGATAATAATGAACGTGGCTAATGTTATAAAGGAAATAAGAAAATTAAAAACTTTGAAAATCTGTCACTACAATTAACCAAATTTGCGTAAATAAAGGTTAAATAAGACAATTGTTGAATTTAAACCAAAATGAACAGCTAGAGCAGTTGGTTAAGGAAGGGGTTGTTTGAGGCGTGTGTTTGTGTTGTAGAGGTCCAGGGATCGAGTCCTATGAGTGACCAGTTTTTGAAAACAAAATCTTTTTTTTTATAAAACATTACCTCATACTCTCTTCGTTTTTTTTCTTTTACTACTGAGCAATCACAACTTCATTTCACTATTAATACATGTTCATATAGACAAAATCAAACATACACATTCACAAAAACACTACCAAGTTATTAATCAGAATTACTTCATTATAAATCAAATGAGACTTTTTTTTATCATTGCAACAAGAACAGATTTACCCAAATAATGAACACCCTCAAAAACATTAAACAATATTCAATAGCAACAACATAAAGATAATCAAGAACATTAAACATGATTTAGATTCAGATTCAACATAAAAAAAAATAAAGAACCAAGAAATATAAATAGTACTTAGAATTTGACTGTGACCAAAGAAACCAAATAGTCAAATTAATCAAACCCACATCCAAATCAATAAGAACCAAATAACCTCAATCTAATACCCATCTCTTCTTTTTAGAATTTCACATTAGCAACACAAATCTATCTTCTTCTCTTTACCATTCGAAATAATAGTAAAAAAACAAGTAATACCATTTATTTTTAATTCCTTCGACAACAGTGAACCACACAAACTAAATTTAAATTATCTCTTTTTTTCGAAATAGAAAAAGCAACCAACAAAAATTAAAGATAAATTTCACTCTTTAAATAAAATCAAACTGAATTAATATAAATTCGATTACCAGAAATACATAAAAATAAAAACATTAATAAAAAGACTTTAATTAAAAACCTACACTAGATAAAAAATAAAAGCATTCCCCTTGATCTTTGGGCTTCTTCTCCTTAAATAGTCGAATCTCCGATAAAAAACGTCATGGGTGACGTTTTAATTTTTGGATTCTACTATCACATGGGTTCTTGAGTCTTGATCTCTTGATGGGTCTTTTTCTTCACTTGAACACGATTTAAATCGTCATCATTCTTGTCTTGTTCATTTGCACTCGAATCTTGTGGGGTTAGGGGATGATTGTTTTGTTTAGTAGTGAAAAGGGGAAAATAAGATAGAGGCTGAGATATAGTACCCTAACCCTTCGTTGCCTTTTTTTTCTTTTCTTTCGTTGGATAGTAAACAAAAAAAGGGAGTAGGTGCCATCTGTGTGGGCTTAGCCCAAACCAAAAATAAAAGAACAAAAATTCCACTTGGGCTGGGCTGGTGGTTTAATTCAAATTGGTTTAAACAATTAAAAGGGTGGTGGGCTGATGGGCTTAATTGATTGTGTATATTAATATTTATACGGGCTGACCCGGCCCGTTAGACTGGTGCGGGTTGTTCCGTAAAATAATAATTCGAGTTTCCGGTTCGGTTTTTCGTACTCATTCCATTTTCGTATCCCGGGTTGACTTTGACTTCATCTTGACTTGTAAAAATCACGAACGTTGTCGAGTCAATCCGAAGTTGTTCGTTTTAGCTCCGTTTTCAATCTTTTGTACCTAAAAGACATAAAACACAAAACACACATATTTGCAATACAATTAAGCATATTTTAGTATTTTTAGTCATTTTTTCCGTGTTTTATCGGGCTAAAATGATGAGTAAATGGACTCTAATCAAGCCTTGTCGTTGACTAAGCTAATGAGGAAAGGAGAGAAATTCGTCTGGACGGAAGAGCGAGAGAAGAGCTTTGAAGATCTGAAGCAGAAGTTAGTGACTGCACTTATTATTACTCTCCCATCTGGCTCAGGTAGATTTCAGATATATAGTGACGCTTCAGGAAAGGGTTTAGGCTGCGTTCTCATGCAACATGGGAAGGTTATTGCATACGCATCACGACAGCTGGAACCTTATGAAGAAAACTATCTTACTCACGATTTAGAGCTTGCAGAAGTTGTCTTCGCGTTGAAGATCTGGAGACATTATTTGTATGGTGAATCATGTGACATATTCACCGACCACAAGAGTCTCAAGTATATCTTCACCCAAAAGGAACTGAAAATGAGACAGAGGAGATGGTTAGAGCTATTGAAGGACTACGACACCAACATTCAGTACCATCCTAGTAAGGTGAATGTGGTGGCAGATGCTCTAAGCAGAAGGTCGGGCATGATTGTTGGCATCTGGATTGCAAAGGAGATCATTCGGGACCTAGATATGATTGATATTGAGTTTTGTGTACGAGGACAGCACGGTTACTGGGCTAATCTTAGAGTGGAACCAGACTTACATTCAAGGATTAAGGAAGCTTAGAAGGACGATGGAGAGATTTGGACTATCATTCAGAACCTTGATCAGCAGACGGAGTTTTGTGTTGACGACGACGGTATCTTATGGTAGGGCACTAGACTAGTGGTTCCAGATGACTCTACTCTCAGGGAAGCTGTGTTGACTGAGGCTCAAAGTTCTCCATTTGCCATACATCCTGGTTCTACCAAGATGTACCACGACATCAAGCAACACTTTTGGTGGAGTGCTATGAAGTAGGATGTTGCCACCTTCGTTTCTAAATGTATGATTTGCCAACAGGTGAAGATTGAACACTAGCGAGCTAGTGGTTTACTACAGCCATTAGATATTCCAGCATGGAAGTGGGACTGATGAGATGGCATTTATACATAATCTCATCGTTCTTTTCGGGCTTTAAATGCATAAAAAGTCATAAATATACCATATATATGCTTGTATTTGTTTACTTGTGTGTTTTAGGTATGGATATCGTGAAAAAGACAAAAGATCACAAGAAACAAGGAAAAACAAACACGAGAAACAAAGCCGTACAAAGAACCGGGCCCTAGTTATGGATTTCTCAAAGAAAAACCCTTGAAGATTTGAAGATGAACAAGACTGATCCTTAATTTATGAAGAAATGACACATAATACCCTTGTGTATTCATAATTACAAGTTTGTTCCCTTAAATTTGTCAAAATTACAAAAAGGTCCTTCAACTTTAAAGAATTGGCAAGTTTAGTCCCTCAACAATTCTAAATTGTCAACAATGGTCCCTCATGAAGTCAAAGATACATTGAAGACCTTCAAAGATGAGAAATGTCCAAGATTAGTCCTCAAACTATGCAAAAATGGCAAAAACAACCCTTGAAACCCTTGTTGAAAAGTTTTGTGGCCGAAGTAGGAATTTAGAACCTTTAATAACAAAGGAAAACCAAGTTTCAAGCTGAAAAACACGTTTTATATACTTTCCCAAAACACAAGGACTTATGTTGTCATTTCTGAAAGTTCAAACCAAAGAAACACGCGCCAAACACTTTTTCCCCACAAAAAATGGATCAAAGGAGTTATTGTTTCACGTGATGAACTCAGTTACTATCCCACTTAAAACAAAGGGTAAATCAAAATTACCCAGGCACATGCTTGATTCACATGCGCAGAAACCCATCCCACACTCAAAACCCCAATCTCCACTCACCAAAGGACACCACCCATCAACCCGTCCACCAATCAAAATACAACTTCCTCTCCAAGGAATGACACGTGGCCAAATCAACAGCCCACACTCATTACTTGATCCCAAAGCTAAAATGAACGACTTGGATGCATTTAAACAACTCATCAACAAAATTCATCTAGAAGATTCAAGGGGCATTTTTGGGACTTCATAGCCTAGGGTTTTGCTTATTTCTGCCTTGTATTTGCCTATATAAAGACTCCTCAACATGTGAGAGAGCTTTTGTTCTAGTTTTACTCTTTAAACATTGTAATTCCTTTTTAAAATTTATAAAAGTTGGTATTTTAAGAAAATTGTAATTCCTTTTTATGTTTTTGAAAGTTGGTGTTGTTTAAGGGTAATTCTGAGTTCCATTTGATGTTACAAAGGTGCTTTGATCTTGTGGTTAAAGCACGTTTATGTTTGGTAAGGATTTCAAGTTTGAAAAAACCTTGAAATCAGTCATCTGTTTTTACTATTTTACTTGTACTAACCTTTATCAAAAAGATATAAGCCCTTGCAAGCTTGTTGACACCAAGCTAGTGAAGGTTTATCAACCTTTGGATAGGTTGTTTGCTTCTTGTGTTGAAGAAATAAAGCCCTTGAGGTTCTGCTTTGAACCATCAACCAAGGCACATTCCATATCCGTTGTTTAAGGACCTTGGTGACTCTCTAGTTGTTGAGAGTGGTCCAAGGAGCATAGCTGATCCCTCTAGGAAGTTGTGGGGGATAGGTATAAGCTCTTTTTAAGTTTCCTCTAAAAAAATCTTACGTTATTGTCTGATATGAAGTTTTCCATGTGATTTGTTGTTCTTGTGTTTATGCTTTGTGTTTTATTGTTGTTATCTGTTAGTTGTCACCTAGTTGAGGTAATTGAACCATAAAATCAGTAGGTTGTGTGTAAAAATAAAAAGTTTGTTTGAAAAGTGACTAAAACAAGGCTGTTTGGATTTTTGGGATCATAAGGCCTTGTGGCCTTGTTCCCTTGGTTCTTAGGGCTTGGGGAGTCTAAACAAGTCATATGCAACTGGTTTTGGTCATTGGTTAAGGCTCAAGTGGTTTGGTTAAGGTTTTCAAAGTTTTGGAAAAATCTGAATATTTTGGTTTGAAATTGGTCAAACACATCAGATCCAATAAAATCTTTGTTTGTTGGATCTAACGTCTGAAATCTAGTTTGGGAAGAGTTTAGGTGATAAGCTATATGTGCAGTAACTATTTGTTGAATTTGGTGGCTTATTGTGGGTGCTAGAGCTTATCAAAGTTGGCTGAAGTGGTCATTTGCATCAGCAAAGTGACCACCTCAATTTTGCCTTGCATTTTGTTATCTAGTGTATGCCCTGCTTATTTGTTGCTTGGAACTTGTTTTTGTGCTGCTTGTGAGACTATTTGGCTATTTGGTTTGCTTATCTGAGTGCTTATAAGCTAACTTGCTTATTGGCCTAATTTGTCCAAAATCTGTTGTCATTTGGTCAACTGACCACTTGATTCACAAGGACTCTACCTTTAGTTCTTCACAAAAATTGCTTAAAACAAGGTTACAAACAATCCCTGAGCTTTTGGTTAATTTTGGTGGACTTTGACTTTTGGTCAAATAAGCACAATTTGGCTTATTTTTGAGAACTGCTTATTGGTACATGCAACAACTTGACTTTTGTAATAGGTGTCATTTTTCTCAGCTTAATATCAAATCTGGAAAGTTACAAGTCAATTGGTTAAGCTTTTGCTAGGAAACTAGCTTACTTGGCTTTTTTAGCCAGCTTATTTGCTCCTACAGCTTATTCTACTTGGCTTTTTGTGAATTTTATGATTGATTATTCTTAGTTAAGCTATCTGTGAGCTTTTGCAAAAAGAATCAGCTTCTGAAACGCCCTAGAACTCTAACCCGACTATTTTGTCGTTTAGTGAAAAAGTTCTTTACAAAGTTTTGGCTTATTACTTGAGATTTTTCAAGATTTCTTTTTGTAGATGGGTTTAGAATCTCAATAAGATGTTGTGTGTTCAATTAGAACTTATGGCATTAGCTTATGGCTTAATGGGCTTATTGGCCCATTAAAAATAAGCTGTTGACCATTTAAGCTGTGATAAGCACAGTTTCAGCTTTTGGGCCCTTAGACTTTTGTGCTTAAAATCAAATTTTGAATCAGACTGGTGATTTTCAGCCCATTTGGTTAAGTTTGAACTTATTGGGCCCATTAAGCCCATTTAGGGGTCTGTTTTGGTTTTTAACCCATTTGGGGGCCCATTAGGGGTATTTTGGTAATTTCATTTCAATTTCTGTTTATTTAGGTTAAAATAAACTAGTTTGCAAGTTTTTAGAATTTTTATAATTTTTGGATTTTTAATATTATTTTATTATTAAATTTCAAATTTCACATTTTTGCACTTTTTAAATTTTTCTTAGGTTTAATACATTAAAATAGGATTTTTGCAACTCTTAGATTAATTTTATCTTCATTTTTCTAATTTCTAGAATTATTTTTAGTTTTTAATAGATTTTAATCATTTTAAATAGTTTTATTTAGTTTAAAAATTCATAAAAATAGTTTTTATTTTTATTTAGTCATTTTAGAGGTTTACAAAGTGAAAAATATTTATTTGGGCTTTTTAATAATTATTTTGATTTTAGGGCTTTAATTAGAATTTAAAAATTAATATTTAATTAATTAAAAGGTTTGAAAAAGTTTTGATCATTTGTAAACTCTTAGTTTAATTAATTTGATTTTTGGTAATTTTTCGGGAATTTTTAGAATTAATTTTTATTTTGGCACTTTTTACGGTTTTAATTTTAGTCGTCGTAGTAATAATTTTCACGTATCCGTCATTCTATTTTCTCAACCCATTCTTTCAAATATTAATCTCAAATCAATTACGAATTATTCACACACATATACCTCCTTGGGAAACGAACTTTCACATCATAAGGGTCATTAGTGTTTGATTTTCCTAAATCATCACTTAATACTTACCGCTTTTACGCCTTTTTCCTAAAAGGTGTAATTTATCACAATCATTTTTGGCGTCGCTGCCGGGGAGGTGCGTCGTGATTAATTTGTCTTTTTGTTTTAAAAATTAACCATAAATTGTATTTGTATTAGTAGAACTCTACTAATACGTATTATCGGTTTTTTCGTTTTATTATGAAATTATTATTACTATATTGTATTAAGTATCACAACAAATCCAAAATATCTCCAAAAGTGTGAAAACACAACCTTAATTGGGATTTGATCTCCTAATTATTATATTCGAATCTCAAACAAAAAGAAAAAGGCAAAAATAGATAAATACTTTCGTGAAGCTCGATTTTGAAAAATACAAACTATAAGGTGGGTATAAGGCGGGTATTATAAAATATACCCTAAGGAAAAAGGTTCTTAAGTGCTTCGCGCCGCCTCGTTTCCCCGCTTGCTTGTGAGTATTTTGAGATTAAAGGCTAATCGAGGGTTTTTCCGCCCAAAGTATTATTATGTATCATATATATTTTCTTGGTTTTCTTTGTGATTAAACCCTCTTGAACAATTTGGTTTTCACCAAAGTTCTAAAGTCATTCGAAGGCGTTCACTCCACGTGATCGTTTTCATTCTTTTGAGGCTTCTTTAATCAAGAGTTTGATTCGAGGAGAGATTTGGTAGATTGTTGTCTACGAATACACACAAAATCCAAAAAAATTTAAAAACAATCAAAAACACAAAAAAAATTAAAATCCACAAAACACTAAAAAAGAATCTTATTTGCTCACCTCCCATTCTACGTCAAGTTTATGCTAACTCGTAATCAAGCAAAACGAGCTCGTAAACGTCGTCAAAGTCAAGGAAACCAAAGTCCTTTGATTGAAGAACAAACTCCAATTGTTGAACCCGTTGTATAACCAATAGTCACCATGGCTAATCGTACTATGATGGAGTTGCTTCAAGCAACCACCAAGGGTTTTGGAGAAGCTATTGTGATTCCCGCCATCCTTGCGGAGAATTTCGAGATTAAGACGGGTTTAATGTCGATGTTGCAAGCAAATAAGTTTAGAGGTCATGAAAAAGACAACCCGCATTACCACATAAGGAATTTTAATCGTCTCACCGCAACAAGCAAGTTTAAAGATGTTCCGCATGACGCCATTAAGATGATGTTGTTTCCATACTCGTTAGATGGACCCGCTAAAATTTGGCTCGAGAAAGAACCGCCAAATTCGATTTTGACATGGGGTGATCTCGTTTCTAACTTTGTGAACCAATCTTTTCCACCATCTAAAACAACACATTTATAAAATGAGATTTCAAGGTTTGTACAACGAAATAATGAAAGTTTTTCAATGGCATGGGAACGATTTAAGGAAATGTTACATGAATGTCCACACCATGATTTTTCGGAATTGCATCAAATAGATACTTTTTATAATGGGCTTAATGATCATGAACGAGATTATTTGAATGCCGCCGCGGGTGGTAATTTTTTGTGCAAAACGACCGATGAAGTTTTAAAGATTATCGAGAATAGATCTAAGGTTTATAACCCTCGTAACACACTGAGTGTTGCCAATATGGGTTCATCATCATCGTCATCGTCTTGTAACATGAATGCCTTACATGATGAAACAAATGAGGAAAATCGGTTTTTCGATAGATTTGCAAATCTTATGACTCATTGGAAAGCACAAGATGCTTTGAATTCCGCATCGGTTAAAGAGGTTGATAAAAGTTGTTTATCTTGTGGTGGAGCTCATGATCTTTCCGAGTGCATTACCGCTAGTGGTAACACTTCGAGTGCTTACGTAGCAACGGGAACTTACAACCAAAACGGCCAAGGTTCTCGCCCAAATCAAGCTCCACCAAATCAAAATGCTAATAACTATTGAAACAACAATCAAAATGGTGGTTATCAAGGAAATTCACGTAATAACAACAAAGGGAATTATCAAAGTGGGAATGGAGAAGTTGCAAATCAAAACCAAAACCGTGATTTTCAAACTACTACTCAAGGTTTTCAAAATGATCACACCAAAAATCTTCAAGGAGAATTTTTGAATTATGCTAAGGCAAATGATGCTAAGTTTGATAATATGCAATGTGAAATGATTAGCTTAAGATCCGAGTTGAAAAACGAGCTTAAAAACGAACTTGCTAATGAACTTAAGACTCATGCTAATAAAATGGAAGGAAACGTTCAACGTCTTCAACAAAATCAACAAAAGATGGAACAAGGACAACATCAGATTAAGCAAGAATTGTTAAAAGCGGATGCTAGGCAATCAAAATTTGAAGACCGAATGGAAAAAATGTTTGAAGCAATCATGTGTAAACCCTCTTCCTCGGGTGGTCTTCCTAGTGATACCATTGCAAACCCGAAGGGAGAAATGAAGGTTATTACTACACGTAGTGGTAAAACTTTCAATGAACCAATCTCTCGTCCAAGTACTTCTACGGAGAAGGAAATCGAGAAAGAGTCTGAGGTGATGGTCGAAAAGGAGCATATCACAAGCCCACGAAGTACCGCTCATACCACACCAAGGGTTGAACCAATACCTATTATGGAACCCGAGATTCCAAGGCCGTTGCCTAATGTCCAACCCACACCCACCTTACCTTACCCTTCGAGACGAAACAAGGAAAAAGCACAAGAACAGAATAATTATCAATTTGAGCTATTTATGAAAATGTTTCATGATATACATTTTAATATAAGTTTTGCCGACGCTCTTATCATGATGCCTCGATTTGCCGCAAACTTCAAAAGTATGTTGAATAACAAAGAGAAGTTACAACAATCTTCTAGTTGTTCATCGGTTTTTCTTAGCCGCATACCCCAAAAAGTCGGTGATCCCAGTAAAGTTTTGATTCTGTGTGCAATACAAGATATGGAGGAATGCTAGCCTTGGCCGATCTTGGTGCTAGTATTAATTTAATGCCTCTTATGATTTTCAAATTGCTTTCGCTTCCGGCTCTTACTCCTTCGAACATGTCTATCGAGATGGCCGATCATTCTACGATTTTAGCATGTGGAGTAGCCGAGGATGTTTTCGTCAAAGTCAGAAAGTTTTACTATCCCATTGACTTTATCGTTGTAGACATTCCCATCGATCAAAAGTTCCTCTCATTTTGGGTCGTTCATTTTTGGATACATCGAGATCACTTATTGATGTTCATGCTCGAAAAATCACCCTTCGTTTCAATGAAGAATAACTTGTCATCAATGTAACACAAAACTCCAAGCTTTCTCATGTCTATTCTATTGCAACTTTAAACCATGGTGACTCAACCAATGTCATTTGCAGAGAATTTTCACCAAGAGTTTTAGGAAGTGTCAACAAGAACGATTTACCATTTCCTCCGCCGGTGGAGGTTCTGAGTGTTAAACCTAAAAATAAGAAACCGTCAATACTTGAATCAAAAAAACTTTCGCCTCACCTCGAACATTCATTCTTGAAAAGTGTTGATAAGTTGCCGGTTTCTACGGAAGATCTTTCGGATGACGAATATGTTGACCCCGATGGGGAATTTTTCTTTGTCAACAAACGTTTTGAGAACTTACCACCACCAAAACGATTTTCAAATGTGAGAATTTTTAGTGTTCCTAACATCGTCTTAGAAACACCAAATATTTTCGACATAATCAAAACGGGTTTTCATAAGGAGAGTTTAAAAGGTAAAATAGGAAAAGATTTTAAAGTTGATTAAAAATATTTTTCTATCTAACTCCGTCTTCACCACATGTTTTGAGTGCTACAAGCTCGTCTACTCCTTTTGACGATGCTTTGTGTGGTTTTAGTATAGGGGAAGCCCCTTATATTCCCCCATCCTTGTCCACCGAGGACGAGATATTCGATCACAGAATTTCATGCAAAGGGAAATCTCGGTCTTCCACCGATGCAATAAATGGAAACTATATCTATTTGCTTGGTGTGAGTCTACCTCGAGTAGCTCAAACGTTTTTTCTACCAATTGTCCCACCCTTCTACTTCTCATCTATTCTCTATAAACTCTTTGAGTTTATGGCATGTTTTGAAGTGGCGTTGATTTGTTTATCTAATGAGAACGAGGACGCCATCTTCAACCCCGATATTTTGCATCATCAAAGGACTTAGTCCTTAAATACAGGTTGCTTTTTGGGCCTTGTTTATCATGTAAGCCCCACTAAAAATTGACCATACCAAGATTTTCCCTAAAGGTTCACATTTTGAGGGGATCGAGTCGAGCTCATGACTCGGTAATAAAAAACAAGGTGCCTCGTGGGGGAGATCTCATGCTTATCCTTTTTATCCTTTCTAATAAATAATGAGAGGGGATTTGTGCCCTTCCAACTCGTTGTCTCGTGGTTGTTTGTGAATGTGTTATTTAGATCATTATCATCGCCACGATTGAAGACTCTCGTGTTCGTTTACGTGAACCTCGATCGTTTGCTTGAAGAGTTTTTCACGAATGCATGGCATATACTTTATTGTTCTAACATTTGTCTTTTAGCATAATTAATAAACGGATTTAGATATATTGTTGATCACCCTTTCCATGCTAGATCCTAAGCATTCGACTCTTCGTCTCTAGTATGGGGGTGCTCCACCTTTAGACTCGAAACATTGAGGACAATGTTTAATTTTAGTATGAGGGGGTGAATAGATACTTGCTTTGCTACGCCCTCACGTTTTCCAACTTTCAATGTTTTGTTTTATTTTGTTGCTAATAAGGCTAAAAATGGGCAAATTTTAAAAATTTTCTTAGTTTTAGTAAGTGTATTTAAGACACGAATGTATCTTTTCTGATGTGAAGAATAAGAGCTAATTTTTGACTTGATGGGCATTTGGAGCCCTTTACATTCCTTAACCCGCTCAATTCAAGTTTTGCTAGACTTTTATATAGGGAACTTTAAAACTCGAAAGTCTTAGCTCATTTGGGTTAAGAACAAGAACTTTTCGCAAGTTCCTATAATTGATCCTAGAAAGTCACTTATAAAGGGAACTATAAAATGCATCCTCTAAACATGAAAAAGTCTAAGAAAGTGCAAGATCCTATAGGTGGCTTGAAAACCCAAAACTTCGATTTGATATAGTCTTAATGAAAGCTAATCCAAATTTAGTTTTATTTTGACTTGCATGGCTAAGTATTCACGAGTCTCTTTAATTAGAGGTCGTTAAATAGTGAAGAACGAGAAATGATAGAGTTAGACAAGTGATCATGCTAAACGTAGAACATGAAAATGTTCTTTCAAAAACTCATATGTTTTTAATTGTGGCTTTTTCTCCCATAAAATCAATGCATTAGGAATAAAAATAATTGCAATAAGTAAGGTCGTACGATTTAAAAGGTTACTTAACTTCTAGCACAAGATCGTTTAAAAGTTGATCGGGGTTGAATATAGTTCATAGCCAAGGCATAACTTATTGAAGCGGGATGCGAAGATTGGTGAAGATCCAAAAAGGCCCTAACAAGGCATGAGGAGCTCTATTTTGTTGCTAAAGATCCAAGATGATGTGAAGTATCATTATTCCAAAATCAATATGAAGGATCGAGACACACGACGAAAAGAAATTACTCCCCTAAAGATCATGGAGAAAGTCTATCCAAAAAGACCCTTATAAGGTATGAGGATAAATATATCCAAGTCCGAAAAGGAGGCGGATCGTTGTATATCAAAATCCAAAACAAAGATTGAAGAAAAATGATGAAGTCGTGGTCCAAGTATGAAGAATCTCTCAAAAACGTCAAGTGAAGAAATTCCAAAATATGAAGAGAAGACCATAATTTCAAGAACGTCTTCCCAAGATTTGAAGTATGAAGTACATGCCAAATATCGGTCTGAGACATGTCTCAAATCGTGAAACGAGTTATGTCAAGATATGAACTTAAGGAGATACTCGAGAAGCCGTTTTAAAAGATTTTGTCCTTCGGCTAACTATCAATTAAATCATGCTACTTTACTTTCGAACTAATAAATACTCAAATAAGTCAATATGAATCACTTGTGATCCATGACAAATAGTTAAAAAAAATTCTAGAAACCCATTTTCTTTCATAATAACTAGGATTGCGGGGAGAAAAATTATTACACAATTTGAACGTATGAGTAGTGTTAGCATTGTGACTTGTACCAACAATGATCTCGTTTTTGCACTTAGCATGGAATGTATGACAATCAAGGATGACGAACTTTACTCTATGGGACATTTACTTTTTTCTATTCATTGACCCTAAAAGTCACACACGTGATAAAAATCATACATTATGTCTTTACACATCTTCGTAGTATTGTTGCAAGTCTTTTACTTTTCAAAAAAGGGTAATAAAATTGAATTTGGTGATGCTTAGATACTTTATTCTAGCATTACGTGAGGGCACGACAATGGCTTAGTATGGGGGAGTGATGAGATGGCAGTTATACATAATCTCATCGTTCTTTTCGGGCTTTAAATGCATAAAATGTCATAAATATACCATATATATGCTTGTATTTGTTTACTTGTGTGTTTTAGGTATGGATATCGTGAAAAAGACAAAAGATCACAAGAAACAAGGAAAAACGAACACGAGAAACGAAGCCGTACGAAGTACCGGGCCCTAGTTATGGATTTCTCAAAGAAAAACCCTTGAAGATTTGAAGATGAACAAGATTGATCCTTAATTTATGAATAAATAACACTTAATACCCTTGTATATTCATTATTACAAGTTTGGTCCCTTAAGTTTGTCAAAATTACAAAAAGGTCCTTCAACTTTGAAGATTTGGCAAGTTTAGTCCCTCAACAATTCTAAATTGTCAAAAATGGTCCCTCATGAAGTCAAAAATACATTGAAGACCTTCAAAGATGAGAAATGTCCAAGATCAATCCTCAAACTATGCAAAAATGGCAAAAACAACCCTTGAAACACTTGTTGAAAAGTTTTGTGGCCAAAGTAGGAATTTAGAAACTTTAATAACAAAGGAAAACCAAGTTTCAAGCTGAAAAACACGTTTTATATACTTTCCCAAAACACAAGGACTTATGTTGTCATTTCTGAAAGTTCAAACCAAAGAAACACGCGCCAAACACTTTTTCCCCACAAAAAACGGATCAAAGGAGTTACTGTTTCACGTGATGAACCCAGTTACTATCCCACTTAAAACAAAGGGTAAATCCAAATTACCCAGGCACATGCTTGATTCACATGCCCAGAAACCCATCCCACACTCAAAACCCCAATCTCCACTCACCAAAGGACCCCACCAATCAACCCGTCCAACAATCAAAATACAACTTCCTCTCCAAGGAATGACACGTGGCCAAATCAACAACCCACACTCATTACTTGGTCCCAAAGCTAAAATGAATGACTTGGATGCATTTAAACAGATCATCAACAAAATTCATCTAGAAGATTCAAGGGGCATTTTTGGGACTTCATAGCCTAGGGTTTTGCTTATTTCTGCCTTGTATTTGCCTATATAAAGACTCCTCAATATGTGAGAGAGCTTTTGTTCCAGTTTTACTCTTTAAACATTGTAATTCCTTTTTAAAATTTATAAAAGTTGGTATTTTAAGAAAATTGTAATTCCTTTTTATGTTTTTGAAAGTTGGTGTTGTTTAAGGGTAATTCTGAGTTCCATTTGATGTTATAAAGGTGCTTTGATCTTGTGGTTAAAGCACGTTTATGTTTGGTAAGGATTTCAAGTTTGAAAAAACCTTGAAATCAGTCATCTGTTTTTGCTATTTTACTTGTACTAACCCTTATCCAAAAGCTATAAGCCCTTGCAAGCTTGTTGACACCAAGCTAGTGAAGGTTTATCAACCTTTGGATAGGTTGTTTGTTGCTTGTGTTGAAGAAATAAAGCCCTTGAGGTTCTGCTTTGAACCATCAACCAAGGCACATTCCATCTCCTTTGTTCAAGGACCTTGGTCACTCTCAAGTTGTTGAGAGTGGTCCAAGGAGCATAGTTGATCCCTCTGGGAAGTTGTGGGGGATAGGTATAAGCTCTTTTTAAGTTTCCTCTAAAAAATCTTATGTTATTGTCTGATATGAAGTTTGCCATCTGATTTGATGTTCTTGTGTTTGTGCTTTGTGTTTTATTGTTGTTATCTGTTAGTTGTCACCTAATTGAGGTAATTGAACCATAAAATCAGTAGGTTGTGTGTAAAAATAAAAAGTTTGTTTGAAAAGGGACTAAAACAAGGTTGTTTGGATTTTTGGGATCATAAGGCCTTATGGCCTTGTGCCCTTGGTTCTTAGGGCTTGAGGAGTCTAAGCAAGTCATATGCAACAGGTTTTGGTCATTGGTTAAGGCTCAACTAGTTTGGTTAAGGTTTTCAAAGTTTTGGAAAAATCTGAATATTTTGGATTTGAAATTGGTCAAACACATCAGATCCAATAAAATCTTTGTTTGTTGGATCTAAGGTCTGAAATTTAGTTTGGGAAGATTTTAGGTGATAAGCTATCTGTGCAGTATCTGTTTGTTGAATTTGGTGGCTTATTGTGGGTGCTAGAGCTTATCAAAGTTGGCTGAAGTGGTCACTTGCATCAGCAAAGTGACCACCTCAATTTTGCCTTGCATTTTGTTATCTAGTGTATGCCCTGCTTATTTGTTGCTTGGAACTTGTTTTTGTGCTGCTTGTGAGACTATTTGGCTATTTGGTTTGCTTATCTGTGTGCTTATAAGCTAACTGGCTTATTGGCCTAATTTGTCCAGAATCTGTTGTCAGTTGGTCAACTGACCACTTGATTCACAAGGACTCTACCTTTAGTTCTTCACAAAAATTGCTTAAAACAAGGTTACAAACAATCCCTGAGCTTTTGGTTAATTTTGGTGGACTTTGACTTTTGGTCAAATAAGCACAATTTGGCTTATTTTTGAGAACTGCTTATTGGTACATGCAACAACTTGGCTTTTGTAATAGGTGTCATTTTTCTCAGCTTAATATCAAATCTGGAAAGTTACAAGTCAATTGGTTTAGCTTTTGCTAGGAAACTAGCTTATTTGTCTTTTTCAGCCAGCTTATTTGCTCCTACAGCTTATTTTACTTGGCTTTTTGTGAATTTTATGATTGATTATTCTTAGTTAAGCTATTTGTGAGCTTTTGCAAAAAGAATCAGCTTCTGAAACGCCCTAGAACTCTAACCCGACTATTTTGTCGTTTAGTGAAAAAGTTCTTTTCAAAGTTTTGGCTTATTACTTGAGCTTTTTCAAGATTTCTTTTTGAAGATGGGTTTAGAATCTAAATAAGATGTTGTGTGTTCAATTAGAGCTTATGGCATTAGCTTATGGCTTAATGGGCTTATTGGCCCATTAAGAATAAGTTGTTGACCATTTAAGTTGTGATAAGCACATTTTCAGCTTTTTCGCCTTTAGACTTTTGTGCTTAAAGTCAAATTTTGAGTCAGACTGGTGATTTTCAGCCCATTTGGTTAAGTTTGAACTTTTGGGCCCATTAAGCCCATTTAGGGGTCTGTTTTGGTTTTTCGCCCATTTGGGGGCCCATTAGGGGTATTTTGGTAATTTTACTTTCATTTTCTGTTTATTTAGGTTAAAATAAACTAGTTTGCAAGTTTTTAGAATTTTTATAATTTTTGGATTTTTAATATTATTTTAATATTATTTTATTATTAAATTTCAAATTTCACATTTTTGCACTTTTTATATTTTTCTTAGGTTTAATACATTAAAATAAGATTTTTTTTTCAACTCTTAGATTAATTTTATCTTCATTTTTCTAATTTCTAGAATTATTTTACGTTTTTAATAGATTTTAATCATTTTAAATAGTTTTATTTAGTTTTAAAATTCATAAAAATAATTTTTATTCTTATTTAGTCATTTTAGAGGTTTACAAAGTGAAAAATATTTATTTGGGCTTTTTAATAATTATTTTAATTTTTAGGGCTTTAATTAGCATTTTAAAATTAATATTTAATTAATTAAAAGGTTTAAAAAAGTTTTGATCATTTTTAAACTCTTAGTTTAATTAATTTTATTTTTGGTAATTTTTTGGGAATTTTTAGAATTAATTTTTATTTTGGCACTTTTTACGGTTTTAATTTTAGTCGTCGTAGTAATAATTTTCACGTATCCGTCATTGTATTTTCTCATCCCCTTCTTTCAAATATTAATCTCAAATCAATTACGAATTATTCACACATATATACCTCCTTGGGAAACGAACTTTCACATCATAAGGGTCTTTAGTGTTTGATTTTCCTAAAGCATCACTTAATACTTACCGCTTTTACGCCTTTTTCCTAAAAGCTGTAATTTACCACAACCAGGGACAAAATCTCCATGGATTTTGTTACTGGTCTTCCGGTTACTAAGAAGAAGAACGACGCTATCTGGGTTATTCTGGATAGGTTGACTAAATCTGCTCATTTTCTGTCGATTCGCAAGGAGCATCCGGTCAGAAATTAGCCAACATTTTCCAGAAGGAGATCATGAGACTACATGGTATTCCATCAGAAATCATATCTGACAGAGATCCCCGTTTCACATCACGTTTCTAGAAGAGTCTACAGAAAGCTTAGGGAACCAGACTTAAGCTCAACACTGCTTTTCATCCTCAGACCGACGGACAGTCGGAACATACCATTCAGACATTGGAGGACATGCTGCGATCATGTGCTCTAGAGTGGTCAGGAAGTTGGGATGATTATATATTCCTAGTGGAATTCGCATACAACAACAGCTGGCACGCTAGTATCAAGTGTGCTTCTTTTGAGATGTTGTATGGCAGAAAGTGTCGCGTCCCAATCTACTAGGATCAGGTGGGCGAACGACTGCTCAAGGGTCCAGAGATGATTGAGGTAACCAATGAGAAGGTCATTGTCGCCAAGGCAAAGCTTCAGGAAGCTCATGCTCGTCAGAAGATATGTTGATAAACGTCATAGAGATGTGCCTTTCAACGTAGGTGATCACGTTTTCCTCAAGGTATCACCTGCACGATGAGTTAGACAATTTGGAATCAGAGGGAAGCTCAGTCCTCGCTTCATCGGACCGTTCGACATCATAGAACGTGTTGGTGAAGTGTCATACCGTTTAGCGTTACCGCCTCATCTATCATACGTTCACAACATGTTCCATGTGTCCTTACTCATAGGATACAACTATCATCCAGTCCATGTTGTCCAGTATCCACTTGATCAGATTCGAGAGGATCTTTCATATGTTTAAGAACCCAAGAGAGTTCTTGAGCGGCAAGATCGTGTCATGCGGAGGAAGACGATCCCTTTCATCAAAATCCTCTGGAGGGATCATCCTGAGTGGGAAGCCACTTGGGAGACGGATGAGTCTATACGGACTTCTTACCCTCATTTCCAGTTCTAATTCGGGTATGTTTTCTTTCAGTTTACGTTTCTCCAATTTGAGGACGAATTGTTCTTTTAGAGGGGAAGAGTTGTAAAACCCGTATTAAAATCCTATGAACAGTACACGTGAACAGTAACTTATGAAAACACGATAAAATTTAAACTTTCCATTTATAATATTAATACACGTGTCACGACAATAAATAATGATCAATCATAAATATTATAAATGTGACACGATCACGAATACCAAAATCACGAATATTAAATCACGAGCATACACGACTAATTATCTAACACGGGGAAAACTTCGGGTTACCCTTAGTGGGCCCCTATGCCGCGGCTAGAGCAAGAGAAAGGAGGCCAAGTGGGTCGTTGGCCCATATCACACGTTTAATAAATTATCAGGAGAAATCCTTTTTCATTATTTTAGGTTTTCAGAAAAATTTTGTCTCCTCCTTTGTCCTCTCTTGGTACCGTCGGCCTACATGAAACAAAAGGGAAAAACCGGACGATTTTTGGATACTTGTTTAATTGTTCGTGATCATCTTTTCATTCTACACGCGTTGGTATAATCAAACCCATTTCTTTTCTTTTTAATTCTTTTGATTTCATGATATAATATAATTAATCATCAAGAACAAGAATAAAACATGTAATAGATTAATTAAATTCATGGTTCGGGTTTGGTTGTGTGTGGTTATGGTTGGACCGAGACACCAAGACCCTATATGGGGCTCGGCTTGTCTTTGTTTCCACCATCGAGAGTCCCAAGACTCTCGGCTTGGGTTGGTGTGGGCTTGGACGCAGCAAGAAACCCCCGACCAAGGGTCGGGGTGTGTTTGTTGTTCGGTTTGGGTGGAACTGAGGCACCACCGAGACCCCAAAGGGGCTCGGTTGGTTTTTGTTGTTCGGACCCGAGACAAAAGGACCCCCACATTAGGTCGGGGTATGTGTACATGTTTGGTTGATATATTTAGTGTCAACCGAGACCCCTCCAAGGTCTCGGTGGGACTTTTAAATAGCTTTTTTTTTGTAACCGTGATTTCCGACACATTGGCTTACTAATCCACTGGGTTTGAGCCCACCGCCACACAGACTCAAACCTGGTAAAGCCCTCCCTTTTCAGGAGGTTGACGTGGCCACTTCAAGTTTGTTTGCACCTAGCAGGAATTGAACTTGAGACCTCACACACTTTGGAGTGATAGCCACAAATCCTTTTGCCACTAGGCCACCCTTGAGTGGTTATTATATATAGCTTATTTGGTTCGGCTTATATTAAACACGGGCTCAGGATTCGGGTTTTTCATGAAAATTATTTTTATAAGTCATGTTATATTAAACTGTAGGTTAATTAATTTATTTAAACTAATTCATGTATAACCTAAGGTATTTTTACTTAGTTATTTAATTAAAACATGTATTTTAATTTAACGTATAGTTTAACTAATTAACCAGTTATTTAATTAATGAGCTATAACCATGACTTGTATTGTACTATTTAAACTTTAATTATTATTTATAATCCAGCTTATTTCTAATTATGGAAACTTACTATTTTTGGAAACTTTCTATTTTTAGAAGCTTACTATTTATGAAACCTGCTATTTTTAGAAAGTTACTTAGTATTACAATAAAAGTATTATAATACACTAATACATGAATAATACACAACAGAACATCATAATAACTACAGTTAACACAGTAAACAGTAAAACATGACAGAATACGTATAACAAGCTAATAATACTCGGAACCAATAAAACACATGTAATTCAGACAACTCGTACACGTCCATATTTCTTATGTAGTGTTATCCGTCGAGACGGATTAGTCTTCATCGTCTTCCTTAGCTTCTACTGGAGATAAGGTACGGATTTCTCGTCCTTCAGTAAGGATAATCTCTTTCTTCATTAGGATTTCTCGTATGCAGCTAACTATTTTCCCCAGTAGTTACAGATTAAATGCTTATGTTTCATTAGTTACCTTAGCCATATACATGCATGACCAGTTTCACCTAGTTATGGAGGTACCATAACCATAACACTAGAGGCACTAGTGTTATGACTTCACCACGGCGGAGTGATAGCTCGTGGCTTCCCTTTTTAGTTATTTGGCCATTATATTATTATATTATCATGCGGGGCGTATGGGTGCATCCTAGTTACATGTTTTAGTCAGGATTTTATGGTGAATGTGGTGCGTGCCTTGCATCCTTCACAAGGAGCTGATCCCTCCTATCCACTTACCAGTTAATTAGAGGCATCCCCTCTAATTTACATGACGAGGTCACTCCTCCAAGTATTCATACATGTTGTTGACCTCATGACCTATATTGGCTATTATGGTACATTAACTAATACAGATTCTCATAAGTAACATAAGCTATGTTTTCATAATTTAAAACCAATTAACATGACAAACAACTAGGTTTTCCAGGACTTATTCATTTCCGCTGCCATTCATGCTTTATACTCGTTATATGCTTTCATATTCTATGTCTTCCATGCTTTATTGTATATCCGTGCACTGAGCGTTATGCTCAGCTGTCTACTTTTCCATGTTCCCAAACGGCAGGTACCCAAGGACGCAAGTAGGAACTCCAGAGTATGTGCATTCGGATTGGAAGCTATCCGGCCTCTTTTACCTTATGCATTTATTCCTACTTTATCATACTTTACTTCTTTTGGACATTGTTTAGTCCTTTCCATTTACACAGTACTTATATTGCTTGCGTGTGAGTTACTAGACTACCAATGTTTGATTTCGGTATTTCTATTTATGGTCATGAATTTTTAGACATTTACCTTGCATGCTTGGATGACACGCCATAATTTACTGTAATATCTTATCCTAACAAATGGGGTGTTACACTTGCAGCTTGGGCTAAATAACACATTTTTCTACTTGTGAGGTAATTAATCTTAATTACCGTGTCAGGGTGATGCGCGATAAGTGTTGTAAATCATACATGAAACATTAACACGTGAGTGACAAAAAAGTTATTTCTGCAAAATGTGGCCGTTTGTGTTAGTTATACAAAGATATAAAGGTAGTACCAAAGAATTTCCACACAATCACACAAATGTACAAAATGGTGCCTTGTTGCTCTGATCTTGAGGGTTCATTGATGAGACTGCTTTTATACATAGTCTCATCGTCCAAATAGGGCTTAAAATGCATTAAATATCATCAAAATACCCAAATATATGCTTGTGTTTGTTGCTTGTGTATTTTAGGTACGGATATTGAGAAAATGACAAAAGATCACAAGAATCAAGCAAAAACGAACACGGGAAACGAAGCCGCACGATGAACCAAGCCCTAATGAAGAATTTTCCAAGAAAACCCTTGAAGATTTGAAGAATTATGAAGAAGGGTCCTCCAATATGGAAGAATTGACACTTTATACCCTTGTATCTTCATAATTACAAGTTTGGTCCCTAAAGTTTGTCAAAATTACAAAAAGGACCCTTAACTTTGAAGAATTGGCAAATTTAGTCCCTCAACAAAACTAAATTGTCAATATTGGTCCTCCAAGAAGTCAACAAACAAGTCAAACCTTGAAGAATGAAGAACATGCCAAAATCAGTCCTTCAAATATCATCAAATTACATGTTTAGTCCTTGTTTCAAGTTTAAAAAGTTATTGTGCCAAAAGTGTAAAATGCCCAAAGTTATTTACAAAGGAAGAAAGAATTGTGGCTGTTTTATACAAGATGAACAAGAAATGAAACATGGGGGTCCTTTTCTGGCAAACAACCTAAGATATACCCACCACTCACAAGCCTCCACGTCACCAACCTTAAACAACCCAGCCAATCACAACCTTTCCTTGGCCCACGTCAGAATCTACCTAACCTTTTTATTTAATCAGTTTAAAACTGATTATAATTGTGAGGGAAACACGTTTTTAAAATTTTAATCACCCTTAACCCAATCAAACCCCACCCTGCTTAAACTAAATACCCCATAAACCCTAATCTAATTAACACCCTAAATCAAAGGGATTTAATCCCATTATTTCCAGATCATTGATTGAGGGCTAACTAATCCTAAACCCACCCTTAAACCCCCATCACCATCACCTCACATGCTTTTACCACCCTCCCCTGCCCCACTATTCACTCCCAAACAAACAAAGTGCAGAAAATCAACGACCCACGCCCTTGCTTACACCCTAAGCTAAATGTTGGACGTCCAAGATCTCTTCTCCACTGCTGGCATCTCACATACATCCAAGAATCATCACATGGGTTTTTAACCAAGTTCAAAATTGGCATCTTCCTGGCATCTTCAAATATTCGTCAAGGGCAAAGTTGGGAGTTCATGTTATTAGGGTTTAAGTTTCCATTCAATTCTAGAAGGAATTTGTAGCCTCTATATAAAGGCATTTAGGACTTTCAGTTTTTCTGTTCTTTTTTCCTTCTCTTTGGTCAAAACCTTGTAAATCTAGTTTTGTTTAATGAAATGAAATGGTACTGAGTTGTTGACGAGAAACAAAAAGAGCCACATTTACTTTCATTGCAAGTTTACATTTTCAAGTTAAAATTTCATTTTCAGTTTTTGGTATTGATTGGAGACTCAAGTTTTAAGATTCATTGTCCAAGCTTTTTAACTGATCATATGAGCATGATATTCTTGTTGAATATCAAGCTCAATTGAGGTTGGATTGTTTGTTGATTTGGTAGTTAAGATTTTCAGAAAACCATAAAAAAATTCAGTTTTTTTACTTTAGTCAAATAAGCCATGAACAGCTTAACTGATAAGCTGGTTTGTTAGCTTATTTGCTTTGTGAACAAGCTTACTCTTTTGTTTACTTCCTTGTTTAGCAGGTTTATAATACCCCATCCATTGGAAGATATATAGGGTGTGTGTGTGTCAACTGTGACCACCACCTTCCCTTCTCTACTAGCCACCTTGTTCAAGGTTCAGCACAAGCCACCAGCTTGTGGGAGGTGACATAGCAGTCACTGTTGGGCCTGGATGTAGGCCCAACAAGGTAGCATCCTTGTTCCCTTCTTCCATTTTTCAAAAATATTTCAGTTTTATATGATTTTGTGTGAAAAGTGTTTTAGTGTTTAGATTCTGGTTTGATATTGCCTTATTGAGGTTGTTATGCATGTTAGAGTAAGTTTTAATCAGATTTGAAAAGTTTTAAATAGATTTGCTTTGAAAAATTTTGTTTTCTGAATATTAAGGGGTGTTTGGATTAAGGTTCAATTTGGGGTAAAAGACTTTAATCTTGTGTTAAAATCTGTTTTACTCACTTCTTTGGATGCTAGTAAGTGATACATGTGCTTAGGTTTCAGTTTGGTAAGAGTTTTAAGCAATTTGCATGCTAAAATATTGGCCAAATAGCATAAAATCAGTTAAGTGCCCTAAGTGACTGTTTTGTTGGAATTTGTGCTCCAAATCTGGTAAGTTGTTAGTTTATAGGTCATTTAAGGATTGTGCATTGGTTGTATGCTGTTTGAGTAATTATTGTGCAAGTTTTGAGCCTTGGAAATTCATTTGTGTGCACATTGAATCAGCAAATACTCACAGACCACTCATTTAGCCTTTATCAGAAACTTGAATTGATCTTTGTGCTTGATATTTGTGTTAGACTTGTGTTTTTTGTGCATTTGCTTGACTCCCTATACTCAACTGAGTATAGGGGTGCCCCATTTGTCCAATCAAACATCCACAAAAGCCAAAATCAAGTCCTCTTGATCAGTCTTCACAAGTGAAGATATAAGTTTTCTTTGTGTTCATAAAAATCATATCTGGGTACGTTTTTTATTTCTAAGAGCTTGATTATAGCTTGTTTTTTATTTTAAGCTTGATTTAGAGTAAGTATAAGTCACTGTTCTTGAGTTTAAAAGTTTTAAAAAAACAAAAAAAAATAAAAAGTAAAAAGGACGTGGCCAGGACTCGAACCTGCGCCACTCCTCCCACACACATACGCGTTTACCAAATGCCCTAGGGTCTTTGACTGGTAACACTTTGCAATATTTGATGCTTAAGAAGTCCTTGTTTTGTAGCTTATTTAATTAGCAGCTTATTTATAAGCTATTCCAGCTTATTTACTTAGGATTTTTACAAGTTAGCATTTTTCCTTGGTTCTTATTAGGATTTAAGACGTTTTGGTTTAAAAAGATTATTTTTCACGTGCTTAATTAATTTTCTAGGATTATTTTTAGTTTAAATTTTGAAAAGTAATTTAAAAATAGAAAAAGGTATTTTAAAAATCTGAAAAATAGTTTTTAGGTTTTTAATCATATTTTTGAGGTTTGCAAACTTTAAAATCTTGTTTAGGGCTTTTTAATAATTAATTGTGATTTTAGGGCTTTAATTAGCATTAAAAAGTCATTATTTAGTTAATTAAAAGGTTTTAGCAAGTTTGGATTTTTTGTAAACTCTTAGAATATTATTGTGGATTTTTAGTAATTTTTAGGAATTTTTAGGTTAAAATTTTAATTTTTGCACTATTTGCGGTTTTACGTGATCGCCTTTTTCGTCTTAGTTTAATCCGTCTTCGTAACCGTCTTTCTCTTCTAATCTCATTTCTTTCTTTCTCAATCATATAATCACAAATCAATATCATCTCTTAACACAACGCACTAGCCTCCTCGAGAACGAACTCACTTTTAGGGTCATTCACACACGGTTTTCCTAAATCGTCGTGCATACTTGCCCTATTTTGTCATCCTTTTCCTAAAGGGTACAAAAAAACTACAATTATTTTTGGCGCCGCTGCCGGGGAGGCGTGTTGTGTTTTGATTTGAACATTGTTGTTTTTATATAGCCATAATTAGTATTTGTATTAGTAGCACTCTACTAATACGTATTATCGGTTTTTCGTTTTTTGTGAATACTATTACTATATCGTATACGTAGAACAATAAATTTACAAGTACTCCAAATACGTGAGAAATCACAACCTTGACTTGGGAGGTCATTACCCAATCATTGTATTCGAATCTCAAACCAAAGAAAAAGGCAAAAATAGATAAATACTTTCGTGAAGCTCGATTTTGAAAAATACAAACTATAAGGTGGGTATAAGGCGGTTGTATTTCACGACCTAAAGGAAAAAGGCTCTTAAGTGCTTCGCGCCGCCTCGTTTCCTCCGCTTGCTTGTGCGTATTTTGATTTTGAGAGCTAATCGAGGGTTTTGTCGCCCAAAGTATTATTACATATCATATATATTTTCTTGGTTTCTATTGATTAAACCCTCTTGAACGATTTGGTGTTCCACCTCGTTCTAAAGTCATCGAAGGCGTTCACTTCACGTGATCGTTTTCATTCCTTGAGGCTTCTTTAATCGAGAGATTTGATTAAGGAGGAAATTTGTAGATTTGTGTCTAACTAATACATTCCAAAAAATCCAAAAAAAGTAAAAACAATCAAAAACCACAAAAAAATTGAAAAAGTAAAAACACCAAAAAGAATCTTCTTTGCTCGCCTTCTCGTTGTACGTGACGTTTATGCAAACTCGCTCCAAAGCAAGACGTGCTCGTAAACGAAGAAACAAATCAACCACTCCTTCTAGTGAGGAGTCTCCTATTGACGAACCCATTGTAGTGAAAGAAGCACCCATGGCTAATCGAACTATGATGGAGTTGCTTCAAGCACCCACCGAGGGTTATGGAGAAGCGATTGTGATTCCCGCTATCCTTGCGGAGAATTTTGAGGTTAAGACGGGTTTGTTGTCCATGATTCAAAACAACAAGTTTCGAGGTGACGAAAAGGACAACCCTCATAACCACATTCGCCAATTTAATCGTCTCACCGCCACTTGCAAGTTTAAGGACGTCTCTAACGACTCGATTAAGATGATGCTTTTTCCGTATTCCTTAGCGGGGCCCGCAAAAATTTGGTTAGAGAAAGAGCCACCCAATTCTATATTGACGTGGAAGGATCTCGTTTCAAAATTCGTGAACCAATTTTTTCCGCCCTCTAAGACTACGCATTTGAAAAACGAGATTTCAAAGTTTTCACAAGAGTATAATGAGAGTTTTTCAACGGCTTGGAATAGGTTTAAGGAAATGTTGCACGAATGTCCTCATCATGGTTTTTCCGACTTGCATCAAATTGACACGTTTTACAATGGCTTGAACGATCATGAGCGTGATTATCTTAATGCCGCCGCGGGTGGTAATTTTTTGTGTAAGACGGTCGAGGAAGCCTTGTTAATCATTGAGAATAGGTCTAAGGTCTATAGTCCTCGTAGCACGTCGAGTGTTCGTAAGGCTTCGTCTTCGCCTTCGCCTTCATTGTCACACACCGTTGATGCTTGCCAAATCGAGGCTAATTTGGAGAACAAGATTTTTGATAAGCTTAAAGGATTGTTAATTGAGTTTAAAGTTGGTGAACAACCCACTCCCGCTACGACTAAAGCGGTTGAGGTTTCTTGTATGTATTGTGGTGGAGCTCACGATTATTCCGAGTGCATTACCAATGGTGGTAACACTTCGAGTGCCTTCGCGGCCGCGGGAACTTATAACCAAAACGGTCAAGTTCCTCGCACTAATCAATTGACTCCACCGGGTTTTCCACCAAATCAAAATGCTAACAATTATCTAAACAATCAAGTTGGTTACCAAAACAATCAAAGGAACAATTACAAGGGTAATAACAACTATGGGAATCAAGGAAGTAGTAGCCAATTGCAAAATCAAAACCAAAACCGTACTTTTCAAAACACAAGTCAAGGTCTTCAAAATGTTTACACTAAAGAACTTCCAATGGACTTTTTGAATTACGCTACGGCAAATGATAAGATTTTGGAAAACATTCAAGAGCAATTGGCTAGTCAAGCTAGGGACACGGCTAAAAACACCAAGGAGTTGGCTAATTTTGTGAAGGAAAATCTTAACATGAGAAATGAGTTGAAAAATGATTTTGCTAATCAAATTAGAGGTCAAAACAATAAGATTGAACAAAGTCATGCTAGGATTGAACAAAGAATTGACCAAAAAGCCGCTAGTCAAGATCTTAAGTTTAATAGTCAAGATGCTAAGCTTAATGCCATTTTAGAAGCCGTCATGGGGAACAAAGCCTCTACTTCGAGTAGTTTGCCTAGTAACACCGTATCAAACCCGAAGGGAGAGATGAAAGTGATTACCACACGAAGTGGTAAGGCACTTAAAGAACCGACTCCTCAACCAATTACTCCAACGGTGGAGGAAATTGAGGAAGAACCCGAGGTGGTGGTTGAAAAGGAGCATATCTCAAGCCCACAAAGTACCGCTCATGCCACACCTACGGTCGACCCTTTACCAACATTGGAACCCGAGATTCCAAAGGCTATGCCTATGCCCCAACCCACACCACCCTTGCCTTACCCATCGAGACTTAGGAAGGAGAAACGACAAGAGCGCGACAACTATCAATTTGAGCTTTTTATGAAAATGTTTCGTGAGTTGCACCTTAATGTGAGTTTCGCCGATGCTTTGGTCATGATGCCTCGATTTGCCGCTAACTTTAAGAGTATGTTGAACAACAAGGAGAAATTGCACCAATTGTCTAGTTGTTTGTCGGTTTATCTTAATCGCTTACCTCAAAAAGTCGGTGATCCCGGTAAATTTTTGATCCCTTGTGCAATTCAAGATATGGAAGAATGCTATGCCTTGGCCGATCTTGGTGCTAGCATTAATTTGATGCCACTTGCAATCTTCAAGTCGCTCAATCTTCCTAATCTTACTCCTTCACTAATGTCTATCGAGTTGGCCGACCATTCCACGATTCGTGCATGTGGTTTGGCGGAAGACGTTTTTGTGAAAGTGGGGAAGTTCTACTATCCCGTAGACTTTATTGTTGTCGATATCCCCACGGATCCTCAAGTTCCTCTTATTTTAGGTCGTTCGTTTTTAGACACGTCTATGGCCTTAATTGATGTTCATGCTAGAAAGATCACCTTACGTTTCAACGACGAGGAACTTGTTATAAACGCAACTCAAAATTCTCAACTTTCTCATGTTTATTCTGTTGCTACCATAAACCTCGTTGATATGATCGACGTGGTTTGCGAGGAATTTTCACAAGAAGTTTTAGGGTTTGGTGATGAAGAAACTAGTGGCAATCCCACTATGTTAGATCCAATTCTTGATAATTCGACGCCAACCTTCACTCTATTTGAAGGTGGTGGTTTTACGTTGGAAGAATGCAATGTTCCACGTACTTGTGACGAAGACCTCGACAACGATGAGGACTTCTCGATTATCAAGGATTTCCTTAACGATTTCCCATTTCCTCCACCCGAGGAGGTTATGAGTATCGAGCCCAAATCTTCACTTGAGGAACCACCTATTCTCGAGTTGAAAGATTTACCTCCTCACCTCGAATATGTCTATTTGGAGGAGGGCGACAAGTTGCCGGTTATTATTGCGAAGGAACTTTCTAATGATGAAAAAACCACACTTGTCGATGTTCTAAAGGATCACAAAGGGGCGATTGCGTGGAAGTTATCCGACATTAAGGGAATCGATCCCAAGTTTTGTACCCACAAAATCTTAATGGAGGAGGATTTCAAGCCCACAATCCAAAGTCAAAGGAGGGTGAACCCTAAAATTCACGATGTCATCAAAAAGGAGGTCCTTAAACTCCTTGACGCGGGAATGATTTACCCTATTTCCGATAGCCCTTGGGTGAGTCCTATTCATTGTGTCCCTAAAAAGGGAGGGATGACCGTTGTGCCAAACGATGCCAACGAGTTAAATCCCACTAGACTCGTGACCGGATGGAGAGTGTGCATTGACTATCGAAAGTTGAATGAAGCCACTCAAAAAGACCATTTTCCCTTGCCCTTCATGGACCAAATGTTGGAGCGTCTTGCGGGAAACGATTTCTATTGTTTTTTAGATGGTTTTTCCGGTTACATCCAAATTCCCATCGATCCTCGTGATCAAGAAAAAACTACGTTTACGTGTCCATATGGAACGTTTGCTTATCGTAGAATGCCATTCGGACTTTGCAATGCACCGGGGAACTTTTCAAAGGTGCATGATGGCTATTTTTCATGATATGATCGAGAATACGATGGAAGTCTTCATGGATGACTTTTCCGTGTTTGGTGATTCTTTCACTTCGTGTTTGTCGAACCTTGAGAGAATGTTAAAACGTTGTGAGGAAACCAACCTTGTGCTCAGTTGGGAAAAGTGTCATTTTATGGTTAAGAGTGGAATCGTCTTAGGGCACAAGGTCTCGAAAGCGGGGATTGAGGTAGATCAAGCTAAGGTAGACGTCATCGCCAAATTACCTCATCCCAAAACCGTTAAGGGAGTTAGGAGTTTCCTAGGCCACGCGGGCTTTTATCGTCGATTCATCAAGGATTTTTCAAACCCATTACACATCTTCTTGAAAAAGAGGCACGTTTTGTCTTTGACGAAGATTGTGTACGAGCCTTTGAGATCCTTAAGAGGAAACTTACCGAAGCTCCCATTCTTGTTGCTCCCAATTGGAACCTCCCCTTTGAACTAATGTGTGATGCTAGTGATTACGCTATTGGGGCCGTTTTGGGGCAACGTCATGATAAGCACTTCTTGCCTATTCACTATGCTAGCAAGACGATGACCGAGGATCAACTTAAATACACTACAACGGAAAAGGAGTTCCTTGCCGTGGTGTATGCATTTGAGAAATTCCGACCTTATCTCGTCTTGACGAAATGAATAGTGTATACGGACCATTCGGCTATCAAGTATCTCATGGCAAAGCAAGATGCAAAGCCGAGGTTACTTCGTTGGATTCTCCTCCTTCAAGAATTTGATCGCAAAATCGTTGACAAAAAAGGAGCCGAGAATCTAGCAGCCGATCATCTTTCTCGTTTGGAAGATCCTCACCAAAGTGTTTACGAGCCCAAGGAAATCACCGAAACATTTCCCCTCGAGACACTTGGTGTAGTGAATTCTAAGCTTGATTCTTCCACCCCATGGTTTGAGGATTTTGCAAATTACCATGCGGGTAACTTCATCATTAAGGGTATGACGACTCAAGAAAAACGAAAATTCTTTCGTGACGTCAAGTTCTACTTTTGGAACGACCCTTACTTGTTTCGAACTTGTGCGGATCAAATCATCCGACGTTGTGTATTTGGCACCGAAGCTTCTAATATCCTTAGAGCTTGTCATGAGGGACCCACGGGTGGTCACCACGGTGCTAATCTCACGGCTAAGAAGGTGTTTGATGCCGGCTTCTTTTGGCCTACTATTTACCGAGATGCACAAGATCTTGTGAAGTCGTGTGATGCATGCCAACGACAAGGAAAAGCCTCACAAAAAGATGAAATGCCACAAAATATCATCCAAGTGTGTGAGATCTTTGACGTTTGGGGTATAGACTTTATGGGGCCGTTCCCATCATCTCGTGGTAATAAGTACATTCTCGTTGCGGTTGACTACCTTTCTAAGTGGGTGGAAGCTAAGGCTTTGCCCACCAATGATGCTTGTGTGGTAGTCAAGTTTTTGAAGCAATTCTTTTCTCGGTTTGGAACCCCTCGTGCTATCATAAGCGATCGTGGAACCCATTTTTGTAATGACCAATTCGAAAGGGTTCTAAGGAAATATGGGGTTACACATCGGCTTTCTACGGCTTATCACCCACAAACGAGTGGGCAAGTCGAGGTTTCAAACCGAGCTTTGAAGAGGATCTTGAAGAGATCCGTTGGGGAAAACCGACAATCATGGTCGGATAAGTTGGACGATGCTTTATGGGCCTTTAGGACCGCTCATAAGACACCCATTGGGTGCACTCCCTATAAGCTTGTGTATGGAAAGAATTGTCATTTGCCTATCGAGTTAGAACACAAAGCTTATTGGGCCCTAAAGCATTGTAATGATGACATGGAGACCGCGGGAAAACACCGGAAAATGCAATTGAATGAATTGGATGAATTGAGGGACATTGCTTATGAAAATTCATTGATTTATAAAGAAAAAACTAAAAAGTTGCATGATTCTAAAATTAAAAACCGGGTTTTTAACATTGGGGATCAAGTTTTGCTTTTTAATTCAAGATTAAAAATCTTTTCCGGTAAGTTGAAATCCCGTTGGTCCGGTCCATTCACCGTGACTCAAGTATTTCCGTATGGGACCATCGAGCTAGCTCAAGATGATGGTCCTAACTTCAAGGTGAATGGACATAGGTTGAAGCACTACTTTGGCGGGGAAGTTCCATCCTTGAACTACCTCGACCAAGTCACCTTCCCTAATGATAATTAGTATTGAGGGGATCGAGTCGAGCTCATGACTCGGTAATCAAAAATGAGGTGCCTCGTGGGGGAGTCCCATGCTTATCCTATGTACATATTATCACTTTCTAATGTAGCTTACGTGTGGGGATTTGTGCCCTTCCAACATTTGTTCTGTGGTTGTTTGTGAATTGTGGTTTTTAGATCATGATCTTCACGATTGAAGCCTCTCGTGTTCGTTTTATGGGAGCACTCGATCGTTTGCTTTGGAGACATTTCTCAATATCCATGATATATCCTTGATTGTTCTAACCTTAGGTTTTTAGCACACTTCATAAACGGCTATTAATTTATTGGTTACACCCTTTCCATGCTAGATTAGGCATTCGACTACGTCTCTAGTCTAGGGGTGTTTGCACCCCTAGACTCGAAACATTGAGGACAATGTTTAACTTTAGTATGGGGGGTGAATAGATACTTGCCTTGCCAAACCTTCACGCTTTCCAAAGTTCATCTTTTTGTTTATCGTTTTGTTGCAAAATAAGGCTAAAAATGGCCAAATTTTAAAATTTTCTCATGTTTTATAAGTGTTTGAAGACACGAATGTAGATTTTCCGATGGCGAGAATAAGAGTAATTTTTTACTCGACCGTGCGTGTTGAGCACTTAGCTTTGGTTCCTTAACTACACATTAGGCTAAGTCTCTTAAATGAGGACGAGAAATGATAGAGTTAATTATAAGTTACTATGCTAAACGTAGAGTACTCGTATTCTTTCAAAAACTCATGTGTTCTCGTTGTTTGCTTATTCTCCCTTCGCATGTAAATATTTTTTGCTTAATAAATATTGACTTAGCGGTTTAGTTAGGATTGTTGGGTTTCTAGTCTTTTCTAGTAGCTTCCGTGTAATTAAATTGGGAAGACATTAAGGTATCGCCAGCGTCACGGTTTTGAAGTATTGGCACCCGAATAATCGAAAGCTTCACCCAATAATAAGATTTCAAGTGCTCACCTAAATCTAGCAAACAATTTGAAGCCCCACAAGGCCGAAAAATCTATGCAAAATTGAAAGTGAATCAAGCCTTAATCTTCGAAGCTTTAAAGATCCAAAATTCGCTTTAGCGTGAGGATATACGTCTTTGGCTAATAAAACCACCGATGAGGCGGATAATAAAAGGCAAGGCAAGACCGAAGTCATAATAAAAGCTTCATGGCGAAGTTGAATAAAAGATGGAGGTAAACCAAAGATAATAAGGCCCTTCCGTTAGGGGGCGTATAAAAGTCTTGGTAATAAGTCTCATGTTCAAAACCGTTATAAAACCGTGTTTATCGATTCTTCTTGTCAACTTAATTTTTTAACATCGTTGTCTATTAGGAGGGGTTATTTATTTGATGGTCTTAGTTACACCGTTAGGACTCTATTTTTAGACCTAAATCTCTATTATCGCATAAGTCAACAATGTATCCCCGTGAAACATTCAAGACAAAATAAAATATAAGAGATACAACTTAGGAATAATGGGAGGATAAGTACGTGATTAGGGCATATGAGTAGTGTTAACATTACTAACTTATAATGACAATGATCTCGTTGCACGCTTAGCATGGAATTAGGGTGAAAATCGAGGACGATGAAATTATTTCTAACGAAGCATTCACGTGTTCTTATTCTATGAACCTAAACGTCCCATTTTGCGATGAAAATCATACATTATGTTTATAACACAAGTAGTAGAAATAGTAGTAGTGTAGTTAGTTTATCGTTCAATAAACGTGAATAAAAATGAATTTTGGAAGTGCTATGATACTTAATTCTAGCATTGCGTGAGGGCACGGCAATGGTTTAGTATGGGGGAGTGATGAGACTGCTTTTATACATAGTCTCATCGTCCAAATAGGGCTTAAAATGCATTAAATATCATCAAAATACCCAAATATATGCTTGTGTTTGTTGCTTGTGTATTTTAGGTATGGATATTGAGAAAATGACAAAACATCACAAGAATCAAGCAAAAGCGAACACGGGAAACGAAGCCGCACGATGAACCACGCCCTAATGAAGAATTTTCCAAGAAAACCCTTGAAGATTTGAAGAATTATGAAGAAGGGTCCTCCAATATGGAAGAATTGACACTTTATACCCTTGTATCTACGTAATTACAAGTTTTGTCCCTAAAGTTTGTCAAAATTACAAAAAGGACCCTTAACTTTGAAGAATTGGCAAATTTAGTCCCTCAACAAAACTAAATTGTCAATATTGGTCCTCCAAGAAGTCAACAAACAAGTCAAACCTTGAAGAATGAAGAACATGCCAAAATCAGTCCTTCAAATATCATTAAATTGCATGTTTAGTCCTTGTTTCAAGTTTAAAAAGTTATTGTGCCAAAAGTGTAAAATGCCCAAAGTTATTTACAAAGGAAGAAAGAATTGTGGCTGTTTTATAAAAGATGAACAAGAAATGAAACATGGGGGTCCTTTTCTGCCAAACAACCTAAGATATACCCACCACTCACAAGCCTCCACGTCACCAACCTTAAACAACCCAGCCAATCACAACCTTTCCTTGGCCCACGTCAGAATCCACCCAACCTTTTTATTTAATCAATTTTAAACTGATTATAATTTTGAGGGAAACACGTTTTTCAAATTTTAATCACCCTTAACCCAATCAAACCCCACCCTGCTTAAACTAAATACCCCATAAACCCTAATCTAATTAACTCCCTACATCAAAGGGATTTAATCCCATTATTTCCAGATCATTGATTGAGGGCTAACTAATCCTAAACCCACCCTTAAACCCCCATCACCATCACCTCACATGCTTTTACCACCCTCCCCTGCCCCACTATTCACTCCCAAACAAACAAAGTGCAGAAAATCAACGACTCACGCCCTTGCTTACATCCTAAGCTAAATGTTGGACGTCCAAGATCTCTTCTCCACTGGTGGCATCTCACATACATCCAAGAATCATCACATGGGTTTTTGACCAAGTTCAAAATTGGCATCTTCCTGGCATCTTCAAATATTCGTCAAGGGCAAAGTTGGGAGTTCATGTTATTAGGGTTTAAGTTTCCATTCAATTCTAGAAGGAATTTGTAGCCTCTATATAAAGGCATTTAGGACTTTCAGTTTTTCTGTTCTTTTTTCCTTCTCTTTGGTCAAAACCTTGTAAATCCAGTTTTGTTTAATGAAATGAAATGGTACTGAGTTGTTGACGAGAAACAAAAAGAGCCACATTTACTTTCATTGCAAGTTTACATTTTCAAGTTAAAATTTCATTTTCAGTTTTTGGTATTGATTGGAGACTCAAGTTTTAAGATTCATTGTCCAAGCTTTTTAACTGATCATATGAGCATGATATTCTTGTTGAATATCAAGCTCAAGTGAGGTTGGATTGTTTGTTGATTTGGTAGTTAAGATTTTCAGAAAACCATAAAAAATTCAGTTTTTTTACTTTAGTCAAATAAGCCATGAACAGCTTAACTGATAAGCTGGTTTGTTAGCTTATTTGCTTTGTGAACAAGCTTACTCTTTTGTTTACTTCCTTGTTTAGCAGGTTTATAATACCCCATCCATTGGAAGATATATAGGGTGTGTGTGTCAACTGTGACCACCACCTTCCCTTCTCTACTAGCCACCTTGTTCAAGGTTCAGCACAAGCCACCAGCTTGTGGGAGGTGACATAGCAGTCACTGTTGGGCCTGGATGTAGGCCCAACAAGGTAGCATCTTTGTTCCCTTTTTCCATTTTTCAAAAATATTTCAGTTTTATATGATTTTGTGTGAAAAGTGTTTTAGTGTTTAGATTCTGGTTTGATATTGCCTTATTGAGGTTTTTATGCATGTTAGAGTAAGTTTTAATCAGATTTGAAAAGTTTTAAATAGATTTGCTTTGAAAAAATTTGTTTTCTGAATATTAAGGGGTGTTTGGATTAAGGTTCAATTTGGGGTAAAAGACTTTAATCTTGTGTTAAAATCTGTTTTACTCACTTCTTTGGATGCTAGTAAGTGATACATGTGCTTAGGTTTCAGTTTGGTAAGAGTTTTAAGCAATTTGCATGCTAAAATATTGGCCAAATAGCATAAAATCAGTTAAGTGCCCTAAGTGACTGTTTTGTTGGAATTTGTGCTCCAAATCTGGTAAGTTGTTAGTTTATAGGTCATTTAAGGATTGTTCATTGGTTGTATGCTGTTTGAGTAATTATTGTGCAAGTTTTGAGCCTTGGAAATTCATTTGTGTGCACATTGAATCAGCAAATACTCACAGACCACTCATCAGCCTTTATCAGAAACTTGAATTGATCTTTGTGCTTGATATTTGTGTTAGACTTGTGTTTTTTGTGCATTTTCTTGACTCCCTATACTCAACTGAGTATAGGGGTGCCCCATTTGTCCAATCAAACATCCACAAAAGCCAAAATCAAGTCCTCTTGATCAGTCTTCACAAGTGAAGATATAAGTTTTCTTTGTGTTCATAAAAAATCATATCTGGGCACGTTTTTTATTTCTAAGAGCTTGATTATAGCTTGTTTTTTATTTTAAGCTTGATTTAGAGTAAGTATAAGTCACTGTTCTTGAGTTTTAAAGTTTAAAAAAAAAGAAAAAAAAAATAAAAAGTAAAAAGGACGTGGCCAGGACTCGAACCTGCGCCACTCCTCCCACACACATACGCGTTTACCAAATGCCCTAGGGTCTTTGACTGGTAACACTTTGCAATATTTGATACTTAAGCAGTCCTTGTTTTGTAGCTTATTTAATTAGCAGCTTATTTATAAGCTTATTCCAGCTTATTTACTTAGGATTTTTACAAGTTAGCATTTTTCCTTGGTTCTTATTAGGATTTAAGACTTTTTGGTTTAAAAAGATTATTTTTCACGTGCTTAATTAATTTTCTAGGATTATTTTTAGTTTAAATTTTGAAAAGTAATTTAAAAATAGAAAAAGGTATTTTAAAAATCTGAAAAAATAGTTTTTAGGTTTTTAATCATATTTTTGAGGTTTACAGCTAAAAAAGTTTTCAAAAATATTTTTGATTTTATAGGATTTTAGGGTTTTTAACCAACTTTAAAATTTAATATAAAATTATTAAATAGGTTTTAGAAACTTTTAATTGCATTTTTGTCTTAGTTATATTATTCTAGATTTTGGTAATTTTTTAGAATTTTTTTATAAACTTTGAATTTTTTTGAATATTTTAATATTATTTTATTATTAAAAATTGAAGTTTGATTTTTTTTAAGTTTTTACATTTTTCCTAGGTTAAAGACACTTAATTAGGAGTTTTGTAACTTTCCAAATATTTTTAGGACTTTTCAATTATTATTAATTTAAGTTTTAATTGATTTTAATAGTTTTTAAGTGTTTAAAAATAGTTTAATTTGGTTTTAAAATTTTAAAAAATACTTTTTAGCTTAATTAGGTTATTTTTGAGGTTTACAAACTTTAAAATCTTGTTTAGGGCTTTTTAATAATTAATTGTGATTTTTAGGGCTTTAATTAGCATTAAAAAGTCATTATTTAATTAATTAAAAGGTTTTAGAAAGTTTGGATTTTTTGTAAACTCTTAGAATATTATTGTGGATTTTTAGTAATTTTTAGGAATTTTTAAGTTAAAATTTTAATTTTTGCACTATTTACGGTTTTACGTGATCGCCTTTTTCGTCTTAGTTTAATCCGTCTTCGTAACCGTCTTTCTCTTCTAATCTCATTTCTTTCTTTCTCAATCATATAATCACAAATCAATATCATCTCTTAACACAACGCACTAGCCTCCTCGAGAACGAACTCACTTTTAGGGTCATTCACACACGGTTTTCCTAAATCGTCGTGCATACTTGCCCTATTTTGTCATCCTTTTCCTAAAGGGTACAAAAAAACTACAATCATTCATTAAGCATGAATATTTGCTTTTTCATGTGTTTTCCTTCTAACGACCCGAAATACCATAGGTGATAACGTGTAACCTTTATCTCGATCTCCTAGTTGTAGTGTCTATGCTTGTGTAATAAGAATATGGTTGACACACATACAGTGTAAAGTCTTGGTTTCGGTGCTATATATATATATATATATATATATATATATATATATATATATACATGAAACCAACATATGTTATAGCATACTTTTTTTTACATGGATATAGGAATGATTTATTAGTATAATTCAATAATAAGATTTATTTCAGCAAATTCGACGTTACAGTTTATATACAGAAAAGTCAGACACTTTGAGTAATAAAATACTGTGACTCAATTATATATATGTTGCTTTGGTTGTGACTTGTTTCAGAAACAGGCGCGGAACTTGATGTAGTAGCATCAATGTGGTGTGTTTATGCACTGTAATTAGTATATTTGCCATGTCTTGTGTTATTCCTTAAAATTCACTTGGCAGGTAAAATCAGCAGCATTCAAACTGCCATTTTGCTTACACATTCTATAGGATATGCCATGGTACTATTCTTGTTAGGCTTATGGAACCTTTCTAAAGTATACTATATTCTCAACCCTTTTCTAGCTTACTCCATTAGTCCATTCGCCTCAAAACAACCCCGTTGATGTGCCATTATGTGTAGGATATGCCAAGGTACGAACAATATTATCCGGAAGATCAAGAATCAGAATTTTATAGCAGTATTCAAATTATAACTTACAGTACCTATTCAAACTAGCTACAACAGAATATTATAAAAACTTTAACTTCTAACAACGAATCTTGATTCATGGTTTCTTTATTGATGAGTACATGTTATATGAAAGATGATTAACAAAAAGATTAGACTTATAGTGTGGCTAAAGTGAATGCATGACAACATTATCTTTTCAATGGAACTTTATGTTCTCCATTTTCCTCATCGTTGTGACATCCACTATAGTGTAAGAATATATGCTTCATATTTCATTTATTCGATTCATTTTTCATATTGATGTCTTGTAGTCTGATCACCAAGACAACATAATACCAATGATAGTCTTACCCTTACGTTTCGTTGTCTCTTTGAAACACAAAAGGTCGGTATAACATGAATCTGATGTTCGCTGCTAATTGTCATAAATCACGCTATGACAACTTTATACAATATGCGTAAAATGTAGTACAATGAGAATTGTCTTGAGGATATTCGATGTACACAAGAATATTTACATAATTTCTCAGTCTATAAATTGCTCAGAAAAAAAGAACGATATATAGTATCATAAAACGGTGAATAAATTGGAAGGTTTTCCAATGTATGGATGCATTACTGGGCGATTACTCCTTTGGCAGTAAGTTTTCATACTTCTACCGCCAAGGGAGATTTGCCCTGCAATTCATCTGCTACGACAAGTCACTTAGACAAGGTAATCCTTTCAAGTATTGCGTTTCAAGTCAAGATGGTATGTCTAAATATTCCTAGAAGAAATATTATTTTGGTTATTCTGATTTATCATATGGTAGCTTGTGGAATTGGTAGTTACTAATTTTTGGTTGTTATAGCAACTGTTTTCTATCATTTCCTGTTTTAAGCACAAAAAAATTAAATCCACCTAGATTTGGATTCATATATTTCCTTCTCAAATTTTTGTCAATTACTTACATCCTTTTGTCTGGATTCGTTAGAGTAACCTTTCTGTTGGTTGGCATGAATTGGCGACTTCTGAAAGCAGATGGACTGAAGTTTATTTATCGGCACTAAAGCCTTCGCATCTGGTTTATCCTCGCTACACGTTTATTTATCGGCACTAAAGCCTTCGCAGCTGGTTTAACCCTGTCTTCCTAAAAAAACCCTTGGTCCAACTTCCACTTTTCAGGTTTCATTACAATGATGGCTGCTTTGACCACATTGCTTGCTGACTTCATTAGCACTCAGTTTTATGAGGGAAAGAGTGTGGTTTGGATGAAGATGGCTGTGAGGCTAATCACACACATGACAATTCGAAGAACATTTAACTCACTCAACCTTAGTTCACTTCATACAGGTATTGGAACTTGGAATCGTATCACGTTCAATAATCATCGGTCTATCACTACGCGTTTCACAAAGTCCATGGACAATAAGACCATTGATCTGTGTGTGATATTTCCATCAGCTCCTTGAACGGTTTGCATTGGCTAGCTGCACCTCATAGGCTAGATTCAGCATCCTTCGTTCGACATTAATGGCATGTCAAATTGCCATAACGGCTCTTATAAGTATCTGCATATATAGAGGTATCTATTCATTTTTCAATCCTAATAGCCCTGAAACTTTGGTTATTGAAGGTATCTTTCTTGAATACAAGGATGAAAAAGTATTTGGGGATCAATTAGTGTCGTTTTTTGCACTTTTTCTTGGAACTGGATTGATAGATTCTCTGGCAGGCTTGGGTGTAAACATAACACTTTTTTACTTGTGATGTAATTAATCTAACTCGATCCCGCCTTCTTTTTATTTTGCGGTAACTAATGTAAATAACACTTGATAGGTGTATAATTAACAGACTAATATATGACACAAAGTTCATATTGTAAAGTTTGTTTCATCTTGAAAAGTTCTCTAGCTTGTGGCTTACGTAATTGTTTATAGGCATGAATATTTAACAGGTTTTGGCCTTTTGTCTTAGATTTTTGTTAACATGAGGGATGTTTTAATATATTTGTTTGTATAGAATAAATTTCATACAAACTGCGAAAAAAATGTTAATGGAAACTGAAATGGCATAATGTACCAGCTTTTTGAATTTGCTGATCAATCTGGATTCGTCAAACACTCTGGTACATGGTTAGTATTCAAACCTCAAAAACCATAAGTGTGAAATATTGTCTGCTATAATCTATTTAGTTTCTTGCTATGTTAATTGTTCGACATAACATGTGCATTAATTGTTGAATCCAATTAGCACACATGATATAGCGTACACATCTCTTCGTTTGTAACGTCTTTCCTTCTTACGAGCTAAAAACCCATGGTTGATATAGTGTAACCTTTATTCCTCCTAGTTGTATTTTTGGCGCTTGTGTAATAAGAACGCAAATAATACACGCGCAGTCACTACAAAAACTGATCCATTTCTTCAGATTTTTTAACTCATAAGTACACACTTATAAATGTATAATATATCAAAGTACACGTTTCCTTGCTGGTGAAAAAATTTTGTGTGAAAAATTATAAAAAAATCAAAAAATTTGCAAATGTGTACAAAAAAAAATTTGAACTGGCAAATGGAATTAAGAAAAAAGAACTAGAAACAAACTAGATATAGTTACAACATCGAAGAATCTTGAAGATTTTGTTGGAAGAGAAGAGTGGTCTGCCAAATAAATTACATCGTGAAGGTTTTGAAGAGACGTGCTGAAATGTGTCACCATTTTAAAACATCTTTCCAACTGTCTCTTGCTATCTCGCAATGTAAAAAACATGATTTTCAGGTTGACCCGAGTCTCCTATGATATAGAATATAATGTGAAGAATTCTACTATTTGTTGTAGCGATTACACTATAAGATATATATGTTTCAGATTTCTAACTATGCATGAAAACTACATAGCCCTATTTCTAGATATATACCAATGTAGATGATTGAAAACATCTGTCATGTCTTATGTTATTCCTTAATTCAAGATACTAAACAATTAAAGTATACTTTACTTGTCATTTAAAACCACCCGTCAAAACGACATTCATCTCACCCTTCATATATCTGATATGCCGAGGTACAATACTTGTTAGGCTTATGGAACCTTTCTGAAGTATAACATATTCTTAACATCTTTTACTCTTTTGGATATCTAGATGCTTTTCTAGCTTGGTCCATTCGCCTTAAAACAACTTGATCGCATACATTTGCTATTGTGTAGATCAAGAATCATAATTTTATAACAGGTATGTGAAATATTAGTATCAAACTTCTTTAATGTGTTTAGGTCGCGTGACCAAGCTTCTTTAATATGTGTGAGATTTCCATCAGGTCCTTAAACGGTTTGCATTGGCTAGCTGCGCCGTACAGACCAGATTCAGCATCCTTCGTTGGACATTAATGGCATGTTAAATTGCCATAACGGCTCTTATAAGTATCCGCATATAGAGAGTTACCTCTCCATTTTTCAATCCTAATAACCGTAAAACTTTTGTTATTGAAGGTATCTTGAATAAAAGTGTGAAAAATAATTTGGGTGATCAATTAGTGTCGTTTTTGCACTTGTTCTTGGAACTGGATTGATGGATTCTCTTGCAGGCTTGGGCGTGTTGGATCACAAGTGTATGTTGACAGTGAAAATTAAAGAGGAATATATAGTGATTGCTGGAAGATTGATTTCATTAAGGGAAAAACATACAATACTGAAATTAATGATAAACTACTGCTCCTACCTTGCTTAAATATGAAAACACAACTGAACAAGTAAAGTATAAACATAAGACCAGGAGATAAAAGTGCAGCCACTTCCTCCACTTATTTGACTACTCCAGGGATAATCCTAGAGATACGGTCTTCCAATCGAACGTGCAGAATACCTATTCTTATGTGTTGTTGGGCCACATAAAGACTTGCTGACTGGGTCAAGTTTCTGTTCTGGACCAGCCCAAGTCCAGTTTACAGTCCACAATCTCCCCCTTAAACTGGACCAAGCTCGGTGTTAGTCAAACCGAGTTTGTATCGCATTTCAATGAACTTCACTAGTCCCAATGCCTTAGTAAAGATGTCTGCCCTCTGATCGTTTGAGTTAACATGTTCAACAATCACCTGTCCTTGTTCAACACATTCACGTATGAAGTGAAAACGGATGTTAATGTGCTTACTTCTTCCATGAAAAACAGGATTCTTCATCAAGGCAATTGCTGATTTGTTGTCAACAAACAGGGTGATTGGTTCAGCGTGTTTACCCGTTAGTTCCTTCACTAGATTTGCAAGCCAAATAGCTTGACATGCTGCTGATGTTGCTGCCATAAACTCAGCTTCACAAGAAGATAAAGCAACCGTCTTTTGCTTCTGAGATTGCCATGTAATTGCATTCCTTCCAAGGTAGAAAATCATACCGCTCGTACTTTTACCACCGACAGCGTCACCACCATGATCACTATCACTGAACCCGACTAAGTCTTTGAATTCAGATCCTTTCTCATAATTGAGGCCGTAATCAAGAGTGCCTCTAATATACCTTAGAATACGTTTCACAACTTGAAAGTGCAAAGTTGTAGGTTTTTCCATAAAGCGGCTTGCTATCCCTACACAATATGACAAATCTGGACGAGTGTGAGTTAAGTACCTTAAGCATCCAACCAATCGCCTATATTCAGTAGAGTCAATCTCTTCGCCACCTTCGTCTTTATCGACCCTCAACTTAGGTTCCATGGGACTTTTCGTTGGGTTGCAATATTGCATTCCAAACTGCTCCAAAATCTTCTTTGCATAACATGTTTGCCGCAAAGCTATTCCCCACTTCTTTTGTGAAACTTCAATTCCAAGGTAATAAGCTAATAATCCCAGGTCACTCATTTCAAATTCATTCTTCATTTGCTCCTTGAATTCGATAATATCCTGTGTGTGTGACCCGCTAATAATTAAGTCATCAACATAAACTCCAACAATAAGAGTTTTACCTTTGGTGTTTCTGGTGTAAACGGCCGGGTCTTGGGAGCTTTTCAAAAACCACAACCCTTTCATGGTTTTGTCCAACCGCACATTCCAAGCTCGAGGGGCTTGTCGTAAACCATAAAGAGCCTTGAAAAGTTTAAGCACTTTATCACTTTGACCTTTCTTGACGTACCCTTCCGGTTGAGTGACGTACACCTCCTCCTTGAGGTCTCCATTGAGAAAAGCTGACTTGACATCTAAATGGTGAACACTCCACCCATTTTGAGCTGCTAAGGCAAGAATAAGCCTTATGGTGTCGAGTCTAGCTACGGGTGCGAAAACTTCATCATAATCCACCCCCTGTTTTTGCACACACCCTTTCGCGACGAGACGTGCCTTATACTTAACCACATTTCCCATGTTGTCTTTCTTCACCTTATAGACCCACTTCAAAGCTATTGCTTTATGACCCGGTGGCAAGCTAGTAAGCTGCCACGTCTTGTTCTTTTCGATCGCATCCAACTCAGCTTGCATAGCCTCCTGCCATGCCTTATGTGCCACTGCTTCTACAAATGTTGAGGGCTGATCCGTTTCAGCCATCATAAGTTCTTCGGGTTCAAGTGTCACCTCATGAGTTCTAGCATAAACATTATCTAAGGAACGGAACCCTCGAGGTCCAGTAGCATTTGGGGAGTTACTTGAATGTGATGAGAAGGGGGAAGAAGGGTCAAAGGTTGCAATGTTTGGGTCTGAATTGGCTTGCACATCTTCGGGGTAGGGCTGTCCCGAAAACGCAGTTTCAAATTCGGGATTTTCTTGTTGGTTAAGTGTGGTTTCGGGGCTGTTTTCTGGAGTTTCTAATGGTACTTCGGATTGTGGTTTGATTATAGTAAAGGTGTTTGATACTGGTGTCTCCTCCTTCATGTTTTTACACCAATCCCAACTCTCTTTCTCATCAAACACAACATCACGACTGACCCGCAACTTCCTCTCTTGTGGGTCATACAAACGATTTCCTTTTGTTCCATCTTCAACTCCAAGATACACCATCTTCTTACCCCGATCATCAAGCTTTTTTAAGTGCCCACCTGTATATTTAGCAAAAACAATACAACCAAAAATCTTTAAATGTTCAAGATTTGGCTTTTTACCATACCAAGCTTCATACGGGGTGATGTCGGGAAGCGACTTTGATGGTAAACGGTTGAGAAGATAGACCGCGTGTCTAACAGCTTCACCCCAGAATTCTCCAGGTACTTTCCTTCCTTTAAGAAGGCTCCTTGCCATCTCCATTACTGTTCGGTTTCGCCTCTCCACAACTCCGTTTTGCTGGGGCGAATAAGGGGATGTCAAATGCCTTGTAATACCATTTTCTTCACAAAAATTTGCGAACTCCTTTGATGTGAACTCTCCCCCGCGGTCGGTACGAAGTGTCTTTATTTTATAACTCGAGCTTTCCTCAATCATCTTCTTATAGCGTTTAAATGCATCAAAAGCTTCAAACTTTCCAGAAAGTGTATACACCCATGACCACCTGCTAAAATCATCAATCAAAAGCAGAAAATACTTACTTCCCCCGACAGTTGTGGGTGTGATCGGGCCACACAAATCAGCGTGTACAAGCTCGAGGGGTTTTTTAGCCCGAAACACCGCTTGTTGTGGGAAAGGAATTCGGGTTTGCTTTGCTAGAACACACCCTTCACACACCTGATTTGGGTGAGTTATCATGGGGACACCTGTTGCCATATTCTTCTCAACCAATCTCCTTAGCGAGTAAAAGTTCACATGCCCGAGTCTCAAATGCCATATCCAAGCTGGTTTGTCCCGTTTTGCAAGAAGACAAGTAGAATGACCTGTTTCTAAGAAAACTTTATAGAGACGGTTCGGTGATCTTTTCACCCTCATAAGAAGATTTTTGCTTCTATCAAAAACTCTTAATAAGGACCCTACTAATTCAATCCGACTCCCCTGTTCTGTCATTTGACCAAGACTAATAATATTACTTTTTAAACTTGGAATAAAGTATACCTCATTAAGGAGTCTTTGATCACCATTTTTGCAATCAAATAAAACAGATCCTTTCCCCATAATAGCTACTGTCGAACCATCTCCGAACTTTACTCTACCCGAAACACTTTCATCCAGCTCGTGGAACTTCGAACGTTCTCCCGTCATGTGGTTGCTAGCACCGTTGTCGAGATACCACACATCAGAGTTAACTCGAGGTTCACCCGTTTGAAGAAGATTGGCTGTAACTTTCTCTTCATTCAAAAACACTTCACCATAGGAATCCTCTTGTGAAATTGCCATCATCAAAGTAGGTTCTTCATCAACACTTTGAGTGAGGTTAGCTTCCTCAGCTAGCCTTTTTCTTGGACATTCGGATGCATAATGGCCAAGTTCGTCACAAGAAAAGCATTTTACTTTGCTCTTATCTTTCTGGACATGCTTTTGATCATTCCAATTTGTTTTGACATCATGACCATCACCTCGACCACGGCCACGTCCGCGACCTCGGCCTCGACCCCGACCTCGGCTACCATAACCTCCTCTTCCTCTTGGAGCACTCTGCGAGTCCCTCTCCTCGGTTCTTTTGGACCGTGATAACCACTCGGCATGAGTGAGTAGTAGTGTTTGTTCTCCTTTTGGATCTCCATAACCTCGGAGTCTCTCTTCATGGGTCTTGAGACGACCCACTACCTCTTCCACTGTCATAGTCTTCAAGTCCCCAAACTGTTCAATCGAAGTTACGATTTGCATAAATCGTATCGGAACAGCCCGTAGGAACTTTTTCACCACCGTAATCTCCTCGATCTTGTCACCTAGAGATCGAATACCCGTCACAATGGTATTCAGTCTCATCGCAAACTCGTCCACTGATTCACTGTCTTTCATTCGGATCACCTCGAAGTCGCTTCTCAAGGTTTGTACTTTAGCCTCCTTTACCCTTTCTGCTCCCATGTGCATAGTACGAAGCGTCTCCCACGCTTCCTTAGCCGTATCCTTATCGGCTAACATTAGTAACACATCTTCTGGAATCGCCTGATAAATGGCGGCTAGAGCCATCCGATCTTGCCGTTCGTCAACCCCTTCTCCTTGAGTGGCATCCCACACTCCTTGTGCTTGCAAGTTCACCCGCATCTTAATAGCCCACACAGCATAATTTGTCTTTGTGAGCATCGGATAACGAAGGGTGACACTACCCTCCTTTCCGGTCCCTTGAACATCATCATTAATTGAAGAAGATGAACTTGCTACCATGGTTGTTCTTGGCATGCACTTGACCATACACTAACACAAGCTCTTGATACCAATTGTTGGATCACAAGTGTATGTTGACAGTGAAAATTAAAGAGGAATATATAGTGATTGCTGGAAGATTGATTTCATTAAGGGAAAAACATACAATACTGAAATTAATGATAAACTACTGCTCCTACCTTGCTTAAATATGAAAACACAACTGAACAAGTAAAGTATAAACATAAGACCAGGAGATAAAAGTGCAGCCACTTCCTCCACTTATTTGACTACTCCAGGGATAATCCTAGAGATACGGTCTTCCAATCGAACGTGCAGAATACCTATTCTTATGTGTTGTTGGGCCACATAAAGACTTGCTGACTGGGTCAAGTTTCTGTTCTGGACCAGCCCAAGTCCAGTTTACAGTCCACAGGGCGTAAATATACCAGTTTTTACTTGTGATGTAATTAATCTAACTCGATCCCGCCTTCTTGTTATTTTCAGTAATTAATGTAAATAAATAATGATACGTGTATAATTAACAGACTAATGACTCAATGTTCATATTGTAAAGTTTGTTTCATTGTGAAAAACTCTAGTAGCTTTCGTAATTGTTTATAGGCATGAATAACTTAACAGGTTTTGGCCTTTTGTCTTAGATTTTTGTTAACATGAGCGATGTTCTAGTATAAGTGTTTTTATAGAATAAAATTTTCATACGAACAGCGGAAAAAATGTTAATGGAAAACTGAAATGGCTAACGTACCAACTTGATTGAGAACATCTGTCAGTCTTATGTTATTCCTTAAAACATACATTACTTTGTCATTTAGAACTACCCATACAACGACATTCATCTCACCTTTCATATATCCGATATGCCGTGGTAAAATACTTGTTAGGCTTATGGAACCTTTCTAAAGTAGAATATATTCTCAACATCTATTACTCTTCTGGAGATCTATATGCTTTTCTAGCTTGGTCCATTCGCCCTAAAACAACCTGATCGCATACATTTGCTAATGTGTATTGGATATGCCAACATACAGACAATATTATACAGAAGATCAAGAATCATATCTATAACATGAAATATTAATATTAAACTTTTTTAATGTGTTTAAGTCCCGTGATTAAAAGAATCGCAAGTATTCAAACTAGCTCGTTAATTTAACTAGACGATTATAAACTTGAATGAAAGATTATCATAATAATAAGTTAAACTTGAACCTAAAGTGAATACATGACAACATTATCATTACATTGGAACTTTACATTCTCCATTTTCCTCATAGTTGCGACATCCACTACAGTGAATAATATATGCTTTATATCTCGTTTTACTTCATTCCTTTTACATATTGATGCCGTTTACATATTTAAACGGTCTAACAGATGTCTAAAGCCAAGAAAACATAATATGAATGATAGTCTTACCCTTACGTTTCATTGTCTCTTTGAAACACAAAAGGTCGATAAAACATGAATCTGATATTTGCCGCCAATTGTCATCAATCACGCTATAATAACTTTTAATATACAATGTGCATAAAATGTCGTCCAATGAAAATCGTTTTGAGGATATTCTGTGAGCACAAGAATATGTATATAAATTCTCGGTCTATAAATTGCTCATGAAATAACGATAGTATCGAAAAAGTGTGAATCAACTGAAAGGTTTTCCAATGTAAGGATGCATTACTGGGTGATTACTCCTTTGGCAGTAGGTTGTCTTACATCTACCGCCAAGGAAGATTTGCCCAGCAATTCATCTGCTACGACAAGGTATGGTCCTTCCAAGGATAGTGTTTCAGGTACAGATTGTATCAGTATGTCTAAATATTCCTAGAAGAGATATATTGCTTGGATGTTTGTTTTGAGTATCCTGATTCATCATACCAATTAGTCAAATTTATTCAGTTCATGTTTGTTTCTTATAAAGTGTTGATTATTCTGTTTGTAAATTAGTTGTTAATATCACGTAATATAACAATGCTTTTGCGAGTAACAAGAATGACTCCGATTTCTTTTCATAAACACAATTCTATAAGATCATATCAACTATCAGTTAAGCAAAAAGGTTCAGAAACATAATTAGTCATGTTAAAATGTTTTACATTTGTTTATGTCAATAACTTGTAATATGTTTTGTTCCAAAAAAAAAACTTGTAATATGTTGAATTGCTGTAGTCGCCCATTTAGGAGTATTTGAGGAATGAGTTTGAATGTGCTTTCTAGGATTTAGATTCGATCGATCCATACTAATGAGAACATGGATAAGGTGGAAGAGCTTGAGGAAGATTAGATGACTCAACTAGAGCATGCAAAGCGACACAAGTCCAAGAAATTGTGAACGGAGCATTAACTGTTTAGGATCAACTCATCATGAGTGGTCAACCGGGAGTGGTGAAGAAGTTTCTCTAAAGTGAGCCACGTCGCGGTCGATCCCTAACCAGATATTTTTAAAGTTTCTGTATTCTGTTTGATTATTGTATTTTAAGAGTTTTGTAGTTCATTGTTTTTTAAAGTTTCAGGTCATTGTTTCTTACATTTAAAGTAACAATTAAATCGACTTGTAATCGCTAAATGATCCTTTGTGATTGTGATGGTCTCTTGTTAGGGTTTTACCACATGTGAATTTCCGTGGAATATTTCGGTTGGAGATTTATGAATGTAAACTTATCTTCCTTTGAGCTAGCCTTGCTTACTCTAGTATTATGGTTGTTAGCAAAAAAATTTGTTTGTTTCATGTTTTAAGCATATAATCTATTTGTAGTTTCATTTGTATTCATAATATAGGGACCCTTTTGTAGCAAATTTTCTGTATCAAATGTCAACAAATAGTTGCAGTGATTCACATGTGGTTGAAGCATGCCGGGATGAAATACTGCTTACTTCTCAAGTTTGTGGCAATTCCTTCCATTCTTTTGGCAGGATTCAGTGAAGTATCCATTCCATTAGTTGGCAAGAATTGATAAATTTTGCAGACACTAGTTTCTTTATCGCCACAAGTGATGTGCACACATGCTACCAGATCCATTACACAACTTCACATTTACACAGGTATATCACATTCAATCACCGCGTATCACTACGTGTTTCAAAATCGAAGAAAATGACACCATGCAGTGATTGGTGCATGCAATCATGCATTATCTTTCCATCAATTCTTTGAAGGGTTTGCATTAGCTAGCACCTGCATCTCACAGGCCAGATTGAGCATCCCTAGCTCTTTCGGCGTTAGTGGCAGCATAGGCACATGTCGCATGTATCTCTTCATTTTGCAATCCTAAAACCCCAAAAGCTATGGTTATTGAACGTATCTTGGAGACTTGGACACTACTCCTGCTGGATTCTAATTTATATAGCTATAAGTTAGTGGATTTGATTGCTGCTGAATCCTTGAGTAAAAGGATGAAAAGCAATTTCGGGGAGCAAATTGTGTCTTTTAAAGTTCTTTTTCTTGGGGCTGGATTAATGGTTTCTCCTGCAGCTTGGGCTAAAAGCTAGACATTTTTCTACTTCTGATGTAATTAATCTTACTGTGTCCCACATTTTCAGGCTGCTGGGCGGTAAGTGTTGATGTAAATAATACTTGAAACATTAACACATGAATGACAAAAAAGTTCTTTCTGCAAAATGTGGCCATTTGTGTTAGTGATACAAAGATACAAAAACAATTCGAATTTATATCCATACAAAGTTATAAATGTACAAAATGTAGCCTTGTTGCTCTGACCTTGAGGGTTCATCAAGCATGAATATTGGCTTTTTCATGTGCTTTCCTTCTAACGACCCAAAATTCGATGTTACAGTTTATGCTTGGGTGTAATAAGAATATGATTGACACACGGACAGTGTAAAATCTTGGTTCTGGAGCTATATATGAACACAACATATATTATTGCATAATTTTTTTAAATCGACATAGAAATGATTTAGTATAATACAATGAAAAGATTTATTTCGGCAAAGTCAAACACTTTGGTCAACTGATGCTAACTAAATAGGAAAATACTAAGTGACCCGATTATACCATCTAAATACATTATATTATGTTGCGTTTGATAAATAATTAAGCTGTTATGGAGAAGCAAGCAAATCTTGCTTGGTTGTGACATGTGTTTGGAAACAAGCGCGGAACTTGCTGTAGTAGCATCAATGTGGTGTGTTTAGTTATGCACTCTAATGAGTATGTGTCATTTCTTGAGTTATTCCTTAAAATCAGCATTCAAACTGCCATTTTTCATACCCGTTGTAGTATAGGATATGCCATGGTACAATTCTTGTTAGACTTATGGAACCTTTCTAAAATAAAACATATTCTCAACCCTTTTTCTCTTTTTGAGATCTAGATGCTTTTCTAGTTTACTCTATTGATGTGCCATTGTTATTGGATATGCCAAGATACGAACAATTACATGGAAGATCAAGAATCAGAACTTTATAGCAGTACATATTAAAATTATAACGACGTATTCAAACTAGCTACAAGAGAACATTAACTTCTAACAACGAATCTTGATTCAAATAATCTTTATTGGTGATGCCATATGAAAGATGATTAGCAAAAAAGAATCAGACTTTGTCTCTAAATGACAGCATTATCTTTCAATTCGAACATTGCGTTCTCCATTTTCCTCATCGTTTCTACATCCACTTTGGTGTAAGAATATATGCTTTATATCTCATTTTATTTGATTCATTTTTTTTATTGATGCCGCGTACCAAATCTAAACGGTATGCAAGATTTCTAAAGCCAAGCTAGACAACTCATGAATACCAGTGATAATCCTACCCTCACATTTTGTTGTCTCTTTGAAACGCAAAAGGTCGGTAAAACATATTGACCTAAAAGTTAGTTTACATGAATCTGATGTTCTCCGCCAATTGTCATTAAATAGGCGACACAAAATTTAACACACGACGTACATTATTTGCTGCAAATCGAGAATGTGGGTAGGATATTCTATATGCATGAGAGTATGTACTTATTTTGTTTGTCTATAAAATTTCAATTTTGGAAGATCAATATCATATGCAGAAATGTGAATGCACTGAAAGTTTTTAGATGTAGAGATGCATTACAGGGCGATTACTCCTCTGGCAGTAGGTTGTATCGCTCCTACCGCCAAGGGAGATTTGCCCAGCAATTCATCGGCTACGACAAGTTACTTATGCATGGCAAGTTCCTTCCAAGGATACCGTTGCAAGTAAGGCCGTGTGTCTAAATTATACATCTACAGATTATTATATTTTGATGGTAGTTTTGTTTGTCTCAAAAAAACATATACGGAGTATGTTAATTAGCAACCTTTTCATGGATATAATTATACACTTGTTTATGTACTAAAACGTTCTAAGGATATGTCTGCAAGTGGGTTTAAAAATACGAAATGAGCCCTCAAAGACTAATACGTCTGTGGGCCAATTAGACAATTTGTTTGCATAGCTCATCTGTAAAAATATATATAATAAACTTTGAACATCATCAGTATTCACTTGTAAAAACTTTTGCTTATAGGCTCAATCTATGGACGAAAACGCAAGTTGAAAACGCCAAACATCACTGTGGGTGGCGTTATGAGGTTTGGTGTCGTACTTGCCAGTTCAAATGATGAACATGACACGAGTGCCACCTTAAACCTTAAACCTTAAACCTTAAACCTTAAGCGAGACACTGTACCAACCCTCGTATTATGGCTTCCCGTAAATGAAGCCGATTTGCACACTTAATTTTATATAGCACACACCAATGTAAAAACAGTTGAGACATGTAATAACTAAATGCAACATTCTAATTCGTAAGATGATGTAAAAAAATTGTACAATTCAATTCTCATATGTAAAGCTTATTCCAATCCAATAACAAATCTATATGTGTGCATGTTGAACTAAAGATTCATGTTTCTCAATCAATTATGTAAGCTAAAATCTGATTACAACCGTTTGGTGCTCACAACCGAGTTCTTGACTTTAGTAATATTGTGTTGGGTAAATGTTATAAATACATCACGTAGTATCGAAATGTGTCCATTACACACAGGACTTTTTTATGTACAAAATACACAGTTGACTAGAAGGATTACCTTTGACTTAACTGAAAAACTGATTATCGTTAATACTTTCGTTAACTTGAAATTTAGTTTTACAACCCCCCCCCCCCCCCCCCCCCCCCCCCTCCCCCCCCCCCCCACACACACACACATAGTCCCGCCCCTGGGTAGAGGTTTAATAAACTTTTGGAATCTAAATGGGTATGGTAACCAGAAAACAAGCAATTAGTATCTGATAAGGGTATAATTACGAAAGGACTAAATCTGCTATTGTTGTTGATTTGGATTTTGGATGGATCTGCTAAGATTGAGTTGTTGATGATGATGATGATGATGATGATGATAAGAACTATAATTGTAAAATTAAATTTCAAGTTAACGAAAGTATTAACGATAACTAGCTCTTCAGTTAAATCAAAGGTAATACTTCTAATTAACTATGTATTTTGTATATAAAAAAAAATCTAGTGTATAATGGACATATTTCGATAGTATGTGATATATTTATGACATCTACCCTATTGTGTTTAGTTTGTTTAAATTTATACGTTGTACTTTAGTTAGATTTTCCCGTGTCCTTTTTTGTTCTAGCACAATTGTAGTACGTAAGTTTTAAGAGTAGAACGTCAAATATTGCAAGTTTACAATTTATTTTTTCAACATTTTAATGCTAGCGCCGTTGTAATTTTTAACATCGTTTTATTGATCCAAATTATGAAACCAACAACTCCCATTAATTCACATAACCAATGACAACCATTCGTTATTTAATGATTCATTTTTATAAACAAAAACAGGACTAATTAATAAGTTGGGTTCATCTTTTGACTAATTAGATGACTCACCCAATTGCCGACCTTGCTAACGGTCGATAAGTTGTTCATAATGCCAATAATAAAACAACTTTCTTGAAAATGATAGTTGAAGATTTAATTATATTTTTTGTTAATCATTACCGTTAATATTGAGTCATCCATGAAGTGGTGGTTGTTGGACTTTGAAAGGCTACATGAAACGGTGAGTAAGTTGCGATCTAATTTTTCAGTTTTCTCTCTCATGTGAATTTGTGCGACCTATTTGTCCCAACAAAGCGATCTAGTACGACCTATTTCAATTTTTTAGTATAAATATTTTTTTTAAATAATTATTTAAATAAAATAAAAAACATTAAAATAATATATATTTTTAAATACCGTTAAAAATGATTAAAAAAAAGATTTAATTAGAAGTAAATGAGGTAAATTGTATTAGCTAAAACTAACTTTAAAAATTGTCAAATTAATATATGTTGTGAGAAATTAAACAAAGCTCAAAATATTTTAATTTGAAATTTTTTTATTAAGTTTATATAACTAAAACATGTTAAATTTAAAAAAAAATTGTATACCAACAAACAAACACAGACACAACCCGGTTCAAACAGAAACAGAAACACAAAGGTCGTGGGTAAGGTCGAATTCGGTCGACCGAATAGCAACGACCGAACCGCCACAACAGGCCGACTCGATCGCAACCGAGTGAGGATTGAGACGAATCGCTCCCGTTGCAGGTAGCCAAAAGTTATCGAGCAACTATTCATTTCTTTAAAGAAAAAAAATAGAAGTTATATTCATCATTCATGGTGATTCTACTTGGGCATTAGTAAATCGTATTATGCTTTTGTATAGAAGATACGGGAGCGGTGGTGTTATGGTCAGGCGTCAAGCTATGGTGCGAGAAAAACGAACGGCGTACAACTTTGTCGGTTGACGTCGTGGCTACCAGTACACGTCAAAGAATTTTTAATTTTTTTTTATTTAACGGATATATAATTTTTATTACACTAAAAATACCCCTATGATACCAAAAATGCTATAACTCACGAATACCATAGAAAACTAGTGTCATGATATTTTTGATGTCATAACCTTTTTAATGACGTGACATCATTTTTTAGCTATATCACCAGTTTTAGGCATCACTGCTCCCTTTGCTCTAAGAGTCAAACAATAAAAAATTATCAAGTTTTGATCTTAAAAGAAAAATTCAAGTGTATACTAAAATACGTATATACTACTATATACTTATGTCGTTAAAAAAAACTACTATGTACTAATATTTATGAGATTTTATACAAGGATAACGAGTATTTTGTAGCCTAACTGGAATATTCCCACGATCTTTTATGACTCTTTTTGTGACCACCTAAATATCTACTTATTGATGTAAGAATTAGTTCAAAAAGGTGTCGACCAATAGAAACAATCTCATCTTATGCATTTTTTATGCTAATCATATCATTTTTTTAAGAGTAAACTGTAAAATACATCCCCATGGTTTCTAGTTTCTCACACAATACATCTCTCGTCCAAACTACTGGCACTATACATCATTTGTTAGTCAAACGTCTGACAATATACATCCCTCCCCCCTAACGACGTTAGTTTTGTACATTTTAGGGACTAACGACAGGGGTATTTTGGGTATTTTCTTCCCCAACCACCCTCTACCCTCTTTCCCTCTTCTTTCATTAGATCAATCGTGGGCTCTGTTTTATTTAACACACAGCTTTCTAAAAACCTCTTCATTTCCTTTCATTCGTGTATCAAGAAATACCCAAAATCACAAGAAACAAAAATTACACATTCCATTGATCCCATGGTGGTCTACGAGTGGCGTGTTCGAGATTATGCTGAAGATGTAGATGAACAACATGGATATCGTAAGTCACATTAACCTTAATTGATTAATCAAAATTAACCTAATTTATCTAGAATCGTTTAAACCCTAATATTTATGTAATTAATTATTAAACCCTAATTTTGATTTTGATCTATTGGAACAGGTAATTTCCCCAATTATTTTAGCTTGAAGATTCATCATAGGGTTTTTTGACTGAATCTCCCAATAAGATCTACAAGGATGGATCTTTTAATTACATTGATCAGGTTGATGTCGATTTGTTTTCAATTGTTGAGTTAAATGACATGCTTAGGGCCTTAGGTCATAACCCTAGTAGTGTTATGGTATATCATTACAAAGTACCAGATACTGATCTAGATTATGGGTTCATAACACTTAGGAATGATCATGATGTTCTACAGATGCTTAAGCATACAACTAAGTGCTAATTAGTTAAAATTTATTGTGTTGATGAGGTAAGTACCCCTAAGACTAGTAAGCCAGACTTAGTTAGCCAAGTAGCTCCTAAAAAGCCTAACAGGTTACCAAGTCTACTTATAGGAGATGATGATAGTGATGATAACATTAATAACGATTATGTGGAGATGGAAACTAATGAGGACACTGTTGGAAATACGTTTTACGTATTAGAAAGGATCGGTCACTCCAATAATAGTCTAAGAAGTAGCTCGTAGTTTAGTTATCGTAATAGTAAACAAACAAGGCCAAGCCAATCCTACAACTTGTGTAGGCTGACGGCCCATTGTAATCCCAAGCCCATCTCATGGGCTTGGGTATATAAACAATCTCCTTAGTTGGAGAGGGTAGTGGTTCACATAATTACACATAGTGAAAAGGTGTTTTCATACTTTCTCTCTCTCTAAGTGTGTGTGTGTGTGCTCTCACCATCTTTCTATCTCTTTCTCTCTCTAGACTAAGCATAAATTTACAATATCCTACAAATGGTATCAAGATCCATGGGATGATTGTATTATTTATGTGTTTGTGTTCTTGATTTTTGTGCCTATTTTGATCTAAATCATTCGAACCAAAAATTTTTTTGTGTTTTTTATGGTTTTTTCTTGATACAAATCTTCTACATAGTTGTGATAGAGATTTGGTATATTTGCTTTGGCTAAAAACACAAAAATTTTGGGTGTTTTGATCATTTTTTGGCTTAAAATCTCGTATTGGTTGAGTTTCGGCCGAGAAGAGTGGGAATTTGTTCACTGTGGTACTATTCCGACAGAAATCCATCGGAAAAGGGTTTATATATTCCGACAAAAATCCATCGGGAAAGGGTTTATATATTCCGATACATATTCCGATAGGTATTGTGATTGGTTATTCCGACAGGGTATTCCGATAGTGATATTCCGATAGTGATATTCCGAAAAGTATTCCGATCCATATTTCGACAGGTATTCTGATCCATATTCCGACAGGTATTCCGATCCATATTCTGACAAGTATTCCGATCTATATTCCGACAGGTATTCTGATCCATATTCCGACAGGTCATTCCGATCAATATCCCGATAGAGTGACAAGTATTTCAAGTTTTTTAAAAATGTGTTTTTGAAAAATTTTAATTCTTGAGTTTTTGTTCGTCTTGGAATTTTTTGGTTCATCGAGAACATACTTTAGGGGATTTCAACATTATTTCTCGTCTTCTACACACAACAACAAACACATTTACTTTCTCTCATTGTTCGATCAACGTTTGTAAATCTTAACTTATCGAAATGGAGTACACATCTCTTACGGATAAGTCCATCCTCTCGGGTACGGATAATCGTCCACCAATGTTGGTGAATACCATGTACGAGTATTGGGCTACCCGAATGGAACTTTATATGTTGAACAAATAGAACGGACATCTCATTTGGGCATCGGTGCTCAATGGACCATTGGCATATGGTACAGTGACGGAAGGTACTTTTACTCATCCTGGCACAACGGGTGAACTAACTGGAGATGCTAAGATTCAAGACAAGTGTGATAAGCAAGCTACAAACATCATTCTCCAAGCCCTTTCTCCAGATGTCTACAAATTCGTCAATAAAAATAAAGTTGCCAAAGAGTTATGGGATAGAATTCGTGTTCTAATGCAAGGCACCTCGTTAACTAAACAACAACGAGAGTGTAAGCTATATGATACATTTGATAAGTTTGCCTATGTCCCAGGGGAGACTCTCAATGATTACTATTTGTGATTCACTCTTTTGATGAATGAGCTTAACATCTATGGCCTGGCAATTCCTACGTTTCAATTGAACACCAAGTATTTGAATAATCTTCCTTCAGAATGGAGCAAGTATGTGACAGATGTTAAATTGGCTAAGGATTTGCATCAAACCAACGCGAATCAACTTCAAGCTTTTCTTCAACAACACGAATGCCACGTGATCGAGGCTCGGTTGTCAACACCTCAAGTTCATGATCCACTTGCCATGTATGTTTCTCAACAAATGACTCCCCAACAAAACATGGATTTCACTTATCAACAACCATCATACTTGCAGCAGCCACCACCACACACCTATCAGCAACCACAGCAACCATATTATCAACCACTAATGATACCACAACAAGCATTTCCACAAAGTGTTCTTCAACAGCCTTATCCACAGCAACTAGCACATCAGGCATCACCATCACAAGCTATCACTTCTCCAATGGGTTATACTCCTCAGCAAGGATATTTACCAATTGAAGCACCACAAGAACAAGCCTTCTACTCCAATGAACTTCCACCAATTCAGGAACCGGTCTTTACTCCAAATGATACACCTACTGATGTCTTAAACCATCTCACTGCCTACTTGTCAAAACTTGCTGCAACTAGAGGTTTTCCATCGACGAACAATCAGCTCCGCACTTCTTCAAATCCTCGACAACAAGCCACTATTCAAGATGGTCAAGTGACGGTGCAATCCATTCAGGGTAGGAAAAATTCACATGGACCTACTACAGGACCGTGAACACTCAAGCTGTGAATTCTCAAGCTAGTGGAAATGGAAGTACTATTGGTCCTCAAAAGGTTGTGACTTGCTACAATTGCCGAGGACAAGGTCATATGGCTAGGGAATGCAAGGAGAAGGGATGCAACGTGGTTTCGTGAGAAGATGTATTTGGTCGATGCTCAATCTAAGAGAAAGATCTTGGATTCAGATGAATTAGCATTTCTTGAAGACCCAGGGGCAGCAGATAATGAAGGCATTGTAGTCGTCTCTACTTCTAATGCAGCATATCAAGCAGATGATCTTGACGCATATGATTCGGATTGTGATGACATTCACTCAGCCCAAGCTGCTCTCGTTGCTAATCTCTCTCACTACGGTTCTGATGTCGTCAGTGAGGTACCAACCACCTTGGTTTAAAATTGCGTTTTGCGATCCGATGCGTAAAAGGTCCAAAAAAGTAATGCGTGATGCGTGTTGCGAATGCGAGCGCAATTTGGATGCGATGCGTATTGTATGATTATAAATATAAAAATTAAATATACATAGTAATTTAAACGAAGTAGAAATTAGATGCAATAAAGTTACGAAGAAGTCACTAATATTTGTAAAATAGATAACTAATCTACTTGTGATACAAATAAGTCAATAAGTCATGACACAAAATACTTAGAAATAGCTTATAAATTCCAACTAACTGTTATTTTCAGCGAGACTTTCTCCTTTAGTTACTATAGAATAAAACCAAGATGTAAACATATTTCTAGTTTTTGAATCTTGAATTTCATGGTTTCCAATGGATCCTTATTATTGTTACCATTCAACATGGTTGAACATGAGGTCGTGAAAGATCTTATATGTACTAAAAGTATATGTATAAGTTATACAAGTACTCACTCTTAATATTCATAATTCAATCAAAAAGTCAAAACTAAAGAATTTAGGTAAATCTGAATCACACATGTGATTCCTATCTCAATTATTTAACATATATGATTATACGTAACCAAAGAAAAATATTAATCTTGCACAACATGAAGTTGGAAAAAAAAGATTGTTTTCACGATTTTGAATAATGTTAATGGTGCATCATAATGGATTGAAGGGTAATTTTGATGTACGTATTGTGTTTGTTTCAGGCGTTTTTAAAAAAACTTTTATTTTTGAAGTCCATTATGATATTTTGGCTTCTTTCAAATGGTTTAATTTTCCCAAAATGAGCAAAGTTCCAAATTGCTACAATTGCGACCATTGCTAGCAATACACAAATACGACAAGTTGCGATCTAATGCGAGCGCATTTTGGGATGACCTTGCATTAGGCACCTTGATGCGAAATCCTAAAAGCAATGCAATGATGCGCGCAATTTAAATCTATTAATGTTCATGATAATCCACATCATGTTGAGTATGAAAATGACAACCTCGAACAGCATTCGGGAACTAGTAACTCAAATGATGTGGTATCCAATCCAACGCATTTCAGAGAACCTCAACCAAATGCTACGACGGGTATGGAATCTTATGATCAACGTGATTTGGTAATGGTGCCTAAACATATTATTGATAACATGAATGTGGTTGTTTGACAAACCGTAGATATGAATGCCAACCTAACCGCTGAGCTTGCGCTGTATAAGGAAAAGGTCAAAACTTTTGAAATGGTCCCTCAAGCAGAAAAATTACTTATTTTGAATTTGACCAATTTCGTTTTGAAAAGATTGAACACCTAAAAGAAATAGAATCGTTAAAAGCTAATCTTTCCAATGAATTAAAAGAAAAAGAGTCGGTTCTAAATGATTTTCAGAAACTTAAAATGGATTTCAAAACTCTCGAGTCTAAAAAGTTTGAATCAGAAATTAATGCTACCAAACTTCTTAAATTCAAGGAACAATAGCTTTTAAAACAATACGCATCCACAGAAAAGGTTCATTAATACAAATGATTTTACTAGGTTGAAAGTTCGTTTCTAGGTATCTTCTCGAATTGATTTCCGGTTCAAAGTGTGACTCAGTCGTTCTTGGTAACGAAAAATGAAGTTGGATATCTGATCTATTTGAAAAGGTAAATGCAAAGCGAAATAAATAAACAAAGACAAATAATAAAGGAGCAATGCAAATAATAAAACGAAAAGTAAAGCAAAACAATAAATAAAAATAAAGCTCAAAGATGAAATTAATTAAAGACTGAAAAATAAAATAAGACAAGCTTAAAATAAAACTAAAGGCAAGTAAATAAAAAGTGCGACTAAGTAAAAAGGCGGGAAAAATAGAGTCTAAAACTAAATGCATAAAATTACAAAAACTAAAAAAAATCAACTCATCCGGAATAAATCCTTCATCCGAAATGTTACCTTCATCCGGAATAATAAGTTCATCCGGAATAAATATTCATCCAGAATAACTCATTCATCCGGAATAATTGCTTATTCGGAATCATTTGCTCATCCGGAATACATATGCTTATTCGGAATAAATGGCTTCGTTCGGAATGTTGGTTCATCCGGAATAAAAAGCTAAAGACGTTGATTCAGAATATAACTACTCATCCGGAATATCCCTTCATTCGGAATATTCACAAATAAGCCTTCATCCGGAATAATACCTTTTACTCGGAATAATTGGTTGATCCGGAATAATCCACTGGTTCGGAATATTGCTCTGATCCGGAATAACAAACTGATCCGGAATATGTCACTTATCCGGAATGTTTGCTTGGTTCGGAATAATCACAACACCACCTTGATCCGAAATAAACAACTGATCCGGAATAATCAATAAAGTCCCTTCATTCGGAATATTTGGCGTTGATCTGGAATAACCTGGGAAAAACAGTAACGAAGAACACGGAAACAAAAATAACACGAATCTAATCTAATCTAATCAAAATCAACCAAAAGATTAAACAAGACTAATCACAAATGATCAACTAATGATAATTAAACAAACCAAATCAATAAAACTAACAATACTAATCAAAATAATCAAAACCCACTTGATAAAATCAATAAAACTTCAAGAACATAAGCATAAACATAAAGATTAAGATCAAACAAGAAAGGTAGATAGGAGATTAACAAATAAAAGTAAAGATTAACAACAATAAAAAGGAGACTTACTTGAAATTATAGGAATTTAAGGTGCAAGACAATTAAGTAAATGACATGAATTTAAAGAACAAGTAATTAAAATGGTGGAAGAACTAATTGTCACTATTAGCCAACCATTACAAATGAAATAAAAATGTCTTATTTATAGGGGGGGAGGGGATTAGTGGAAGGAAGCTTCCTCCCCTCTTTCTTCTTTCTTTAATTATCCTTTAGTCCTCGTCTTTTAAGTTCTTCGACATTAACGACTTTGTCTCGGGATTTCTTTAAACTCGTCTTGAAATTTCTTCATAAATAAGACTTGAGTTCTTCGGCTTTAAGTAAACTTCCGTCTTTTGACTTTTTCTTCGATAAATTTTCAGAATTGGTCTTGGACTTCCGTTCCTTTTGCACTCTTGATTTCTTGACTTCGTCTTTTGTCTTTTTCTTCGATAAAAGCCCGTGAAAGCCGTGTTTTCTTCCCTTTTATCATTTTGATCCTAAAATCACAACAAAAACACAAACCACGCATAATTCCGACATTTACGACATAAAATACACCTTTTGGCCTGGTTATTATTGTAATTAAGTGGTAAAAGGATGAGTGTTTTCACACCTATCAAATCTTCTACACTTGACCATTGCAATGTCCTCATGCAATGCATTAGTTACAAAGCACGTTTTACATTTTCCATCATAATCAATCCATATTGGCCTTTATTAAAGAGATAGAAAATTATAAACATTCAAAGGAAGAAAGAAAGTAAAGAAATCAAAGACATACCTTAAGGGTTTTGGAAATGTCATGAATGATCGTCATCCTCAAGTTTTCACATTCTCCAAACCAAGCTTAAAAACGAGATCATTGTTATTATAAGTTAGCAAACTAACATGAAGTCATATGGGCCAATTATTTACTTAGACTCCCTTATTCCTAGGTGTATCTCTTATATTTTATTGTTGTCTTGAATGATCACGAGGATGCATTGTTGACTTATTTTGATAGTTATTAAGGCTGAAAATAAAGTGGGACGATGTAATCAATAGTTAGCTAAAGAACAAAATCTTTTAAAACTGCTTCTCGGGACCTCAAAAAGTTCATATCTTGGCATAACTCGCTTCGCGATTTGAGACCTTTCTCGGACCGATATTTGGCAGCGACTTCATACTTCAAATCTTGAGAGACTTTCATGAAATAATGGTCTTCTCTTCATAATAGGAATTTCTTCACTTGAAGTTTTGAGAGATTCTTCATATTTGGACCACGACTTCTTCATTTTTCTCCAATCTTTATTTGGGATTTTGATATACAACGATCAGCCTCCTTTTAGGACTTGGATCTATTTATCCTCATACCTTGTTAGGGCCTTTTCGGATAGACTTCTCCATGATCTTTTAGGGAGTTTTTGCTTTTCGTCGTGTGTCTCGGTCCTTCATATTGATTTTTGATAAATGATTCTTCACATCACTTGGGATCTTTAGCAACAAAATGTTGCCCTCATGCCTTGTTAGGACCTTTTTTGACTCGCCAATCATCGCATCCCGCTTCAATAAGTTATGCCTTGGCTATGAACTCTAATCCATACCGAGCAACTTTTAAACGATCTTGGGATAGAAGCTAAGTAACTTTTCAAATCGTATAACCTTATTTATTGCAGATAAATTTATTAGCAAGCGATGGGAGAATAGGCTTATAATTAACTCACATAAATTCACGAAAGAATACCAAACTTATAATTGACTCTATCATCTCTCGTTCTCCACAGTTTAAAATCTCAAGGAATGAGACTCGTGGATGCTTAGCCTATTAAATCAAAGTTTTGGGTTTTCGAGTCGTCTATAGGATCTTGCAAACTCTTAGACTTTTTCAATTTTAGAAATCGCATTTTAAAGTTCCCTTGATAAACGACTCTCTAGGATCAATTATAGGAACTTGCGAAAAGTTCTTGTTCTTAACCCGTGAGAGTTAAGACTTTCGCGTTTTAAAGCTCCCTATATAAAAGCCTAGCAAAACTTGACTTAAACACGTTAAGGATACTAGCTAGAGTAAACTTAGATAAGTATACTCGGCTTGAGTCAAAAGATTCACAACGTTGAAAATTACAACCACTTTATTAAAATTTTATTCTAGTACAGAAGGAAAAACTAATAGGCCAAAATAGATCAAAAATTTTGAAAAATGTCGAAAAATTGATTTTCTGGTTAAAATGAGGACAAATACAAGGAAAAGACCACTTAACTTCGATAGAAGTCCCCCCTACAGTTGATATAAACATTTTCCTCAATGTTTAAGCATGTGGGAGTAAACTCCCCTACACTTAGGACATTGTGCACGTTGTTTAAATCTTGCTAAGAAAAGGACAACTAAAGTGATTCCTATTTTAATATTTGAGAAATATAAAATAGTGAATCGAAAAGAGTTTAGGATAGAACCGGGAAGACGGAAACTCGGATTCACGGGTCGTCAAAAGTCATCAAGAGTGTATCTTTGAAGCTCTAATCCCTGCACATGATAAGAAAGAAAACAAGAAACACCAACGGGGATCCCCCCTACACTTATGGTGAAAATAGGGAAAGATAGATAATCGGGTTGCCTCCCGAAGAGCGCTTGTTTTTATTAACCGAGTCATGAGCCTGACTCGTCCCCGAATTAAATGGTCCATGGGGAAGCCTCGAATGTAATACCGGGATCAAAGACCTTGTCCTCGTTCCCGGAGGACATCAACAAAGGAGAGGCGGGGGGATAAGTCTTGAATGGGAGAAAGGTTCTTTCAACATACGAAAAGTATGTGAAATCGAGATCCACGGGAGGTGGGGTGGGTAAAGTAAGCACATTGTCATCCCCCAAAGACAATGGATGTTGAGCACTCGGTAAAGCCGTAATGTTATCAATCATGAAATAGTGAATATCACCTCTCGGGTCAAAGCACTCATCCTCCGTAATTGTGGCTAAAGGGGAGGATGCAAGGTGCTCGGGAGGGGGACTTGGGCAATACCTTCCTGCAGCAAATTATAAAAAATAATATCCCCCTCCGTGTCATCATCATCAATACCCGGAGGTATTGAGTGAATGTCGATTTCTTCTAGCAACGGGTCATTATCTTCAATGGGAGGAATAGATGGAGGTAAAGACTCGGAAAGAGGAGGAGAAGTCAGCTCTTCGATTTGAGCAATAAGAAGATGCACTTTCCGTAATCTGTCGCGAAGGATCACGTCTTCCACCTCATCTACAAGAGCAAGTTCATCGGTGAACTTCTCGTAAGCCGGAGAGAATAAATCGTCATCGCCCGCATCTCCTGGTGGAGATTGAGAAATTTCAAAAGTGAAATTCTCATAGCGTGGAGAAAATTCGTCATCATTAGGATCGACCTCTTCCGTAAGAGCAACGTCGTCCTCAGATTCCATAGCAGTCGGGATGTCACAAACCTCATCATCAAATAATTTGTCGAGACCAAAATCACTAATCTCACTCAATGAATCACCATCCTTAGACGCATTAGGAATATCGAGAGTAGGAGTAGCAACTTCAGAAGATGGGTCGAGAGCGTAGACATCATCGTCGTCATCATCATCATAATAGACGGGACCATTCCAATTAGGAGTGACATAGTCGGCTAACTCTTCCTTGATAACCTCCACATCTTTAAGAAGCTCATGAAGCAATTTTTGTTGTTCATCTCCCCGAGTATGTTCAATTAAACCAATTCTATCACACGCTGTAATTAAACATTTTGGTGTAGAAAAGAAGGGAAAACGACCAAATTGGCTCAAAAAGGTGTTGGTGGATTTCAAGATTTCGTCACCATCAAGCAAAGGTTGCCTTTCCTGATGCAAGTCAACTCGGATTTGAGCTAAACTTTCTAGAACATGGTTCAAAGAAGTGAGTTGTTGGTCAAGACTAATTTGCTGAGAGGATTGATGATTGAGGGTGTGATGTGGGGGCTCAAAGTTATACACACTGGGATGATAGCACGGAATTTTCTCAAAGACCTTCGACGGATCACAAGAAGAAGCATCATGAGGGCCCCCACAAATATAGCACCACGGGTATGGAGAAAACCCGGTGAGTTTTGTGGATAGCTATTTCCATTGTCATAATTGTAACCCGGTTCTTGCCCGTGACCATACGGGTATCAAACCGGACACGAAACATGCCAATGATAATCGCTTCCACAATAGATGCAAGGGGGATTAGGAGGTGGATTAGAAAAGGACGAATTAGTCGAGTTGCACAATGGACAAAATCCGAATTGTGTATTGTCGATATCGTTTCCGTACCGCTCACATGTACACCATTGACATGAGTCGTTCCCGTATAATCGTCTCCCACACCCGACGCAATGGACATAAGAATCCATAAAGAAAAATAGATAAGCAAGAAGAATATTTTTGGTGCAAAACTTTGAAAAAGAAATGCTTTTTATGATTTTTCAAATGTTTTTGGGATTTTTAGAAAATTTATGACACGAAAAATAACGTTCACGAGTGAACGGATCCCAAAAGCCAACGCGTCTCTCACAAAAAACCGTTAATCTTCACGAAAAGAGCCGGCAGCGGCGCCATTTGATATAAAGATTTTACTAGGTTGAAAGTTCGTTTCTCGGTATCTTCTCGAATTGATTTCCGGTTCAAAGTGTGACTCAGTCGTTCTTGGTAACGAAAAATGAAGTTGGATATCTATTCTATTTGAAAAGGTAAATGCAAAGCGAAATAAATAAACAAAGACAAATAATAAAGGAGCAATGCAAATAATAAAACGAAAAGTAAAGCAAAACAATAAATAAAAATAAAGCTCAAAGATGAAATTAATTAAAGACTGAAAAATAAAATAAGACAAGCTTAAAATAAAACTAAAGGCAAGTAAATAAAAAGTGCGACTAAGTAAAAAGGCGGGAAAAATAGAGTCTAAAACTAAATGCATAAAATTACAAAAACTAAAAAAAATCAACTCATCCGGAATAAATCCTTCATCTGGAATGTTACCTTCATCCGGAATAATAAGTTCATCCGGAATAAATATTCATCCGGAATAACTCATTCATCCGGAATAATTGCTTATTCGGAATCATTTGCTCATCCGGAATAAACATGCATCCGGAATACATATGCTTATTCGGAATAAATGGCTTCGTTCGGAATGTTGGTTCATCCGGAATAAAAAGCTAAAGACATTGATTCGGAATATAACTACTCATCCGGAATATCCCTTCATTCAGAATATTCACAAATAAGCCTTCATCCGGAATAATACCTTTTACTCGGAATAATTGGTTGATCCGGAATAATCCACTGGTTCAGAATATTGCTCTGATCCGGAATAACAAACTGATCCGGAATATGTCACTTATCCGGAATGTTTGCTTGGTTCGGAATAATCACAACACCACCTTGATCCGGAATAAACAACTGATCCGGAATAATCAATAAAGTCCCTTCATTCGGAATATTTGGCGTTGATCCGGAATAACCTGGGAAAAACAGTAACGAAGAACACGGAAACAAAAATAACACGAATCTAATCTAATCTAATCAAAATCAACCAAAAGATTAAACAAGACTAATCACAAATGATCAACTAATGATAATCAAACAAACCAAATCAATAAAACTAACAATACTAATCAAAATAATCAAAACCCACTTGATAAAATCAATAAAACTTCAAGAACATAAGCATAAACATAAAGATTAAGATCAAACAAAAAAGGTAGATAGGAGATTAACAAATAAAAGTAAAGATTAACAACAATAAAAAGGAGACTTACTTGAAATTAAAGGAATTTAAGGTGCAAGACAATTAAGTAAATGGCATGAATTTAAAGAACAAGTAATTAAAATGGTGGAAGAACTAATTGTCACTATTAGCCAACCATTACAAATGAAATAAAAATGTCTTATTTATAGGGGAGGAGGGGATTAGTGGAAGGAAGCTTCCTCCCCTCTTTCTTCTTTCTTTAATTATCCTTTAGTCCTCGTCTTTTAAGTTCTTCGACTTTAACGACTTTGTCTCGGGATTTCTTTAAACTCGTCTTGAAATTTCTTCATAAATAAGACGTGAGTTCTTCGTCTTTAAGTAAACTTCCGTCTTTTGATTTTTTCTTCGATAAATCTTCAGAATTCGTCTTGGACTTCCGTTCTTTTTGCACTCTTGATTTCTTGACTTCGTCTTTTGTCTTTTTCTTCGATAAAAGCCCGTGAAAGCCGTGTTTCCTTCCCTTTTATCATTTTGATCCTAAAATCACAACAAAAACACAAACCACGCATAATTCCGACATTTACGACATAAAATACACGTTTTGGCCTGGTTATTATTGTAATTAAGTGGTAAAAGGATGGGTGTTTTCACACCTATCATTCATCTTTTAACTAAATCATTTAAAGAACTCAAACTTAAGCGTCTTCAAGATCTACCACCTAATCCTGGTTATGCTCAACAAGCTCAGGAATATATTCCTTGTCTTTATGATGTGACCCTAATTGGCAAATCGAAAGAAGCACCTTATGTTTGTAGTACTGAGGAGACAATGTCACTTGCGGAAGAAACTAGATCTAAAATGCTTTCAAAATTCCATAAGCTTGATTATGATAAGCATAATAAAGATCAATTTTCTAAAAAGACTTGTATTCACTTACCAAAGGAATTACCTCAATTATCAGCTTTTGTGCCCCAAAGTTTGTCAAAGGAAAACCTTCCTAGTATGTCTCCTACACTTGTCAAAAAAGATTTAACTAAGTTAATTCTGTTAGCCCTAAAATGTGAGCGCCATTTACGGAATTACATTAGTTTCATATGGGCAAAAACATGGAGGACTACTATTGACATGTTGTCAAAGTGAACTCATGTCTAGCCTATATATACCCCTCCATACTTCCATGGAGGGGTGAGGATTCTTCTTATTTTGTGTATTTCACTTCTCTCTCTAAATACACATACTACATTCAAGCTTTACTTTCTCTCTCTAAAAATGTCTAAATACTTCTTTTATCCTCCACGACCTCCGGATCACCTCTTGTTAGCTTGAATCTTATGATGTTAACAATTGGTATCAGAGCTAACCGGGGGTGTTTTGTGTTTTGTGTTTGCTGATTTGTGGCTTTTTCGGCTTATTTTTTAAGTTGTTACAAGTCACGAACTTTTTGGTGTTGATTAGTTGGTTTCCGTCCAAAATATGTCCATTTGTCCCCAATTTGTCCAATGTCTCGGTATTATTTAATGGTGTTTGGTGGTTTTCTCTTTTTCTCTCTATTTTTCTATTATTTTAATGTATCAGTTCTGAAAATCACCAGATTCATTCTTTTTGGAAAAAGGACAATATATCCAAGATACTGTTTTTTCGGCTGTATAACCCCCATTCAGATATGCTATCATTCCGATGGCTATTTAGATCGCATGGATTGCGATGGGTAGTTTTCTTTGACACATTCCGATGGGTTCGACCTATCCATTGCGATGGGACTCATTCCGATGAGTCACATTGCGATGGGTGGTTTGACCTATCGGAATGACATCTATGTCGTTATGCTGCCAAAATTTTCCCAACATTGCGATGGTTTTCAGATTATATTGCGATATGATGTGACTTTTTCTATAAAAACATTGCGATGTCTCATTTTTCTTAGAAAACATTGCAAGATTTTGACCAATCATAAAAAAAAAAAAAAAAAAAAAAAAAAAAAAAAATTAAACCGAGATCTGTCAATAACAAAACCGACTCGTGCTAACCTATATCCCAGCATCACATACATTCAACCCAACCTTCACACTCCACTTGCCTCGAAACAAAAAAAAAATAATAAAAAACAAAAAAACAGATCTCATTTATCATTTTTCTTGTGGCACAAATGCATGTTTAGATCCCTTAAGATCAATAACAAGAAAAACTCAATCATCACAGATCCTGTAATGGTTCTTAACCATATTTGATTTACGAATTTAAAGAGAGATTAATAACAATTTATGTTATAATCAATCTTCTATTCGATTTAGGATGCTCGAATTAGATCAAACCTAATTATACCTACCCGAGACCTTATGGTTCAAGATCTTGAAGCTGTGACTATTTCCTCTTCATCTTAAATCAGATGTATGATGATTGTTACTTGAAGTTCAAAATAATGTGAAGCTAATCGAATGATAAGACATACGGTTGAGGGATTGTATTATTTGGTTTGGGATGAAGATTGTTTGATCATTTTTGTTGCTGGCTGAGCATTCGATGATTATGATATGAGATGGGGCGGATTTAACGAGAGAGTGTTTATTTGGGGGCAGAGAAACTTTGATATCTGTTTAGGGTTAGCAAATTTATTTGGTTACCTAATTTTTAGGTGTACACTTATATCAAGACCCAAAGTGTTGACTATGTATAGTAGTAGTTTTTAAGTGGTCTACCATATTCCCACGTGTCGTAGTGAGTCACGAGTATACTTTGTGTTGGGTATGGTAACTTCCTTTTATACCCCACGTGGAGGTTAAAAAAAAAAAAAAAAAAACTAATCAGTTCCACATTTTGATGAAGTATGGTGGACCGGCGGCACACATGATCTACATTTGATATTATTTTTTGCTAAATGTGTGGGCCAAAGATTTTATCTAGGATGCAATTGGGTCACAAAGTTAATAGCATTGGGATGAGATGAGGACCAGTTTAGATTTTATTGATTGGAATGTGATTTAGATCGGGTTTCATTTATCGGGCTATGATGACATTCATTTTGATGTCGGATATTCATTATGTTTCGATCGAAAGTGCTTCAACGACAAATAAAATTATAGGTTTTGAAACCTAATATTTTCGAAAAATTTTCGACGACCTCACCGCGGAGGTCGATCCGCGCATCAGTTGGGCATGAGGCTGACGTTGGGCTTCAATGACAAGTTATCTAGACAAATTTTGTCCCTTAATGACAATTCTTTTCAGAATTTGTTCTAGTTAACGACATTCACACACACAACACCAAAGCAAACAAAACACTTAACGCTAAAACGATCCGATATAAGATTCACTTTAACGACAACGGCTAGTTTTGGTTCTACAAAGACATGTGATCACGAAGTGGATTTGGTATTCTTTATTTGAAGTTGAAGTGGGATTTCACGAAGGCGTCTACTTATTTCATCATCGAGCCTTCCTTCTATTTTTCTACCCCTTTTCTTCAGACCCAGTCTATCGATTGATGACTTGCTTGGGCGATAAAATTTATGATTGAGACTTGAATTATCTAGTTTCCACTGTCAAGGGGTGGATGGTCGACGACATGGATTACTATCATTTTTGGGTGTCACACGCAGTTGCTCGTGTGGATAACTTCAAGAGGTATAAGAGACTTGTTTCTGCACCGTTCTTCAGTCGACATAAGTGCAAGCTTAAGTAACAAATTTGGGGGATTGTACTTCAGTTTCAAGTTTGGAATATCGGGTTTACTTCACATGTGGTCACAACAAATAGCCAAATGAATTCGAGGTTGGTAAGTTAGACAGAGAGAGATGGAATCAGCAATCAATTCTCACGGGATATTTATGAGCTTCATAACGACAATGGTACTTCATAGTCTAAGCAAAAAATTTCAAAGTTTCTCAATGACTTTCAAAACTTTTCAAGACATTTGCTTAAGACTAAGAACTTCTCGAGTATATGGAAGTCCACGATAATGATGCTTCTGAGAGTTCGAAATCATCATGGGGGAAGATCGTGTACTTTGAAGTAATCGGATCAACTTCCAGGGGGAAGTAGTGTACATGGAATGGTATCTACTTACTTTATATGATTTATATGAAGTATTCTGCAGGCGTGAGAAGAATTGTTGCTGATTTCCTGCATGTTACCCCAAACGAATTATCATCAAAACCTAAACGACATGAAACAGTATAGAAGCAGTATTATTTGGTGTGGTTCTTCTACAAATTTCCGCTGTGCACTTAAACCGATGAGCTAGAAGATTGTTCAAACTACATCAAAGTGTCAGAATCTGCTTAAGATACAGATATTGGTTTGGGGGGAAGCTGATTCAGAAACTTCGTAAAAAGGAAGTCTATGAAGAAAGTTTTTTAAATACATGCTGCATGAATTGGGGGGAAGTTAATCCAAATCATGCATATTACAATTGTTCCACAACAAGCAAAGACAAAGAGGATTCAAGCTGAGGTACAAATTATGAAGACCAGAAGATTTTGGAAGACATCCTCAGCATTGGAAGCGCCTTGGAAGACTTTATTTTGTTGTATTTTTACTTGTTAGGAACATTGTAAGTAATTCCGTATGTCTCCACATTGGGGGAAGATTGTTAGCCCTAAAATGTGAGCGCCATTTACGGAATTACATTAGTTTCATATGGGCAAAAACATGGAGGACTACTATTGACATGTTGTCAAAGTGAACTCATGTCTAGCCTATATATACCCCTCCATACTTCCATGGAGGGGTGAGGATTCTTCTTATTTTGTGTATTTCACTTCTCTCTCTAAATACACATACTACATTCAAGCTTTACTTTCTCTCTCTAAAAATGTCTAAATACTTCTTTTATCCTCCACGACCTCCGGATCACCTCTTGTTAGCTTGAATCTTATGATGTTAACAAATTCCACCGGTAAGTAAGGTGTCAGATAGCTTAAATGCGGTGCACCAACACTTTGCCGATTTGACAAGGTCATTACGGAACGTATGAAGGCTACGGCCATAACGGAAGGTGAATGGAATTTTGAGCACACTAGAGCTGCGTTTCGAGACGAAATTGTTCCATTGGTAAAAAATATTAAAGCTTGTCTTAGCAATATTGATCAAGATTTGCTTTTAGAAATAGAAGAATTTAGACGTGTTTTCAATGAAATGGATGATTCTTATGAAAACAATTTACTTGAAATAGAACGAATTTCACGCCAAAATGATCAGCTTCTGAAACAAGTGATGTCGCATGATATTGTTTCCGTCTGTGTGAATAAAAGTGTTGATAATGATTCTATTGTGCATAATGTTGACTCTGTGGATAATGTGGTAGATAGTACTTGTCACAAATCTGACGCTGAATTTTTAAAGCTTCAAGATTCTTATACTTCGCTTTCAAAACGTTTTGATGAGATTCAAAAACATTGTATTTTGCTTGAATGTAAACAACAATTTATTCAAGAACTTTTTGAAACATCATTCGAAGGTGTTAATATAGATGATGCAAATTTTCAAAAGAATTTTAGATTGAATTTACAATCAAAACAGCGTCAGCCAAGTGACAAGGTTGCTAAATCTTTGACGATAGACATAGAGAAATCTAAGGAGATTAACTGTGTGAACGTACTTGAGGCTGGTGAGAATATTAAACTTGATCTAGATAATTGAGTTTCCAAGATTTTGTCCAAATTTGATAACTTAAAGCAGAAAAATACACAACTCTTCGATTTAGTAAAGCCCGCATGTGCTAATACCACTGCACAGAATCAATCACTGATTGAACGATTGATCGAAAGGCGGTGGAAATATCTGATTTGAGGGTGATGAGACTGCTTTTATACATAGTCTCATCGTCCAAATTGGGCTTAAAATGCATTAAATATCATCAAAATACCCAAATATATGCTTGTGTTTGTTGCTTGTGTATTTTAGGTACGGATATTGAGAAAATGACAAAAGATCACAAGAATCAATGAAAAACGAACACGGGAAACGAAGCCGCACGATGAACCAAGCCCTAATGAAGAATTTTCCAAAGAAAACCCTTGAAGATTTGAAGAATTATGAAGATTGGTCCTTCAAGTTTGAAGAATTGACACTTTATACCCTTGTATCTTCATAATTACAAGTTTGGTCCCTAATATTTGTCAAAATTACAAAAAGGACCCTTAACTTTGAAGAATTGGCAAATTTAGTCCCTCAACAAAACTAAATTGTCAATAATGGTCCTCCAAGAAGTCAACAAACAAGTCAAAGCCTTAAAGTATGAAGACATGTCAAGAACAGCCCTTGAATATTGAAGAATTTACATGTTTAGTCCTTGTCTCAAGCTTATAAAGTTTTTGTGCCAAAAATGACAACTGCCCAAAAGTTCTCATGTGAAATTTGGGCGTTGATAGCCATTTAATACAATATGAACAAAGTGTGAAAATAGGGGGGTCAAACCTGCCAGACAACCAAACCCTCACCCTCCACTCACAAGCTGCCACATCACCCACTTCCACCCCACACCCAATCAAAACGTCCCTCCTCTCAACGTCACCTCTCCACTCACCCATTAACTGATTTAATTAATCAGTTTAAACTTCCCTCCAAACAATTTTTTAAACTTAATCACCCCTAAAAACGGATCTAATCCACCCTATCACCCACATAAACCCTAGCTAATTCCAGGTTGAATTAATCACATTTCAAAAGGGTTTTTGTTTATCTGCTCCAGATCCTTGATTAACCATCACTTAAACCCAAACCCACCCTTAAACCCCCATCACCATTACCTCACATGTTTCCACCACCCTCCCCTGCCCCACTATTCACTCCCAAACAAAAAGATGACAGCAAACCAACGACTCACAACGTTTTCGTGCTCCCAAAGGAAAAATGGACGTCCAAGATCTCTTCTCCACTGCTGGCATCTCACAAACATCCAAGAATCATCACATGGGCTCTTGATATGTTCAAAAAAATGGCATCTAACTGGCATCTTCAAATATTCGTCCAAGGGTAGCTTGGGAAGTTCATGTTATTAGGGTTTTAGAGTTCTATTCAGTTCTAGAAGCATTTGTAGCCTATTATATAAAGGCATGATAGGACTTTAGTTTAGCTGTTCTTTTTCTTCTCCTTGGTCAAGACCTTGTAAAACCATATTTATTTTATGAAATGAATTGGTACTGAGTTTGTGACGAGAAAGAAAGAGCCCATTTACATTCCTTGCATTTTAATTTTCCAAGTTCAAGTTCTCTTTTAAATTTCTGTTGGTGACTCAAGCTTTTAATTTTTCTGAAATTGGTCCAAGTGCTTTAAGCTTGTATCATAAGCCTGATAATCTTGTTGATTATCAAGCTTAAGTGAGGGTTTAAGTTCTTGTTGATTTAGTTTGTAGCAAAGTTTTAAGAGAATCAAAAAAATTTCAGTTTTATTTTTTATCAAATAAGCCACAAACAGCTTAATCAATAAGCTAGTTTGTTAGCTTATTGACCTTGTGAACAACTCACTCTCTTGTTTACTTTCTTTCTTAGCAGGTTCCAAAACCAAAACATCTTATTGGGTGTGTGTGTCAACAGTGACCACCACCATCACTCTCTACTCTAGCTTATTTGTTCAAGGTTCAGCACAAGCCACCAGCTTGTGGGAGGTGACATAGCAGTCACTGTTGGGCCTGGATGTAGGCCCAACAAGGTAGTCCTTTATTTCCTTGTTTAATTTTCAAAAATCTGACATTCATGTGATTTGGAGTGAAATTGTATGCAAGTTGTTTTAAGTGTTGTTTTATTGACTGATATTGCTTATTTTAGGAGTTAATGCATGTTAGATAGCTTAGGAATCAGTTTGATTGAGATTTGTTAGGACTTGTTTTGAAATATTGATTTTCAGACTTTTAAAGGGGTGTTTGGATTAGCAGTTTTATCAAGAATTGTGACAAATTTATTGTGTTAAAACCTGTTAGAAACACTCTTTAGGTTGTGTTAGGTTGTATGTTACCATAGCTTTCAGTTTGGTTAAGTTTTGAACACATTTGCATGTTAAAAGATTGATAAAAATAGCAAAAATCAGAAAACTGCCTATACTGCTTGATTTTTGAGTGATTTGTGCCTTCAAGTTGTGAAACCTGCTAGATAATAGTTTGTTTAAGGGTGTCCTATAACTTATTTGTCTCTTGGTTGATTTGTATGCAAGTTATGAAGGCTTGAATTTCATTTGTGTGCAAGTAACTTGTGCCTATTGTTCATCAGTCACCCTAAGCATTAATCAGAAACTTGTGTGCATTGTTTGTGTAATTTTTTGGCTAAGTCTTGTGTGATTTTGTGTTTCTATTGACTCCCTACACTCAAACTGAGTGTAGGGGTGCCTATTGTCCAACAAAACAGCATCAAAACCCAGGATCAAGTCCTTTTGTCCTATTTTGCACAAGTGAAGATAATCTTTTTCTTTGTGTTCATCAGTCATCATAACTGGGCACGTTTTTCAATTTCTAGGGTTTAATCTTGTTTAATTTAGATTTGTGTTTGTGTTTTTGTGATCTAAGAAGTATAAAGTTTAACTTTTAAAAGTTTAAAAAGAAAAAAAAAGTAAAAAGGACTGGCCAGGACTCGAACCTGCGCCATCCTCCTCACAACACTCACAACTTACCATTGCGCCCTAGGGTCTTTGACTGCTAGGGTTTCATTTCATTACTTATTTAAGGGCATTTGTTTTGTAGCTTATTTTAATTAGCAGCTTATAATTAAGCTTATTTCAGCTTATTTTCTTTAGGTGGTGACTGTTTAGCATTTTTCTTAGATTCTTATTAGGATTTAGGACTTTTCTGTTTAAAAAGTTTATTTTTCCCATTATTAATTAATTTTCTAGGATTATTTTTAGTTTAAATTTTAGAAAGTAATTTAAAAATAGAAAAAGGTAATTTAAAAATCAGAAAAAATAGTTTTTAGGTTTTGAATTATATTTTTAAGGTTTACAGCTAATAAAGTTTTCAAAAAGTCTAATTTTTGATTTTATTGGATTTTAGGGTTTTTAGCTAATTTAAAATTTAATATTAAATTATTAAATAGGTTTCAGAAATTTTGATTGCATCTTTGTCTTAGTTACATTATTCTAGATTTTTGGTAATTTTTTAGAATTTTTTTATGAACTTTGAATTTTTTTGAATATTTTAATATTATTTTATTATTAAAAATTGAAGTTTGATTTTTTTTAGTTTTTACATTTTTCCTAGGTTAAGGATACTTAATTAGGAGTTTTGTCACTTTCCAAATATTTTTAGGACTTTTCAATTAATTTCTAGAATTAATTTAAGATTTAAGTTATTTTAATAGTTTTTAAGTGTTTAAAAATAGTTTAATTTGGTTTTAAAATTTTTAAAAATAGTTTTTAGCTTAATTAGGATATTTTTGAGGTTTACAAACTATAAGATCTTGTTTAGGGCTTTTTAATAATTAATTGTGATTTTAGGGCTTTAATTAGCATTAAAAAGTCATTATCTAATTAATTAAAAGGTTTTAGCAAGTTTGGAATTTTTGTAAACTCTTAGAATATTATTGGGGATTTTTAGTAATTTTTAGGAATTTTTAGGTTAAAATTTTAATTTTGGCACTATTTACGGTTTTACGTGTTCGCCTTTTTCGTCATAGTTTAATTCGTTTTCGTAACCGTCTTTCTTTTCTAATCTCATTTCTTTCTTCCTTTTTCAATCATATAATCACAAATCATTAATCAATTCAACACACAACGCACTTGCCTCCTCGAGAACGAACTTAATTGGTCATTAGTGCTTGGTTTTCCTAAACCGACACTTAACACTTGCCACTTTTGCCTCTCTTTTCCTAAAGGGTTGCAAAAAGACTACATCATTTTTGGCGCCGCTGCCGCGGAGGCGTGTTGTGTTTTGGTTGAACAATTGCTTTTTTTATATAGCCATAAATAGCTATTTGTATTAGTAGCACTCTACTAATACGTATTATCGTTTTTCGATTTTTGTGTGAATATTATTAATATATTGTATACGTAGAACAATAAATTTACAAGTACTCCAAATACGTGAGAAATCACAACCTTGACTTGGGAGGTCATTACCCAATCATTGTATTCGAATCTCAAACCAAAGAAAAAGGCAAAAATAGATAAATACTTTCGTGAAGCTCGATTTTGATAAATACAAACTATAAGGTGGGTATAAGGCGGTTGTATTTCACGACCTAAAGGAAAAAGGCTCTTAAGTGCTTCGCGCCGCCTCGTTTCCTCCGCTTGCTTGTGCGTATTTTGATTTTGAAAGCTAATCGAGGGTTTTGCCGCCCAAAGTATTACTTAAGTATCATATATATTTTCTTGGTTTCTATTGATTAAACCCTCTTGAACGATTTGGTGTTCCACCATCGTTCTAAAGTCATCGAAGGCGTTCACTTCACGTGATCGTTTTCATTCCTTGAGGCTTCTTTAATCGAGAGATTTGATTAAGGAGGAGATTTGTAGATTTGTGTCTACCTAATACATTCCAAAAATCCAAAAAGTTAAAAACAATCAAAAACCACAAAAAAATTGAAAAAGTAAAAACACCAAAAAGAATCTTCTTTGCTCGACTTCTCGTTGTACGTGACGTTTATGCAAACTCGCTCTAAAGCAAGACGTGCTCGTAAACGAAGAAACAAATCAAACACTCCTTCTAGTGAGGAGTCTCCTATTGACGAACCCATTATAGTGAAAGAAGCACCCATGGCTAATCGAACTATGATGGAGTTGCTTCAAGCACCCACCGAGGGTTATGGAGAAGCGATTGTGATTCCCGCTATCCTTGCGGAGAATTTTGAGGTTAAGACGGGTTTGTTGTCCATGATTCAAAATAACAAGTTTCGTGGTGACGAAAAGGACAACCCTCATAACCACATTCGCCAATTTAATCGTCTCACCGCCACATGCAAGTTTAAGGACGTCTCAAACGACTCGATTAAGATGATGTTTTTTCCGTATTCCTTAGCGGGGCCCGCAAAAATTTGGTTAGAGAAAGAGCCACCCAATTCTATATTGACGTGGAAGGATCTCGTTTCAAAATTCGTGAACCAATTTTTTCCGCCCTCTAAGACTACGCACTTGAAAAACGAGATTTCAAAGTTTTCACAAGAGTATAATGAGAGTTTTTCAACGGCTTGGAATAGGTTTAAGGAAATGTTGCACGAATGTCCTCATCATGGTTTTTCCGACTTGCATCAAATTGACACGTTTTACAATGGCTTGAACGATCATGAGCGTGATTATCTTAATGCCGCCGCGGGTGGTAATTTTTTGTGTAAGACGGTCGAGGAAGCATTATTAATCATTTAGAATAGGTCTAAGGTCTATAGTCCTCGTAGCACGTCGAGTGTTCGTAAGACTTCGTCTTCGCCTTCATTGTCACACACCGTTGATGCTTGCCAAATCGAGGCTAATTTGGAGAACAAGATTTTTGATAAGTTGAAAGGATTGTTAATTGAGTTTAAAGTTGGTGAACAACCCACTCCCGCTACGACTAAAGCGGTTGAGGTTTCTTGTATGTATTGTGGTGGAGCTCACGATTATTCCGAGTGCATTACCAACGGTGGTAACACTTCGAGTGCCTTCGCGGCCGCGGGAACTTATAACCAAAACGGTCAAGTTCCTCGCACTAATCAATTGACTCCACCGGGTTTTCCACCAAATCAAAATGCTAACAATTATCGAAACAATCAAGTTGGTTACCAAAGCAATCAAAGGAACAATTTCAAGGGTAATAACAACTATGGGAATCAAGGAACTAGTAGCCAATTGCAAAATCAAAATCAAAACCGTAATTTTCAAAACACAAGTCAAGGTCTTCAAAATGTTTACACTAAAGAACTTCCAATGGACATTTTGAATTACGCCACGGCAAATGATAAGATTTTGGAAAATATACAAGAGCAATTGGCTAGTCAAGCTAGGGACACGGCTAAAAACACCAAGGAGTTGGCTAATTTTGTGAAGGAAAATCTTAACATGAGAAATGAGTTGAAAAATGATTTTGCTAATCAAATTAGAGGTAAAAACAATAAGATTGAACAAAGTCATGCTAGGCTTGAACAAAGAATTGACCAAAAAGCCGCTAGTCAAGATCTTAAGTTTAATAGTCAAGATGTTAAGCTTAATGCCATTTTAGAAGCCGTCATGGGGAACAAAGCCTCTACTTCGAGTGGTCTTCCTAGTAACACCGTTTCAAACCCGAAGGGAGAGATGAAAGTGATTACCACACGAAGTGGTAAGGCACTTAAAGAACCGACTCCTCAACCAATTACTCCAACGGTGGAGGAAATTGAGGAAGAACCCGAGGTGGTGGTCGAAAAGGAGCATATCTCAAGCCCACAAAGTACCGCTCATGCCACACCTATGGTCGACCCTTTACCAACATTGGAACCCGAGATTCCAAGGGCTATGCCTATGCCCCAACCCACACCACCCTTGCCTTACCCATCGAGACTTAGGAAGGAGAAACGACAAGAGCGCGACAACTATCAATTTGAGCTTTTTATGAAAATGTTTCGTGAGTTGCACCTTAATGTGAGTTTCGCCGATGCTTTGGTCATGATGCCTCGATTTGCCGCTAACTTTAAGAGTATGTTGAACAACAAGGAGAAATTGCATCAATTGTCTAGTTGTTCGTCGGTTTATCTTAATCGCATACCTCAAAAAGTCGGTGATCCCGGTAAATTTTTGATCCCTTGTGCAATTCAAGATATGGAAGAATGCTATGCCTTGGCCAATCTTGGTGCTAGCATTAACTTGATGCCACTTGCAATCTTCAAGTCGCTCAATCTTCCTAATCTTACTCCTTCACTAATGTTTATCGAGTTGGCCGACCATTCCACGATCCGTGCATGTGGTTTGGCGGAAGACGTTTTTGTGAAAGTGGGGAAGTTCTACTATCCCGTAGACTTTATCGTTGTTGATATCCCCACGGATCCTCAAGTTCCTCTTATTCTAGGTCGTTCGTTTTTAGATACGTCTATGGCTTTAATTGATGTGCATGCTAGAAAGATCACCTTACGTTTGAACGACGAGGAACTTGTTATAAACGCAACTCAAAATTCTCAACTTTCTCATGTTTATTCCGTTGCTACCATAAACCTCGTTGATATGATCGACGTGGTTTGCGAGGAATTTTCACAAGAAGTTTTAGGGTTTGGTGATGAAGAAACTAGTGGCAATCCCACTATGTTAGATCCAATTCTTGATAATTCGACACCAACCTTCACTCCATTTGAAGGTGGTTGTTTTACGTTGGAGGAATGCAATATTCCACGTACTTGTGACGAAGACCTCGAAAACGATGAGGACTTCTCGATTATCAAGGATTTTCTCAACGATTTCCCATTTCCTCCACCCGAGGAGGTTATGAGTATCGAGCCCAAATATTCACTTGAGGAACCACCTATTCTCGAGTTGAAAGATTTACCTCCTCACCTCGAATATGTCTATTTGGAGGAGGACGACAAGTTGCCGGTTATTATTGCGAAGGATCTTTCGAATGATGAAAAAACCACACTTGTCGATGTTCTAAAGGATCACAAAGGGGCGATTGCGTGGAAGTTATCCGACATTAAGGGAATCGATCCCAAGTTTTGTACCCACAAAATCTTAATGGAGGAGGATTTTACGCCCACAATCCAAAGTCAAAGGAGGGTGAACCCTAAAATTCACGATGTCATCAAAAAGGAGGTCCTTAAACTCCTTGACGCGGGAATGATTTACCCTATTTCCGATAGCCCTTGGGTGAGTCCTATTCATTGTGTCCCTAAAAAGGGAGGGATGACCGTTGTGCCAAACGATGCCAACGAGTTGATTCCCACTAGACTCGTGACCGGATGGAGAGTGTGCATCGACTATCGAAAGTTGAATGAAGCCACTCGAAAAGACCATTTTCCCTTGCCCTTCATGGACCAAATGTTGGAGCGTCTTGCGGGAAACGATTTCTATTGCTTTCTTGATGGTTTTTCCGGTTACTTCCAAATTCACATCGATCCTCGTGATCAAGAAAAAACTACGTTTACGTATCCATATGGAACGTTTGCCTATCGTAGAATGCCATTCGGACTTTGTAATGTACCGGGAACCTTTCAAAGGTGCATGATGGCTATTTTTCATGATATGATCGAGAAGACGATGGAAGTCTTCATGGATGACTTTTCCGTGTTTGGTGATTCTTTCACTTCGTGTTTGTCGAATCTAGAGAGAATGTTAAAACGTTGTGAGGAAACCAACCTTGTGCTCAATTGGGAAAAATGTCATTTTATGGTTAATAGTGGAATCGTCTTAGGGCACAAGGTCTCGAAAGCGAGGATTGAGGTAGATCAAGCTAAGGTAGACGTCATCGCCAAATTACCTCATCCCAAAACCGTCAAGGGAGTTAGGAGTTTCCTAGGCCACGCGGGCTTTTATCGTCGATTCATCAAGGATTTTTCAAAGATTTCTCGACCCATTACACATCTTCTTGAAAAAGAGGCACGTTTTGTCTTTGACGGAGATTGTGTACGAGCCTTTGAAATCCTTAAGAGGAAACTTACCGAAGCTCCCATTCTTGTTGCTCCAAATTGGAACCTCCCCTTTGAGCTTATGTGTGATGCTAGTGATTACGCTATAGGGGCCGTTTTGGGGCAACGTCATGATAAGCACTTCTTGCCTATTCACTATGCTAGTAAGACGATGACCGAGGCTCAACTAAAATACACTACAACGGAAAAGGAGTTCCTTTCCGTGGTGTATGCATTTGAGAAATTTCGACCTTATCTCGTCTTGACAAAATGCATAGTATATACGGACCATTCGGCTATTAAGTATCTTATGGCAAAGCAAGATGCTAAACCGAGATTACTTCGTTGGATTCTCCTCCTTCAAGAATTTGATCACAAAATCGTTGACAAAAAAGGAGCCGAGAATCTAGCGGCCGATCATCTCTCTCGTTTGGAAGATCCTCACCAAAGTGTTTACGAGCCCAAGGAAATCACCGAAACATTTCCGCTCGAGACACTTGGTGTAGTGAATTCTAAGCTTGATTCTTCCACCCCATGGTTTGCGGATTTTGCAAATTACCATGCGGGTAACTTCATCATTAAGGGTATGACGACTCAAGAAAAACGAAAATTCTTTCGTGACGTCAAGTTCTACTTTTGGAACGACCCTTACTTGTTTCGAACTTGTGGGGATCAAATCATCCGACGTTGTGTATTTGGCACCGAAGCTTCTAACATCCTTAGAGCTTGCCATGAGGGACCCACGGGCGGTCACCACGGTGTTAATCTCACGGCTAAGAAGGTGTTTGATGCCGGCTTCTTTTGGCCTACTATTTACCGAGATGCACAAGATCTTGTGAAGTCGTGTGATGCATGCCAACGACAAGGAAAAGCCTCGCAAAAAGATGAAATGCCACAAAATATCATCCAAGTGTGTGAGATCTTTGACGTTTGGGGCATAGACTTTATGGGGTCGTTCCCATCATCTCGTGGTAATAAGTACATCCTTGTTGCGGTTGACTACCTATCTAAGTGGGTGGAGGCAAAGGCCTTGCCCACCAATGATGCTCGTGTGGTAGTCAAGTTTTTGAAGCAATTGTTTTCTCGGTTTGGAACCCCTCGTGCTATCATAAGCAATCGTGGAACCTATTTTTGTAACGACCAATTTGAAAGGGTTCTAAGGAAATATGGGGTTACACATCGGCTTTCTACGGCTTATCACCCACAAACGAGTGGGCAAGTCGAGGTTTCAAACCGATCGTTGAAGAGGATCTTGGAGAGATCCGTTAGGGAAAACCGACAATCTTGGTCGGATAAGTTAGACGATGCTTTATGGGCCTTTAGGACCGCTCATAAGACGCCCATTGGGTGCACTCCCTATAAGCTTGTGTATGGAAATAATTGTCATTTGCCTATCGAGTTAGAACACAAGGCTTATTGGGCCCTAAAGCATTGTAATGATGATATGGAGACCGCGGGAAAACACCGGAAAATGCAATTAAATGAATTAGATGAATTGAGGGATATTGCTTATGAAAATTCATTTATTTATAAAGAGAAAACTAAAAAGTTGCATGATTCTAAAATTAAAAACCGGGTTTTTAACATTGGGGATCAAGTTTTGCTTTTTAATTCAAGATTAAATATCTACTCCGGTAAGTTGAAATCCCATTGGTCCGGTCCATTCACCGTGACTCAAGTGTTTCCGTATGGGACCATCGAGCTAGCTCAAGATGATGGTCCTAACTTCAAGGTGAATGGACATAGGTTGAAGCACTACTTTGGCGGGGAAGTTCCATCCTTGAACTACCTCGACCAAGTCACCTTCCCCAATGATAATTAGTATTGAGGGGATCGAGTCGAGCTCATGACTCGGTAATCAAAAACGAGGTGCCTCGTGGGGGAGTCCTATGCTTATCCTATGTACATATTATCGCTTTCTAATGTAGCTTACGTGTGGGGATTTGTGCCCTTCCAACCTTTGTTCCGTGGTTGTTTGTGAATTGTGAACTTTAGATGATCATGATCTTCACGATTGGAGCCTCTCATGTTCGTTTTATGGGAGCACTTGATCGTTTGCTTTGGAGACATTTCTCAATATCCATGATATATCCTTTTGAGGTTCTAACCTTAGGTTTTTAGCACACTTCATAAACGGCTATTAATTTAATGGTTACACCCTTTCCATGCTAGATTAGGTATTCGACTACGTCTCTAGTATGGGGGTGTTTGCACCCCTAGACTCGAAACATTGAGGACAATGTTTAACTTTAGTATGGGGGGGTGAATAGATACTTGCCTTGCCAAACCTTCACGCTTTCCAAAGTTTATCTTTTTGTTTATCGTTTTGTTGCAAAATAAGGCTAAAAATGGCCAAATTTTAAAGTTTTTCTCATGTTTTATAAGTGTTTGAAGACACGAATGTAGGTTTTCCGATGGCGAGAATAAGAGTAATTTTTTACTCGACCGTGCGTGTTGAGCACTTAGCTTTGATTCCTTAACTTCACATTAGGCTAAGTCTCTTAAATGAGGACGAGAAATGATAGAGTTAATTATAAGTTACTATGTTAAACGTAGAGTACTCGTATTCTTTCAAAAACTCATGTGTTCTCGTCGTTTGCTTATTCTCCCTTCGCATGTAAATATTTTTTGCTTAATAAATATTGACTTAGCGGTTTAGTTAGGATTGTTGGGTTTCTAGTCTTTTCTAGTAGCTTCCGTGTAATTAAATTGGGAAGACATTAAGGTATCGCCAGCGTCACGGTTTTGAAGTATTGGCACCCGAATAATCGAAAGCTTCACCTAATAATAAGATTTCAAGTGCTCACCTAAATTAAGCAAAAATTTGAAGCTCACAAGGCCGAAAAATCTATGCAAAATTGAAAGTGAATCAAGCCTTAATCTTCGAAGCTTTAAAGATCCAAAATTCGCCTTAGCGTGAGGATATACGTCTTTGGCTAATAAAACCACCGATGAGGCGGATAATAAAAGGCAAGGCAAGACCGAAGTCATAATAAAAGCTTCATGGCGAAGTTGAATAAAAGATGGAGGTAAACCAAAGATAATAAGGCCCTTCCGTTAGGGGGCGTATAAAAGTCTTGGTAATAAGTCTCATGTTCAAAACCGTTATAAAACCGTGTTTATCGATTCTTCTTGTCAACTTAATTTTTTAACATCGTTGTCTATTAGGAGGGGTTATTGATTTGATGGTCTTAGTTACACCGTTAGGACTCTATTTTTAGACCTAAATCTCTATTGTCGCATAAGTCAATGATGTATCCTCGTGATCATTAAGACATCATAAAATATAAGAGATACAACTTAGGAATAATGGGAGGATAAGTACGTGATTAGGGCATATGAGTAGTGTTAGCATTACTAACTTGTAATGACAATGATCTCGTTGCACGCTTGGCATGGAATTGGAGTGAAAATCGAGGACGATGAAATTATTTCTAACGAAGCATTCACGTGTTCTTATTCTATGAACCTAAACGTCCCATTTTGCGATGAAAATCATACATTATGTCTAAAACACAAGTAGTAGTAATAGTAGTAGTGTAGCTAGTTTATCATTCCAATAAAGTGTATAAAATTAAATTTTGGAGATGCTATGATACTTTATTCTAGCATTGCGTGAGGGCACGATAATGGTTTAGTATGGGGGAGTGATGAGACTGCTTTTATACATAGTCTCATCGTCCAAATTGGGCTTAAAATGCATTAAATATCATCAAAATACCCAAATATATGCTTGTGTTTGTTGCTTGTGTATTCTAGGTACGGATATTGAGAAAATGACAAAAGATCACAAGAATCAATCAAAAACGAACACGGGAAACGAAGCCGCACGATGAACCAAGCCCTAATGAAGAATTTTCCAAAGAAAACCCTTGAATATTTGAAGAATTATGAAGATTGGTCCTTCAAGTTTGAAGAATTGACACTTTATACCCTTTTATCTTCATAATTACAAGTTTGGTCCCTAAAGTTTGTCAAAATTACAAAAAGGACCCTTAACTTTGAAGAATTGGCAAATTTAGTCCCTCAACAAAACTAAATTGTCAATAATGGTCCTCCAAGAAGTCAACAAACAAGTCAAAGCCTTAAAGTATGAAGACATGTCAAGAACAGCCCTTGAATATTGAAGAATTTACATGTTTAGTCCTTGTTTCAAGCTTATAAGGTTTTTGTGCCAAAAATGACAACTGCCCAAAAGTTGTCATGTGAAATTTGGGCGTTGATAGCCATTTAATACAATATGAACAAAGTGTGAAAATAGGGGGGTCAAACCTGCCAGACAACCAAACCCTCACCCTCCAATCACAAGCTGCCACATCACCCACTTCCACCCCACACCCAATCAAAACGTCCATCCTCTCCACGTCACCTCTCCACTCACCCATTAACTGATTTAATTAATCAGTTTAAACTTCCCTCCAAACAATTTTTTAAACTTAATCACCCCTAAAAACGGATCTAATCCACCCCATCACCCACATAAACCCTAGCTAATTCCAGGTTGAATTAATCACATTTCAAAGGGGTTTTTGTTTATCTGCTCCAGATCCTTGATTAACCATCACTTAAACCCAAACCCACCCTTAAACCCCCATCACCATCACCTCACATGTTTCCACCACCCTCCCCTGCCCCACTATTCACTCCCAAACAAAATGATGACAGCAAACCAACGACTCACAACGTTTTCGTGCTCCCAAAGGAAAAATGGACGTCCAAGATCTCTTCTCCACTGCTGGCATCTCACAAACATCCAAGAATCATCACATGGGCTCTTGATATGTTCAAAAAAATGGCATCTAACTGGCATCTTCAAATATTCGTCCAAGGGTAGCTTGGGAAGGTCATGTTATTAGGGTTTTAGAGTTCTATTCAGTTCTAGAAGCATTTGTAGCCTATTATATAAAGGCATGATAGGACTTTAGTTTAGCTATTCTTTTTCTTCTCCTTGGTCAAGACCTTGTAAAACCATATTTATTTTATGAAATGAATTGGTACTGAGTTTGTGACGAGAAAGAAAGAGCCCATTTACATTCCTTGCATTTTAATTATCCAAGTTCAAGTTCTCTTTTAAATTTCTGTTGGTGACTCAAGCTTTTAATTTTTCTAAAATTGGTCCAAGTGCTTTAAGCTTGTATCATAAGCCTGATAATCTTGTTGATTATCAAGCTTAAGTGAGGGTTTAAGTTCTTGTTGATTTAGTTTGTAGCAAAGTTTTAAGAGAATCAAAAAAATTTCAGTTTTATTTTTTATCAAATAAGCCACAAACAGCTTAATCAATAAGCTGGTTTGTTAGCTTATTGACCTTGTGAACAACTCACTCTCTTGTTTACTTTCTTTCTTAGCAGGTTCCAAAACCAAAACATCTTATTGGGTGTGTGTGTCAACAGTGACCACCACCATCACTCTCTACTCTAGCTTATTTGTTCAAGGTTCAGCACAAGCCACCAGCTTGTGGGAGGTGACATAGCAGTCACTGTTGGGCCTGGATGTAGGCCCAACAAGGTAGTCCTTTATTTCCTTGTTTAATTTTCAAAAATCTGACATTCATGTGATTTGGAGTGAAATTGTATGCAAGTTGTTTTAAGTGTTGTTTTATTGACTGATATTGCTTATTTTAGGAGTTAATGCATGTTAGATAGCTTAGGAATCAGTTTGATTGAGATTTTTTAGGACTTGTTTTGAAATATTGATTTTCAAACTTTTAAAGGGGTGTTTGGATTAGCAGTTTTATCAAGAATTGTGACAAATTTATTGTGTTAAAACCTGTTAGAAACACTCTTTAGGTTGTGTTAGGTTGTATGTTACCATAGCTTTCAGTTTGGTTAAGTTTTGAACACATTTGCATGTTAAAAGATTGATAAAAATAGCAAAAATCAGAAAACTGCCTATACTGCTTGATTTTTGAGTGATTTGTGCCTTCAAGTTGTGAAACCTGCTAGATAATAGTTTGTTTAAGGGTGTGCTATAACTTATTTGTCTCTTGGTTGATTTGTATGCAAGTTATGAAGGCTTGAATTTCATTTGTGTGCAAGTAACGTGTGCCTATTGTTCATCAGTCACCCTAAGCATTAATCAGAAACTTGTGTGCATTGTTTGTGTAATTTTTTGGCTAAGTCTTGTGTGATTTTGTGTTTCTATTGACTCCCTACACTCAAACTGAGTGTAGGGGTGCCTATTGTCCAACAAAACAGCATCAAAACCCAGGATCAAGTCCTCTTGTCCTATTTTGCACAAGTGAAGATAATCTTTTTCTTTGTGTTCATCAGTCATCATAACTGGGCACGTTTTTCAATTTCTAGGGCTTAATCTTGTTTAATTTGGATTTGTGTTTGTGTTTTTATGATCTAAGAAGTATAAAGTTTAACTTTTAAAAGTTTAAAAAGAAAAAAAAAAGTAAAAAGGATTGGCCAGGACTCGAACCTGCGCCATCCTCCTCACAACACTCACAACTTACCATTGCGCCCTAGGGTCTTTGACTGCTAGGGTTTCATTTCATTACTTATTTAAGGGCATTTGTTTTGTAGCTTATTTTAATTAGCAGCTTATAATTAAGCTTATTTCAGCTTATTTTCTTTAGGTGGTGACTGTTTAGCATTTTTCTTAGATTCTTATTAGGATTTAGGACTTTTCTATTTAAAAAGTTTATTTTTCCCATTATTAATTAATTTTCTAGGATTATTTTTAGTTTAAATTTTAGAAAGTAATTTAAAAATAGAAAAAGATAATTTAAAAATCTGAAAAAATAGTTTTTAGGTTTTGAATTATATTTTTGAGGTTTACAGCTAATAAAGTTTTCAAAAAGTCTAATTTTTGATTTTATTGGATTTTAGGGTTTTTAGCTAACTTTAAAATTTAATATTAAATTATTAAATAGGTTTCAGAAAATTTTGATTGCATCTTTGTCTTAGTTACATTATTCTAGATCTTTGGTAGTTTTTTAGAATTTTTTTATGAACTTTGAATTTTTTTGAATATTTTAATATTATTTTATTATTAAAAATTGAAGTTTGATTTTTTTTAGTTTTTACATTTTTCCTAGGTTAAGGATACTTAATTAGGAGTTTTTTCACTTTCCAAATATTTTTAGGACTTTTCAATTAATTTCTAGAATTAATTTAAGATTTAAGTTATTTTAATAGTTTTTAAGTGTTTAAAAATAGTTTAATTTGGTTTTAAAATTTTTAAAAATAGTTTTTAGCTTAATTAGGATATTTTTGAGGTTTACAAACTATATGATCTTGTTTAGGGATTTTTAATAATTAATTGTGATTTTTAGGGCTTTAATTAGCATTAAAAAGTCATTATCTAATTAATTAAAAGGTTTTAGCAAGTTTGGATTTTTTGTAAACTCTTAGAATATTATTGGGGATTTTTAGTATTTTTAGGAATTTTTAGGTTAAAATTTTAATTTTGGCACTATTTACGGTTTTACGTGTTCGCCTTTTTCGTCATAGTTTAATTCGTTTTCGTAACCGTCTTTCTTTTCTAATCTCATTTCTTTCTTCCTTTTTCAATCATATAATCACAAATCATTAATCAATTCAACACACAACGCACTTGCCTCCTCGAGAACGAACTTAATTGGTCATTAGTGCTTGGTTTTCCTAAACCGACACTTAACACTTGCCACTTTTGCCTCTCTTTTCCTAAAGGGTTGCAAAAAGACTACATCAGGGGGAACAAATTTGTGATAAAAATCTGGCTTTGGCTGAGTTAAAGGAAACACTTCTTACCCTAAAAGGTAAGAATGTTGTGGATAACGCAGCCACCGTCTCAGCACCGTCCTCTAGTGCGATAAAAAGGAACCTCATCGCTGTCACACCACTTAACAAGGGCCCTAGGACTAAACCATCTCAAACATTGGTCACTAAAGATAAGGCAAAATCAAAACCGGCTTCTAATATTCCCGTGTTGCCTTCTACAGGAGTAAGCACCACTACTAAGGCTCAAAGATCTAAGCTAAAAAGAAACAGGAAGAATGATAGGATCTTGCCCCCATCTAGTAGTCAAGTGAAGAAGAAAGTAGAAGCCCATCCAATGAATGTTATATTTGCTTTGAATAAAAAGAATCATGTAGCTAAACCTAAAGGCTCTGCGGTTGTGCAGCGTTCTAAGCCTATTGTGAATTCTAATTTTAAATGTTGGAATTGCAATGAATGTATGTTTTCTAGTCGTCATGATTCTTGCCTTATTGACCATGTGAATAAGATCTATGCCCCTAAAAATGGTTTATAATGGAAACCGACTGGGAAAGTGTTAACCAAGCTGGTTAGATGTGGCGCCCTACTGGTAGAACTTTCACTATACTAGGAAATGTGTGCCCTTTAACTAGGATCACTCCCACTAAAGTTAAGAAAGCGTGCCCTTTAACTAGGAGTACCAAGGCTACCAAAACACAAGTGTGTCCTTTAACTAGGAACACCAACACTACTGTAGGAACCAAGTGCCCTTTAAATAGGTCTACTCCCACTATAGTGCCCGCTAATACTCCAAAACCTAAGAAAGTTGAAATAGTAAAACATGTTAATGGTAAAAATCACATTAGAAAATGCAGGAAATCTAAGGATAACACAAATGTTAGCAATTCTGATAATATCATATATGTATCTGTTAACACTCCGGAACCAATAGTTTCCAATGCATTGTCTACTGTTGTTGTTGAAAACAGGTGGTCCAAATTGTTCTCTGGTATTTGGACGCTGGTTGCTCCAAGCATATGACCGGAGATCGCTCTCAGCTAAGAAATTTCGTCAGCTAGTTTCTTGGTACGGTTCAATTTGGAAATGATCATATTGCAAAGATAATGGGTTACGGTGAATATTGGGAATGTTATAATTTCAAGAGTGTATTATGTGGAAGGTCTCGGTCACAACTTATTTTCTGTGGGACAATTTTGTGATGAAAACCTAGAAGTTGCTTTTCGAGAGCATACCTGCTTCATCCGTAATTTGGAAGGGGTTGATTTATTGAAAGGTACTCGAGGGAATAATTTGTACACTTTGTCTCTACAAGATATGATGGCCGCTTCTCCCGTATGTCTTCTCTCCAAAGCATCGAAGACTAAGTCATGGTTATGGCATCAACAGTTATCTCATCTTAACTTTGACGCTATTAATCATTTGGCGAAAAACAAACTTGTTCGTGGTCTTTCAAAACTTTCATTTCAAAGGACCATTTGTGTTCCGCATGTACAATGGGGAAGATCACTAAGAAATCATACAAGCCAAAGACTGAAGACACCAACCAAGAGAAACTTTATTTGTTGCATATGGATCTTTGTGGGCCAATGCATGTTGAAAGTCTTAGTGGAAAAAAGTACATCCTCTTCATTGTCGATGATTACCCTCGGTTTACATGGGTGAAATTTCTTACAACAAAAAATGAGGCACCTAAATTCATCATCGGATTTCTCAAGATGATTCAAGTGCGTCTCAACACTACTGTTCGACGCATTCATACAGATAATGGAACCGAATTTGTGAATCAAATCTTGCGTGATTATTATGAAGAAGTTGTCATATCTCATGAAATATCCGTTGCTCGCACTCCACAACAAAACGGTGTCGTTGAAAGGCGAAATCGCACACTTATGAAAGCTGCTCGAATGATGTTAATTTACGCAAAGGCTCCATTGTTTTTATGGGCAGAAGCAATATCTACAACAATTTTCACCCAAAACCGGTCACTAATTCGTAAACGCCATGGTAAAACACCTTATGAGCTTCTACATGGAAAACTACCAGACTTATCATATCTTCATGCATTTGGCTCTCTTTGCTATCCAAATAATGATGGTGACAATTTGGGAAAACTTCAACCCAAGGCTGATATTGGTATTTTCATTGGTTATGCACCCACAAAGAAGGCATACCGAATCTACAATCGTAATCCTCGTAAGATCCTCGAAACTATGAATGTTGATTTTGATGAGCTGACGGCAATGGCTTCTGAGCAAAGCAGCTCTGAACCCGCACTTCATGAAATGGGACCCAGTAACATTAGCTATTGTCTTGTCCCAAACAACCCTTCTTCATCATCATTTACACCACCTTCTAGGAATGAATGGGATACACTGTTTCAACCGTTCTTTGATGGATTCTTTACTCCTCCAAGTATTGTTGCTCCAGAACCTGAGGTAATAGCTCCGGGTACCGAAGTTGTCCCTCCAGCAACCGAAGCACAATCAGATACGTCTTCACCTACAATTGGTCAAGATATACCTTCAACGAGTAATTCTCAACCAACACCCGAATCAACTACCCATGTCATACCTATTGATGATGAAGAGGATGATGATGATCACGACTTAGAATTCGCTCAAATGCGTGAACTTCCATTCTTTGGTGTACCAATTCCCAACCATAATCAAGCTGGTTCGTCCACCTCAGAGGAAGCTCCTACTACGGTCTACTCCAATCCACGGATTCGTGAACATGACAGCAAGTGGACAAAGGTTCATCCTATAGATTCTATTATTGGTGACTCTAATCGTCCGGTATCCACATGAAGTCAGTTACAAGAAAGTGCAATGTTTTGCAATTTTGATGCTTTTCTCAGTGAAGTTGAACCTAAGACGTGGCAACAAGCATTTACCTAATCTTGTTGGATAGAAGCTATGAAAGAAGAACTTAATGAATTTATACGTCTTGAAGTATGGGAACTTTTCCCATGCCCAGATCAAGTGCAGTTACTCACTTTAAAATGGGTTTACAAGGTGAAACTCGATGAGTTAGGCGGAATATTGAAGAACAAAGCTCGACTAGTAGCTCGTGGATACAAGCAATTATTGGGCATCGACTTTATGGAATCCTTTGCACATGTTGCCCGTTTGGAAGCTATTAGACTATTCCTCGCTTATGCAGCCCACATGAATATGATCGGCTATCAGATGGATGTGAAGACGGCATTTCTTAAAGGTGAAATCAAGGAAGAGGTCTATGTTCAACAGCCGAATGGTTTTGTGAATTCTAAATATCCTAATCATGTGTACAAGCTTAAGAAGGCTCTCTATGGGTTGAAGCAAGCTTCACGCGCATGGTATGATCTATTGTCACAGTTGCTCATTACGCAAGGCTTCGCTAAAGGCAAGTTGAATCCCACGCTGTTCATTCAGAAACGAGGTAAAGATATGATTATGGTACAAATATATGTTGATGATATTATATTTGCTGCCTCGACCTAAACCTTATCCGATGAGTTTGGGACACTCATGTCTTCCAAGTTTAAGATGTCAATGATGGGCAAGGTATCATTCTTCTTAGGACTTCAGATATCTCAGAGTCCCAGAGGCATCTTTATCAAACAATCCAAGTATTCCCTTGAATCTCTTAAGAAATATAAGATGGAATCTTGCGACCCCGTGGATACTCCAATGGTGGAACGAACTAAGCTAGATGCAGATCCACATGGGATTGCCGTTGATCTGACACTTTATCGTGGAATGATCGGTACCCTTCTGTATATCACAGCTAGTCGACCTGATCTTCAGTTTGTTATATGTATGTGTGCTCGGTATCAAACTCGGCCTACTGAGTTACACTTAGCTATTGTTAAACGGATCTTTCGGTATCTTAAAGAAACCATTAATCGGGGACTTTGGTATTCGAAGGACTCTTCGATTGTACTAATGGCATATGCAGATGTGGATCACGCGGGTTGTCAAGCTACAAGGCGTAGCACGAGTGGAACTTTGCAACTACTAGGAGATCGACTACTCAGTTGGGCATCTAAAAGGCAGAAAAGCGCTGCAATTTCAAGTACGGAAGCAGAATACATAGCTATGTCCGGTTGCTGTGCTCAAATTCTTTAGATGAGATCGTAATTAACCGACTATGGTCTAGGTTTCAACAAAATTCCGATGTACTGTGACAACAAAAGTGCAATTGCCTTATGCTAAAACAACGTTCATTTCTCCCGGTCGAAGCATATTGACATTCACTACCACTTTATCAAGGAGCAAGTGGAAAATGGAGTGATCGAGCTTTACTTTGTCAGATCTGAGTATCAATTGGCGGATATTTTCACGAAGGCTTTGGATCGCGCTCGAATGGAATTTTTGGCCGACAAGCTAGGTTTGAGAACTTTCTCGCCCGATACTCTTTAGGAACTGGCAGATGAAGCGAAAGAATAGTGGTGGTAAACTATTCTCCGTATCCTTGGTGATCATAAGTATATATTGTTTATATTTTTATCCACAAAAGCAACAAAAATATAAAACCATATAAAACCACAAAAATTGAAAATTTAGAAAAATCCAAAAATATTTTTACTTTATTTTTCAAAGGCATGTCTTTTGGTACGATAATATTTACGGCCTTAGAAATGTCGATTAATGTTGACACGGCGCCATAAATAGAGTTCGTACAAAAGTTGTAAATATTTCATAAAACATGCCCAAATGGCTTGTAGTTATTTCTGCCTGCAACCCGCTTTTCATATTAAAGTCAAGTATTTCTTATGAAAGCTTTGGCTCATAACGGGAATTAATTTTCTCGGGCATGGTTTACTTTATAACCTTTTAAGGGATCAAGTTTACTTTATAACTTGGTCTAACACAAATCTATGTACGCATCAGTGCATTTATTTGTTAAAACAAGAGAAATCTTGTTTTTATGAAGTTATCATCTCTACAACTATAGCACTCTACAATTGGTATATACATACTCGACGATGCGACTACTCAAACGACGACTATAGCTCTTTCAATAGAACACGGTTCAACAATTGAGGGGGAGCAATTGTCAAGCATTCAGAATCTTCGATACCGAACGTGCCAAGTTCACAAATTGGTGTCAAGACAACAATACCAATCGTACATGTGGTATCAAGAGATGACTTCAGACGTGACGAGGCGACCAACATTTGCCGACAAGAAGCATTAGATCTCATCATATGATGTTCTCATCAATCAGGTCCAACCTTGTCAATTTACTCTTATATGGTGAATCTATGATCATTTTACTAATCAGTATCATCATGAAGATAAAATGGACTTGCATTTTTCTTCCCAAAAACTTTGTTAAAATTACATTAAATCAATTGATATTAAAAACATCGATTGGGTTAATTTTTTTAATATGGGGGAGAAAATGTGATTTAACATGGGAAATGATTAATCAAAAATGGTTTGACTTAACGTGATAGCTCATCCCGACATGTGCGAAATGTTTTCGAATATCGTGGCATATGTTAAAGGGGATCAAAACGGATTTGCACATCTAAAATGGATTTCATGGTGACATATACTTACGCTAAACCTATTTATTTCACGACGATGAAGATTTTGGTGACATAAGGATGGTAGGATAGGTTAAGTCCAATTATTCTTCCAGAACCGGAGGAATCTTCCCAAGGACATTCCATAGCTAGAAATAGTAGTCCTTAGGAAAGATGGAGAAAGTTTGTGAACGTAGCTGAATACCGACCAAGTACTTAAGTTAGCACAGGAACAATCACAACAAGGTGCTAGTTATGATGTATTGGTAAGCATTGAAGGGGTTAAATAATGAAAAAAAATGTAAAGATAAAGGGTGTAAAGAAAGTAGCCCTCCTTACAACCTTAGGTAGAAACCGGGTCAACAGATATGTTATTGAGATCATTTTAATGATGCTTGATATTGAAGATAGACATCATGGACCCAGTGATGCAATGCACAACCCATCCCAGCTAACGCAGATATCTCTCAAAAGGTATTTGTTTTAATCACACGGAGACAACGCATTATCTATCGATTTATTCACTCCGAATATATTGGTATTGAAATGGTGGCACTCCTCTCCAGCCTCCGATCACTAAAATCCAAAGTGCACGATCGTGTCTAGAGCCATTTGAGATCATCAAATATCTCATTAGGACACACTTCCATATTTCCTTGCTTTTTCACACACTGTGAAAAGTAAGAAAGATATCAAGAGTCCTACGCAAAATCTTCATGATCTTGCCTGAACATCCGAGTAATACGAAAGTATTTACAATGAAGATGGAAATCCTTCTTGAGCGAACATTCAAAAGCTCATGGTAGGTGACTTGTACGATTCTTTATGAATCAAACTTGTGATAACTGGAAAGCAACAGTTGTTTAATTCTTAATTGAATTTAAAAACGTTCCAGGCCTCTACGCAATATATCAGTGATCTTGCCAGAACACTCAGAGTGACATCCTAGTGTTCACAGTGATGAGTGGAAATCCTTCTAGTGTTAACCTCAAACAGCACTTGGTAGGTAACTTGCAAGATTCTATATGAATCAAGCTTGTGACAACTGGAAAGCAATGATGGTGTGATTCCTTAATGAATCAAAATTATTCCAGGAATTGGAATTGACGGCTTCAATCATGCGGATAATTTTATCCAAATAATTCACTCTTTATGTTCGCAGTCAGATTTGGACGGTCGAGTAAAGAGAACGGGTTGACCCGCGAAATCTTGTCAAGGAGATTTTTAATTAAATCTACCTGCCACAAGTACGATATTTTATATCATCCAACGGTCTTCACCGATCGGAGGTAAAATGCTACCGAATTAGAATGAAATGTTCAAATCCATTTCGTTTGGGTCTACTTATGGTGCGGCATTTGAAGACGGTGGCGTTGCGGAATCCGAGAAAAAGTCGTCCCCGCATACTTATACTTTATGCACTTAATACTTCATCTAATTCAAGAAAGCCTAAAATTCAAGTCTTCCGTTGTATCGAACTCTAAAGCTTTCAAGAATTACGAAGGTATAAGTGTATGGGACATAAAGTCACGAAGAGGTGAATATCATAAGTGATGGATGCACAAGATCAATGCAAGAGATTAATGCTCAAGATTGATATCAAAGATCACATCAGCATAACATGCTAGGTTTAAAAAGAAAAAGAAAGAAAGACGAAGACTACGAGCTCAAGAACAAGCATAACATGCTAGGTTTATTTTATTATTGTAACTCGGGTAACGCCCTTGTTTGGAGTGACCTACCTTATGGGGAGATTGTTAGAAATACGTTTTACGTATTAGAAAGGATCAGTCACTCCAATCGTCTAAGAAGTAGCTCGTAGTTTAGTTATCGTAATAGTAAACAAACAAGGCCAAGCCAAGCCTACAACTTGTGTAGGCCGGCGGCCCATTGTAAGCCTAAGCCCATCTCATGGGCTTGGGTATATAAACCCTCATCTTAGTTGGAGAGGGTAGTGGTTCACATAATTTACACCTAGTGAAAAGGTGTTTTCATACTTTCTCTATCTCTAAGTGTATGTGTGCACTCACCATCTTTCTATCTCTTTCTCTCTCTAGACTAAGCATAGATTTACAATATCCTACAGACAGTGACATAAACAAGGGATTTTAGAGTGATATAGAGGTAAGTAGTGACAGTGAAGATTATGATACTGACTTTATTGATGAGGACCACATAGTGAATGAAGTAGATGTTGACATGAAAGATTTCTATGCTAATACAGACCCAGATGTTGAGTGGATTAGAAGTAGTAGCATGAACAAAGAACAGATAGAGCAAGAAGGTACTCTCATTTTAGCCGAATCATATGATCTTGATGACTTTGAAAGTGCTAGTGATTCTGAAGAGTTAGAAAATAGAAGGAAAAAAGCTTTGAGAAAGTTAAGAAATGAACATGAGGTAGGAGAAAATGTGGACTACAGTGCACCCTTTTATGTGGGTAAGAATTTTCCTGACAAAAAAAGTGTTAGGAAAATGGTTTATGCTCATGTTCTGGCTAAGAGGAGGCAGTTGTATATATGGAAGAATGACAAGGAAAGAATTAGAGTTGTTTGGAGAGGGAAATGCCTTGTTTTTACTTATCCTAGTGATGGGCTTAGTGGAGATGGGCCAAGTGATTTAAACAGACAAAATTGTTTGAAGAATATTGAAGGCAAGTGGGTTAAACAGAAAAGTCCACAAAAACCAGGTCCCACACCACCAAAACAATCTATTAAAGTAGGAGGCACTAAAGGAAAGTACATATATAAAGACATCACATGTGATTGGGTTATGCAGATCTCAAAATTGAAAGATGAAGAAACATGGGAAGTCAGAACCTTGAAAGATGACCATAAGTGTCTCCAAACAAGAGAAGTCAACATGCTTACAAATTCATTTCCGATTAAGGAGATTGAAGATACAATTAAACCAAATCCAGAGGTGCCCATGAAAGCTCTTAAAGACCAGTTACAAAAGAAATATCAACTAGGGGTGTCTGAAAATAAGATCTATAGGGCTAAAGCAAAAGCAACTGTGAGGGTTAAGGGAGATTACACTGAGCAGTATACCATTTTAAGGGACTATGTCTTAGAGTTGCAGAGAACTAATCCTGACACAACAGTTAAGCTAGATGTAGAAAGATGCTTTTATCCATCTCAATCTACAAGGTAGTTTAGAAGGATTTACATATGTTTAGGAGCTCTGAAGAAGGGTTTTAAAGCAGGGATGCGAGACTTGCTATGTCTTGATGGGTGTTTCATGAAAGGGCAATATCCATGTCAGCTACTTACTGTTGTTGGTGTTGATGCCAACCATGGGACCTATCTAGTAGACTATGCTCTAGTGGAAGCTGAAACATTGAATTCTTGGTCATGGTTTCTTACAGCTTTAGGAGATGATCTAGATATGACAAGGGAATCAAACTTTACCTTTATGAGTGACAGACAAAAGGTATTATCTTCTACTTTTAGTTTCTGATGTATATAATTTCTCTATTTTTTATGTTAGTCAAAGTGTTTACTTTTATTTTTAACTTATGGATTTTAGGGTCTCATACCAGCAATTGCACAAGTTTTTCCAGGTGCTCAACATAGATTTTGTCTAAGGCACATACATGAAAACATGAAACAACAATTTAAAGGTGATCTGTATAAGGAATTTTTATGGAGATGTGCATCTGCAACAACAATCCATACTTTGAAGATGCAATGGATAAGTTAAAAAAGGCAGATGTCAAAGCGTATGAATGGGTAAAAAAAATCCCTCCTCAACATTGGTCAAGAGCTCACTTCAGTGGTACATTTTATCATCTTAATATGTGACATCTTATTACACAATCTCTATAAAAGTGGCTCATGATTACTTTAATTACAGGTAGAGATCATTGTGATGTTTTATTGAACAATCTGTGTGAAGTGTTCAACAGACAATTGGTTGATGGAAGGGATGATCCTATTCTAACATGCTTGGAGTTTGTGAGAGAGTACTTGATGAAAAGGATAGTCACTGTCCAAAAGGTCATTGAGAAGGCTAATGGTCCCTTAACACCAGCTGATGCTTTATTCAAGACCATATCAGATAAGGCAAGTTTTTATAAGGTAATTTGGAATAGGGATAGTAAATACCAAGTTACAGGACCATATGATGACCAATGTGTAGTTGATGTTGATGAAAAATCCTGTAGTTGTAGAAAATGGGAACTAATAGGCATGCCTTGCAAGCATGTTGTGGCATCATTATGGGATAGGGCTGAAAACAAAAGTGATGTGGGAATACCTGAAAGTTGGGTCCATGCTTGTTATTGGCTTGTTACATGGAAAAAGGTTTATAGTTACAAGATAAACCCTTTGAATGGAAAACAGCTATGGCAGAAACATCCTTGTCCAAACACTCTCATTCCACCAAAATTTCACCCACAATAGGCAGGCCTCCCAAAAAAAGGAAGAAGTCTTCTGATGAGTTGTCTAGCAAGAAAATGACTAATGATGGGAAGTTATCAAGGATGGGGAAAACAGTCACTTGTGATAAATGTAAGACACCTGGTCATAACAAAAGGACATGTAAATCTGATGTTGGAGGGTCTCAACCATCACAAGCTTCTACTGGAAGAGGTTCAAAGGCTGTTGGAAGAGGTTCGAATTCAAATGCTGCTGAAAGAGGATCAATAGGTGTTGCAACTCCAAAACCATCTCAAAGGCCTGCTGGAAGAGGATCAATTGGTGGTGCAACTCCAAGACCATCTCAGAGGGCTGCTGCAACAGCTAGGGGAAAAGGAAAGGTAGTGTAGATGTTTTAGGTATTATGTGTTATTTATCTTTTAGGAAAAATGTTTCCTTTTACTTGTGTGGTATTTTGGATGACAATTATCAAGTTTGTACCTGGTTCTTTTAAAACATTGACTTGGTATTTTTGCGTAACACTATTGGTATTTCGTATGTCAATGCTTTTGGTTTACCTGTTTTTGTTCTATATGGTATATCGTATGTCAATGCTTTTGGTTTACCTGCTTTATTAATATATTGTATTTCGTATGTCAATGCTTATGTTTTACATCTTGATTTTGCATAAACATATACTGATTCGTTCATTGACCAACTTCAAACATTACATTTATTGTACCTAGTACATTGCATTGATTGTACCCAAAACACAAAAACTAAAAAGGTCAATTCATAGTCTTGAATTACCTAAACATTCTTATCAAGTCAATGCATAAACACATAAACCACAAACATAACCCAGCTCAAACAAAGTAAGATCTTTATTCTTCTAGCTTTCCTTGCACTTTCATTTGCTTGTTCTTGAATATTGTTGATGTTTCTCAACAAACCAGGGATGATGGCAGTAGATCTTGCACACATTGGTGGATCCATCCACCAAAAGTAGCGACAAGGTTGTACCTTCAAAATTAATAATCATAATCAACTTAGGTAATTACAGTTTTACTATAAAAGAATCGAAATTGAATACTTACATGTTTACCACAACAATAAAACCTACGACCAGGATTAGCTTGTGTCCATGAAGTCTTGATTATTGCTGGTAACCCACAAAAGCAAGTTCTTGGATCCATGATTAGGGTTCTTAGATTAGGTTTTTTTTGATTTGGGGATTTTCGCTGTGTGAAAATAAAAGGTGAGGTGTAAAAATGGATAAGAGATAGTGGGGTTAAGATTTATTTAAAGATGGGAGATAGATGAGAAAGACAAAATACAAAATACCCCTATGGTGGGCCAATTAATGTACAAAACTAACGTCATTAGGGGAGGGATGTATATTGTCAAACGTTTGACTAACAAATGATGTATAGTGCCAGTAGTTTGGACAAGGGATGTATTGTGTGAGAAACTAGAAACCATAGGGATGTATTTTACAGTTTACTCTTTTTTTAAAGACCTTATCCTAAGCAACGATTATTTGTCTCAATGACCTAATTAATCAAGAGTAGGAATTGAACCTAGGCCATTTTTCAAAAAAAAGCTTTTTTTGATTGATCAATATTTGCGGCAGATGAATGATACCAACTACGCCAAGGTCTAGTTGATGAGGTTACAACTAGTATAACTCATGTTTAGAGATCGTTTTACCACTAGCTTGATCATATGGTAACAGTTTAAAAAGACGAATGAGATTTTTAACGTTGAGTGATCGATAAACGATGAGTCTTTATTAAGGATGAGTCTTTTATTAAACGATAACTCTTTTATTAAGGTTTTCGTTATTATTTCCCGATGGGTATAGTTTGAATTTTTTAGGAGATATTGGAAGTTTGTTGCCGTAGAATGTTTTTCTGATAATGGTTCTTTTCGGATGGGGAGTAATTCATGTTTCATAGCTTTAATTCTAAAAGTTATGGATGCTAAATTTGTCATGCTTGATTGGACGCGTTTATATAAAATGATTACAAAAATCCTTGCTAATCGTTTTGCTACGGTTATCTTGGTTCTTATTTCCGACACTCAAAGCTTTTGTTGCTAATAGGAAAATTTTAGACGACCCTTTCATATTAAATGAGTTGCTTGCGTGGTGTAAAAGGAAGAAAAAGAAAGCTATGATCTTCAAAGTCGACTTTGCTAAGGCATATGATTCGGTTCGTTGAGACTATTTATTAGATGTTCTTCATGCTTTTGGCTCCGGTCCTAACTGGTATAGATGGATTCGAGGTACTTTTAGTTCGACAATGGATTCAATATTGGTTAATGAGAGTCCAATATACGAGTTTTCTTTCTTTTGTGGTCTAAAACAATGAGACCCGTTGGCGCCTTTTTTATTCATCATCATTATCAAGTCCTTACATATCTCCTTTTCTCGAGCCATTAATGACGATTATTTTAAAGGCATTCCAATAGATGGTACGACGTCTATTTCTCACCTTTTTGATGTTGATGATGTTGTTTTAATAGGTGAATGGTTTAATTCCAACATGAAGAGCATTGTTACAGTTCTTAAGTGCTTCATCCTTGCTTCGGGGATGAAAATTAATATTCAATAAAATCCAAGTTTTGGGTATTGGGGTTCCTCGAACTCTGTTACTCAAGCAACTTCTCTGATTGGTTGTGCTTTAATGCAAAGGCTATTTCGATACCTAGGTGTGATGATAGGTGTTTGTATGTCTTGGAAGCATGCTTGAGATGAAACGATCCAGAAATTACATGCCAGGTTATCTAATTGGAAGGTTAAAACTCTTTCTATTGGAGGTAGATTGACGCTTCTGAAATAGGTTTTTGGTGCTTCTCCTTTACACAATATGTCGATTTATAAAGTTCCTAAAGGTGTTTTGGACGAGATGAAAGCTATGGTAGTAGATTTTTCGATGGTGTTGATTCTTTGGAAAGAAATTACGTGGATTTCTTGGGGTAAAGTTTTGGCGTAGAAAAAATGGTGGTCTCGGTGTATCAAGTTTTCATGCGTTGAATCGAGCTCTTCTTTCAAAATGGGTATGGCGTTTTATCTATCAAGATGGGTCTCTTTGGTACCGTATTGTTCAAGCTTTATACGGACATTCTTTCGAGCTACATTTTGTTGGTTATTCGTCCTTATGGAGTTCTATTTTAAGAGAAATACACGTCCTAAAGTCCAAAGGCTTCGACTTCCTGTCTCACTGTAAGAAGCGAGTGGGCGATGGGCATAGTACTCGGTTCTGGTATGATAAATGGCTTTCTGATCATCCTTTTTATGTAATGTCCCCTCTTCTGTTTGCTTTAGAGATGGATAAAGAAATTTCGGTTGCTTCAAAGTTGGGTTCTACTTCTTTAGAAGTCTCTTTCTGAAGACCTGTTTTTTATGGTATCGAGCGGCAACAGTTGATTGACCTTAATTTTGCTAACAGGTTCAATTCTCTTTTGTTTTTCAAAGGATAGATAGATTTGCGACTTAAGCGGTGATGGTGAGTTTCGTGTTAAAGTTGCTCGTACTAAGTCAGACGATGTTTTCCTCCCTTCTGATTCAATTGACAGTTTGACACGAGATGGGTGAAATATATTTCGATCAGTCTTAAATGTTTTTGCTTGGGGTGCTCGGCTCGAGTGCCTGCTAACTACAATTAATCTTCTTTGTAGAAGAGTTATTTTGGAGTCTTCCCTATGCCTGATGTGCGGTCTGTTTTCAGAAGACATTCATCATGTTATTTTCCGTTGTGATATTACCCATGCTATCTTTAGCAAGATATGTTGTTGGTGGGATTTCGATTGACATGACATATTTTCTTTATCTGATTTCTTTTTTTTGAACGGCAGTTTGGTGCAGCGGATTATCTTGCGTGCCATCGAGGCAACAAGTCTCTCAACCCGAGTTCGAATCATCTCACGAAGAGAATATCAACCCCCATGTTAGCCATCCAGTTTCCCATTAAGGGGCTTCAAGGCATTGCGATGGGATTCAAACCTGGCTGCCAATTCTGGGAAAATCCCCCATATAGGGAATGACAGGAGTCGAACCCCTGACCTCCCCCACATGGAGACTATAACCAAATGCATCCATCCAACTGAGCTAGACTTCATTTGCATTTTCTTCATCTGATTGGTTTGCTTGGTTCTCTGTTACACGCTTGTCGGCTAGCCTCAAGCTCCTTTTGGAAGGTGTTTTTATACAGCTTGGTGGCATATCTGGGCTTACAAGAATCAAACAGTTTTCGCAGATAACCCTCCAAAAAGTTCGGTAATTTTTGACGAGATAGTTTCGTGTTCGTTTTTCTAGTGTTTTAGTAAACGTAATTGTCTTTTTTCTTGAGAGACTTGGATTAGAAATCTCGATTTAATTTTTATGAAATGTTATTTCTAGCATTTTGCTACGTTGTTAATTAAATTTTGCCGTTAAAAAAATTGTTAAACACCTTAAAAACTCTTGTAAGGACAATATGGGCACTTAACCACCTTCTATACGCGGTCTAAACTACTAGATAATGAGAACAGATTGGACAATAGATTTAGAGAAAACAAAAACAGTCATCTCTTAATAATTTTACTAAACAACAATTTTCCACTAGCGTATATTTTGTCACCATCAGTTAGTTGTTGGATTGAAGTGGTATAGTAGATCGCACAACACACACTTGTCTCTGCACATGTATTTTATCATCATTTTGTCTTCTTTAATTATAAGAGAATGTATTTCTTTCTTTAATTACAAGAGAATGTATTGTCCATCGGTTTCTTTTTATACTATTTGTTACTAATATTTATACTATAAAACGTGATGTATTTTGCTCCGTTTGTTAAAAAAAAACGCTTATTGCTTCTTTTGTTTGCAAATGTCTGCAGAAGTACAGAGGTTTTTGTTTGTTTTTCCTGTAGGCATAAGTGTTAAAAAGCATTTTTAACCTCTTCAACTTAAAAGATATAAGCTTCATACTCTTCCATCTTCTTCCTTTTTCTTCTCACTTTTTCAACACTCACTTCTCACCAAAACCTTCAATATTATTTACATTTTTTTATACTTTTTATAACGAAGTGATTCATTTCGTATTTTTGCATGTTTTTGTACATTTCTTTTCATTTTTATGCGTTTTTTTTGTGTTTTACTTTTTTTTTGTTCCATTTTATATGTTTTCGTATATTTTTCTACGTTTTCGTACATTTTCTTACGCTTCCGTCGTTTTCGTCCTGTTTTTAACGTTTTCGTACGATTCTGTCCGTTCTTTACATGTCCATATTTTACATGTTTTTATACGTTATTATGTGTATTAATCGCTTTAAAACCGAATAAAAACGTATAAATAACGTATGAAAACCTAAAAATCAAACAATAATGTACGAAAATGTAAAGATGAGCAATACATACGAAATCATACCCAAACACTAGTGAAAAGATAAAGATACTATAACTAAGAAAGAAGTACTTCAATAGTATAAAAACAAACGGTTTATTTCGTGCATATAAAAACTTTAGATATACCTTTTTTGTAAACGTGGTTTACAGAAGAAAAAAAAAGTAAAACCTCTTAGAAGAACAAACGAAACCTTAGAGCATCTCCAATGTCGCCATTTTTTCAATGACTTTGAACATTTAATACAATTAATTAGTAAGTGTAAACCTTTTGTAAATAGTTGTCACTTCAATGGTAAAAGCTTTTAACAATGATTTTTTAGAATAAAAACATAAATGTGGTTTAGTGTATGCATTGAATTGAAGTACAAATTAGAAAGACTTTGAAAACTTAAAGTCATTGTAAAAAGCTTTTAGAAAAGCTCTTCTCTGCAATGCCTAAAAGTCATCCAAAGACTTTGTAGAATAGTAAAGAGCTTTAGAAAAAATGGTGCATTGGAGATGCTCTTAGAGTAAAATGAGTGGTCACACCACCACACCAAAAAACACCCCGTCACGTCAGCTTTTTCACTTCCACATCTACACAAAAAAAAAAATCATCTTATCATCACACCATTTCCACACCAACTTACCTATTTTTCTACTTTTTTTCAAAAACTACTCTCAACAATTAACTTTATTCAAATCTTATTTTACGTTATTCATTCAAATAAAAAACATTACAACATAAATAAAAACATAACATATCAAATAAAAAATACAAATGACATAAAACAAAAAGACTAATCCTCTATTTCTTCGTCTTCATCTTCATCTTGTAGACGTCGTTCTCAAAGGTGTTCCATAAGGTTTCGTTGAAGTGAAAGATGCGAACTTTTATCTCGTAACTCTTTTGTTTTGGTACGGTTCGTGTCATGTCTATCTATCCAACGAGGTTGCATTCTTGCCGAAGGATTAACAAACAAATCATTAGAATCATCAACACGAAATTCGGCTTCATGTTCTTGACCGATCGTCATTATTTTATCTTCTAAAATCATGTTATGCAATATGATGCAAGTATACATGACTCTACTAATGGTGGTTACTCTGTATGATCGATCTGGTTGACGTAATATTCCCCAACATCCTTGAAGAACACCAAAAGCACGTTCGACATCTTTTCGTGCTCCTTCTTGTATCCTTTTAAAATGTATGTTTTTTGGTTGACTTGCAACCGAGAACGATTTCACAAAACTAGCCCACTGTAGGTAAATCCCGTCATCTATGTAATACCCATTCTGAAACGTAACCCCATTTACTCTAAATGGAGCTACATGTGCCACGTCATTAAGAAGGTCGTCAAATAACGGAGAAACATCTAAAACATTTATATCATTATTTGCACCTGCTACACCAAAAAACGCATGCCAAATCCACAAATCGTGAGAAGCAACTGCTTCAAGCATAATTGTTGGGTATTTCTTATCACCACTTCCGTATTGTCTATGCCATGATACTGGACAATTTCTCCATTCCCAGTGTATACAATCAATTCTACCAAGCATTTCCAGGAAACCATGAACATTATTATGCCTCGTATAAATCTTATGAACGTCTTCAAGAGTTGATTTTCTTAAATAGTAGTTCATGTACAAATCCACACATATTAATGTAAAACAAACTTTCAGTAACAGTACGTTCGGCCAACTGTGAATATTCATTAAACTGGTCGGGCACGCTGTTATATGCTAGTTGGCGTATGGCGGCTGTGCATTTGAGAATAACACTTGCACTCATTCGACTGGTACAATCAGGCCGAACTCTAAAGTAATCAAAGTGTTTTGGAAGAGGATCCGCCGACTAATTTTCAATATGATGGACAATTTTTAAAAATAATGTTCGACTCATACGATATCTTTTACAAAAAATGTGTAACGGATACTTACAATCATCGACAAAGTAATCCGCCATCAATCGAGCTTCGGCATTCTCACGATCACGTTCAATAACATTTCGGGTGAGCCGGGGTTTGTTTTCTTGTTCTTGCAAGTAGTTATACGCGCTAACCAACATTTCAATGTCGGTTTCATCATCAATGTCAAACGCGAAAGGTCGGTACGTCATTATTTTTGTGTTTGTGTAAAATTTTTGTTTGTTAAAATGAAAAATAAATGTAGCTTTGAATATATAGTGGTGTTTTGAAAAAAAATTATTAAATTCAAACGGCTATATAGCCGTTAGACACATTTAAAATTTTTTTTTTGAAAAAAATCAATCCCAACGACTATATCCCTTGGGGATATAATTAGGCAAAAAAAAATAGAAGATTTTAAGTATAAATGTCTAAAGAGGGGCAAAATGAATTTTTTTTTTTTAAATAAGTTTTCACGCCCATGGCCAGAAGAACAGTGCCTTCCACGTGAATTTTGCCAGTGTGATCACGCCGATCAACATCGAGACACGGCGTGATCGTTCCATACGATCTTAGTATCGGTATAATGATCATTATGAAGAGCAAGAAGAATTCTTTATGTGAGGTGTCAAATCTGGACAACCGTCAACTTCCACTCTCTTTTGTCACTGTGCTCTTGATTAAAATACTTACATTACTGAATTTGGGATAAGGTTGGAAATTTAATACATACATGCTTAATTCCAAATTTATTAATAGGCCAATTAAGTCTTATAAATTCCTACAGCTGTGTTTATTATTTACGGATAATTAAATCACAATTTTATTTAAGAAATTTATGATAAAATCAAATTTTCACAGGCCATAGAAAAAAAAAGAATATTAGAATAAACAGCTAATAAATACAGCAATGCTTTCGAAAATGATGTATGGACCATTTTACTCAATTTAGTCGTCTCTATCGTGGGAGCCTGTCTTTCTACCTCTAACGTCTTTTTGGTATAACTCTTAAAAACCTTTTTTGATTAATTAAATACAAAAAACCTTTGAATCATGACTATAACGTTTTATTTGATGAAATCTAAACACATACGGACTTGCCTCCATTCTACTAATATAATCGAATCTTACGCACCACCAACCTCATATAATTACTCTTACTTGTACATAGACCTTATTTCCTTGACACTTAATTATTAGAAATCAATATAAGTTAGGATAAGTGGTAATCAGAGGTGAGTATTTTGGATCGTTGATTGGATTGGATTGAAAAATTGGATTGAAACGAATCGAACTATTTTGGTCTAGTTTTTAGTTTGACGTTTTAAATCATATGTGACTATCGATCTTGAATTCGGTTCAGTTTAATCTTATCAAAATCTCGTTAATCATGTTTAATAAGATCAAATCGAACCGAACTAATCTACTGTTAAAAATTTTAGATCATTTCGATTTTTAATCTAATCCAGTCTTAACTGGTCCGATTCGGTCCGAACCTGTTCGGCCTGGTGGTAACTACCATAATCAAATAGTGTTACACATTAATCCACCCAACTAATCCTAAGGTTGTCAAAATCGGGATCTTACCTAGGATCATTTTCATTTTTACAAGATCGATAACGTAAATTAGTATCGCGATCGTAAGATCCTACTATAATGTAATTTTCTTAATAGTCATTGTAATATTTTACAAATCTATAAATTAATAAGCATCGTAAACACAAAATTATACGAATATTTCATAAAAATGTACTACTAAATTATGATTATGAAATTATAAGAAGATTTACATGTGGTTTTTAATATTATACAAAATAGAACCTATAGACTTGTAATTTTTTAACTTGTCATTCTAGAAAAAATAAGATCGGATCGTAGTAGATCCTAAGATCCTATGATCAATATCGGGATCCTATAAAATCTTAAGCATACAAAGATCATACGTAAGATCCAGATCGTTTTTAGTTTACAATATCGTAATATACTAAAATCAAGATGATGATCTTAACAAAACTAATCCCATAACTTGACAAATAGAAATTCTACCATGTTCTGTGTCGATAAGACCATTACAAACGGTTACCATAACTCATTATGCGCCTCATTTTCTATTTTGTCCTTGATACTATTTACACTACACGTGTGACAAACAACATATCTTTGCTTCTAGCTACAAACATAAACTCTCACACACACACCTTTCTATTTTTATCATCATCATATTCACTAATCTCCTATATTTCCTACATCTTATCATATCCCAAATTTTATCTATTCATTCCCCGTTTTAGATTTGTGTCCTGGTTTCATCCCTATTTATGATGACAGACAGAGTCTACCCATCATCAAAATCAACAACCACCACCCCTACAAAACCCTCCAACACCACTACCACCACAAGACTCCCACCACCACCTAGCAAAACCCCCCTCCCCACCACCACGCGCCACCCATACCGCCCCAACCCAACCTCCACGCGCCGCCGCACGCGCCGTCGTTCATGCTTTTGTCTATGCTATTTCTGGACCACCCTCATCATAATCCTCCTACTCCTCATCACCACCATAGCTGGATGCATCTTCTACCTCCTCTACCACCCTAAACAGCCTTCATTCTCACTCACATCCTTAAAACTCATTCACTTCAACCTCACAACATCCAACGACGACATGACACGTGTCACTTCGAAATTCAACTTAACACTCTCAACCAAAAACCCTAACAAAAAAATCACTTTTTTCTACGACCCATTCACCATAAAATGCTTCTTGGACAACACCCAGCTCGCAAATGGTAAATCTTCATTTCCAACCCCGTTTGTGAGTTCACCAAATAACATCAGTATAGTGAAGTCAACGTTGACAAGTAACTTGCTACTTTTGGAAAGTGAGACAGTGAATAAGATAAAAGCAGATCTGAAGACAAAAAGTGGGCTGAAGTTAAAGATTGTGTTGGACAGTGAAGTGAGAGTGAAAGTGGAGTCAGTAAAAAGTAAAAAAGTTGGAATAAGGGTAGAATGTGATGGAATACATAGTTTAGTACCAAAATCTGGTAAAAATTCAACATGGGTGGCTGCTAATGTTTCTGCTGCAAAATGTAAGATTGATCTTCGAGTCAAGATCTGGAAATGGACTTTTTGAATTCTTTTTTTTTTTTATTTTTACCTTTTTGATGAATTTTATGTATTTATTTATTTATATTTTTGTGAGTAATTATTATGTAATTGATGATGAGATACAGGTAACTTTTTTATTATTACAGTACCATTTTTCTTTTCATGATCAAAACTGAAAATGTAACCGTTATTTGTTTATTTTTTTATAGATATATATTATATGGTTCATAATTTTACACCGAAAGTAGTCCACCTTTTTGTCCTATTATTTTATATGCATTTCAGAATTCTGGTTTTCATTTAGATACAAACATACTCTCTCTATCTCAATTTATTTGTCTATTATATATTTATTTTATTTTATTTTGATCGTAATTTTTTCATATATATAATACTTAGCATAAAATAAATGTATAAATTGAGTTTTAAATGTGTTTTCATTAGTCTAACTTTTATTAATTATTATATAATGCAAAAATAATAATTTTCGATCAATGTTGAATAAAAAAATTACAACTGAACAAGTAAATTGGGATGTAAGAAGTATTATAAAAAGAAACATGTTAAAGAAAAAGGTTATTAGAGTTCTATGTTGTTAACTTGGTACAAATTATATTGGTGTTAAACTACCTTGGAGCATAAGGAACGCTTGAGTCGTCGAGCTGAAGTTGTGGTGAAAAAATAGTGGAACATCATTAATTTTTTTATAATGTCAGATTTTATCACAACATCAAAAAACCGGGTTGTTAGCAAAAAGTTAGCACGACGACGTGACAACACGCAAATGACAAGTGGTACATTGCCTCGTGCATGTCGTCGCGTTTCCGAGATCATTTAAGCTGGTGAGTACGACTCAAGACACGAAAACTTCACCCTAGTATGGTTGCGGCGTCATGGGATGGGTTTTGGAGGAAAACGCATACACAAGTCACAAACTTACCGTGCTGCTATTTTGTATTAACACATTGTAGGATTATTATTAAACCTTTGTAGTAGTTGAAATTGAAAAAGGTTATTAAATAAGTAAAATAAATCGAAATTTGTTATTGTTGCGTGTGGAAAAAAATATTTAAATTATATTTAATTAACTAGATAAGTTAATATAGATAGTATAGTTTCATTACTTAATATTTTAAATCATATTTTTGTATTAAGTCAAAAATAAATTTTTTTATATGATTTAATAAATATAAACTTTTTTTCATTTTGTTAACTAAATTATTATCAAACATCGCTTTAGCCTGAAATAATACATTATCGCTGCTATATACGTAAGTACGTTAGACACTATTTATACATTTGTAAACGCTAGTATTTTTTTCAGTCGTAGTTATTTTTCCAGTTGGTACAATGATATATTTGTCGGTAGCATCACTCGAATTGCAAAGTTTTTGTTTCTAATTTTCATTTGTGTGTTTTTTGTATATTAAAAAAGAAATATATTTTTTTTTTTGTGAACGGCATTAAAAAAGAAAAGATTAATGGTCCAGCTTGCATATTGTTTGTCCCGGCTGGAGTATGATGGAAAAAATTGTCCCATCCAATGTCACAAAAACATTTACCTGAAATTAAATTTTGCAAAGTATATAAAGTCATAGATATAGATATAAGGTATAAAATAAAGTGTATTTATCATTTGTGGCTTCTAAAATAAATTCGGCTGTCGGTAAAGATTTCAACCAGATACGTGACATCAAGTCGCCAAAATATTGTTCAAGATGATTGCTATGCACGACTAGCGTCGCCGTCTTATAATGAATTTCTTGTGCGACCAACGGATACAAAAGCAACTCTTTATTTTTTCTTTGTGTGTGTTTGATATTGAAACTCACGTAAATATTTTCGTTTAACGTGTTTTATTATAGTAGTATTAAACGATTATATTAATTCCTCAAACTAAAACTCACACAAATTATTAGTCATCTTTCTGCACATGTTAAAAAACATAATCCTCATGAAGGATGATGATATTTATGCAAAAGTGTTAAATGAGAGTGTTAGTTATATTGGGCTTAAGTTTATGTTAGTTGGGCCAAAAGTTTTTCTTAAGTGGTATCGTTTGGGCTTGACCTTGATGCAACTTTTCTTTAGGCTCATAATTTTAGTATAAAAACAAGTGAAATTGCGGTCCGCGCGTTTCGACGGACGTGTTTTTCTTTTTTTTATTATTTAACGTATTCGTCTCATATTTTTGTTAAATCAGCTTGTTATGAAAACGTCCTACAAAGTTTAAAGACTAAAGAATGCGGTATATTTAAAGATTAAGAATAAGAAATATAGATATTGGTACAACTTTTTAGTTGCCAGAGAGGAAATAGGCATAATGCATTAACAAATCATTACCATATTCAGGGGCGGAATTACTTTGATCATGCGGAGGGCGTCTCCCATAGCTCGCCAAATAAAATTAAAATTTAGTGTAAAAAAAAAAATTTAGGACCATTTTATTAAATTGCACCCCATTGTAAAATCGGATTGCCCCCCACTCAGAAAGAAAACACTCCAAAAACCTTCAAATTGCCCCAAAAATTAAAAAAAAAAGTTGTAAAAGTCTTATATTTGTATGTTCATTTTTGTGTATACAACGATTTTTATCCAAAAAAGTTTTTTTTCCCCCCACTCCGTCAACTTCCTAGCTCCGCCACTGACCATATTTAACAACTTAGAACATGCAATTTCTCGAATAAAGGTTTGACACTAAGTGTTGGCTTAGCAATCTGATCTTTCACCAATATGTCACATATATGATACATTTATCAATAACTAAGAACCCACGCATGATAATATTGCAGGATTGTAATATACGTTAAAGAAAACAATAACAGCCCCAAAGCATTGCGGCCAATATGATTGTCATTCATCATATGTACCTTATTTTCTACCCAAGACACTTTATTTTGTCTAGTTATCAGAAAATAAGAATTGCATATCTACCACCTAAAAGAACAAACAACATAGACCCTTACAGAAACAACTCAGAAAGCAAGACCAATTACAATTGAGTAAAGAATGAGGCGGATGTACCTAGTAAGCTGAATCCTGTTGGAAATTTAGTGCAATTGTGGGATCGGGTCATACTTGTAAATGGGTTTGGAGGTACGGAGTGTACACCCATTAAGTCCCTGGCCTCCCTGGACTCAATATAGTGGTTGAAAGTTCATCAGTAGGAAGCTGCTCCTGGTTAGAAAGTTGCTCCTGATGAGCAAGTTGCTCCTGGTCAGGAAGTTTCTCCTGGTTAGGACGCTGCTCCTGGTGATGCACAAAGTCTTTGTAACCTCTTTGACCAATCAATGTGGGTTGAATATTGACTTGATGACCAGGTTTATGGTCATGTAACCACTATGGTTTCATGTAGGTAATTATGAGCTTAATTGGCCGATTAATGCTCTTAATTACCATTGACTATGAGTTACATCCTTCTAGGACTAGGATCACTATAGATAGTGATCATATTTGCATGATGAAATATACAGAAACAAGAAACACAAAAACGCACAGAGTTCTTGATTTGTGCCTAAAACAAGAACTAACACTTGGTTTTATCCCAAGGAGGTATTCGTGTTAACCCCGGCATAGGGTCGAATAATCTTCTTTGGAAAGTGATTACACGACTTCAAGTGATATCCGGTAACCAATTCATTGGTACGTAGTCAGGCTATTGATTATCTTTACCCTGTTGGAACGAAGTAAACCCCAACAATCAAAGAAGATTATTTTGTGATAATCAATGGCGGCGGCAATGAAGCATATGGTGGCTAACTTCTCCAAACTGGACAAGTTTGAAGGGGTTGATTTTAGGAGATGGCAGAAGAAGATGCACTTTCTTCTTTCTACCATGAACGTGGTGTACGTGCTGACCACTCCCATTCCTGATGGTGGTGATGATGCTACTTTGGAGGAACTGAGGAAAAGGAGCAAATGGGAGAATGATGATTATGTGTGTCGCGACATAATTCTCAATGGTATGTCTGATTCTTTATTTGATATTTACCAAAATGTTGAATCTGCTAAAGAACTATGAGATTACTTGGAAGCCAAATATATGGCTGATGATGCATCAAGTAAGAAGTTCCTTGTGAGTGATTTCACAAATTACAAAATGACTGATTCAAGACCAGTCATGGAACAATACAATGAACTTCTTGGAATACTTGGCAGATTTACACAACATAAAATGAACATTGATGAGACCATTCAGGTCTCGTGTGTCATTGACAAACTACCTCCTTCTTGGAAAGATTTCAAGCATACCTTGAAACATAAGAAGGAGGAGTTAACTCTTGTTGAGTTGGGCAGTCATTTGCGCATTGAGGAATCCCTCAGGGTGCATGAAAGTGATAAGCCAAAGAGCAACAATGTTGCTGGTTCATCTGTTGTCAATATGGTGGAGCATAACAACTCCACCAGGTAAAATGACAACAAGGGCAAACGTAAGCATCAGGATAACACCAAAGCTAATCCTAACAAGAAGTCATCAGTGGCTTGTTGGAAGTGTGGGAAACCTGGACACTTCAAAAGGGATTGCAAAGGTGTTAGCATTGGCAACCAAGCTAATGGATCAGGCACAAAAGGTCATAATATGTTTAATGAATCTCTCCAGATTTATTATGTTACATATGTATCTGAAGCTTATTTTGTGGAGGATGATGATGTTGCGTGGTGGGTTGACTCTGGAGCAACAATACATGTGTGTAAAGATAGATGCTGGTTCAAGACTTATGAGTCAATGAATGATGGATCTATTCTTCACATGGGAAATGAGTCAACAGCCCTAGTGCATGGACGTGGTTGTGTAGATCTTAAATTTAGTTCTGGAAAGATTGTTTCTTTGTTTAATGTTTTGCATGTTCCTAATATTAGGAAGAACTTGGTTTCTAGTAGTGTTTTGAATAATTGTGGTTATAAACAAGTGATTGAATCTAATAAATTTGTTTTATCTAAACATGGTGTGTTTATTGGTTTTGTCTATTTGAGTAATCAAATGTTCAGGCTTAATATTGATTCTAGTATAAATGTTGATTCTGTCCTGATGACTACCACTAAACTGAATGATTCATCACTATGGCATGCTAGACTAGGCCATGTCCACTATAAGAGGATGCAAGATATGTCTAAGGATGGGTTAATTCCAGCTTTTGACATGGACACTGATAAGTGTCAGACTTGTATGCTGAACAAGATTACTAAGAAACCATTTCAGGATGTAAAACGTGAAACTACAGTTTTGGAGCTAATCCACAGTGACCTATGTGATTTGCATGCTACTCCCTCATTAGGGAATAAGAAATACTTGGTAACATTTATTGATGATGCTTCTAGGTTTTGCTATGTTTATTTGTTACATACTAATGATGAAGCATTAGATAAATTTAAAGTATTTAAAACTGAAGTTGAATTACAACAAGGAGTCTAAATCAAAAGATTTAGGACTGATAGGGGAGGTGAGTACATGAATACTCAGTATTTTCAGTCTGTTGGAATAATCCATGAAACAACTGCCCCTTATACTCCACAACAAAATGGTATATCAGAAAGGGAAAATAGAGTACTAAAAGAGATGGTTAACTCTATGTTGTCCTACTCAGGACTAAGTCAAGGGTTTTTGGGAGAAGCTATGTTAACAGCTTGCTATTTATTAAATAGGGTTCCTAATAAAAGGAACAGGATTACCCCTTATGAACTCTGGACTAAAAGGAAACCAAACTTGAACTACCTCAAAGTTTGGGGTTGTAGGGCTGTTGTAAGACTCCCTGATCCAAAGGTGAAAAACCTTGGGTGAAAGAGGCACTGAATGCATCTTTGTTGGATATGCTGAGCATTCCAAGGCTTATAGGTTCTATGTTATTGAACCTAATGATTCAGTTTCAATAAACTCAATCATTAAATCAAGGGATGCTAACTTTGATGAGACTAGGTTCTCATCAGTCCCTAGACCAAGCCTTAGGACTCCTACTGGAGCTAAGGACATTGGTGCTTCAGTGGAACCTGAAAGGGTCACTAATGAGGTTGTGGTTCAGCAACCTGAGCCTGAGCTTAGAAGAAGCACAAGGCAAAGGACTCCAAAGAATTTTGGGCCTGAATTTCAACTATACCTAGTTGAAGGAACAAGGGATGAGGTCTCTGACCAGTACTACTATTGCTTTAATGTTAAGGATGATCCCAAAACATTTGATGAAGCAATGAAGTCCCAGGATGTTGCTTTCTGGAAAGAAGCAATCAATGATGAAATAGATTCCATCATGGGCAACAACACTTGGGTGTTGGTTGATCTACCTCCAGGTTGCAATCCACTTGGATGCAAATGGATCTTCAAAAGAAAGATGAAGGTAGATGGAACTATTGAAAAGTTCAAGGCAAGGTTAGTCATTCAAGGCTTTAGACAAAAGTCAGGAATAGACTACTTTGATACTTATGCTCCTGTAGCACGCATAAGTACCATAAGAATGTTGATTGCCTTGGCAAGCATTTACAATCTGATTATTCATCAAATGGATATGAAGACAGCATTCTTGAACGATGATTTAGATGAGGAGGTTTATATGAACCAACCTCAAGGTTTCATCATGCCTGGTCATGAAGGTAAGGTGTGTAAACTGATTAAGTCCTTATATGGACTCAAACAAGCACCTAAGCAATGGCATCAAAAGTTTGATGAAGTGGTTTTGTCTAATGGTTATTTACTTAACCAAGCTGACAAATGTGTATATAGCAAATTTGATGAATCTGGTAAAGGAGTCATCATTTGCCTATATGTTGATGACATGTTAATCTTTGGTACTGACCAAGTTCAGGTTGATTTAACCAAAGAGTTTTTGTCATCAAGGTTCTCTATGAAAGACATGGGGAAGGCTGATGTTATCCTTGGCATAAGGATTAAACATGAAAGTGATGGTATTGTAATTTCTCAGTCTCATTATATTGAGAAGGTCCTGAAGAAATTCAATCACTTTGATTGTACTCCAGTGAGTACACCTATGGATACAAGTGAGAAACTAATGCCTAACAATGGTCAGGCTGTCTCCCAGCTTGAGTATTCTAGGGTGATTGGTTGCTTGATGTATGCCATGACTAGTACTAGGCCTGATATTGCTTTTGCAGTGGGTAAACTGAGTAGGTACACTAGTAATCCTAGTACTCAGCATTGGCAAGCAATTCAGAGGGTACTAAAGTATTTGAAAGGAACAATAGATTATTGTTTGTCATATACTGGTTATCCTTCAGTGTTGGAAGGTTACACTGATGCAAGTTGGATCAGCAATACTGAGGATAATTCATCCACAAGTGGCTGGGTATTCCTTCTTGGTGGTGGTGCAATTTCTTGGGCATCCAAGAAAGAAACTTGCATTACTGGTTCAACAATGGAATCTGAATTTATGGCTCTAGCAGCTACTGGTAAAGAGACTGAATGGTTGAGAAACTTGCTTCTTGAGATTCCATTGTGGGTTAAACCTATGGCACCCATATCTATCCGTTGTGATAGTGCAGCTACATTGGCTAAGGCTTATAGCCAAATGTACAATGGTAAGTCTAGATACTTAGGTGTTAGACATAGCATGATTCGTGAGCTAATCATGAATGGGGTGATATCAATAGAGTTTGTGAGGTCTCAACAAAACTTAGCTGATCACTTGACGAAGGGATTGGATAGAGACTTGGTTATAAAGTCTACTAAAGGGATGGGTTTAAAGTCCAAACTAGTCACTGAATGCTAGGACACCCAACTCCCTCCTGAGGAAACTTGGGAGCTGAGTTCAATGTGGAAAGCTGAACATTCAGGGGACTGAAGCACATGTATATCATCCCAAGGATGTGCTTGTACCTGCTGAAAGGAGGATGAAGTTATAAACTTCTTAATGGTTAATTTCTTTGAAAAAGTGCTTAAGCAGGAGCATGAACTAAAGAGGAACCACCTATGTAAGTGTTGAGGTTTCGCCGCCTCAAGGAGCATGGACTTTGGCTCTTACAACATTTATGAATTGGATATGGACACATGGCTTGTATGGTGTCAGGAGCGTTTTAAAGTGTTTGAAAACTTGTGTGTATTTTATCTTCAGGTATTCAAAGTAGTTGAAGGGTTCAATTCTTAGAACACCCTGATTCTCGAATATTTGAAGTGATGTACTAATATGGAAATTCAATCCTCAGGACATTTTCATTTATGCACTGGTTTTGTTAAAGTTGATTTTCATGCAAAAGGAATTGTACTAAATTGGGGAGGATTGTTGGAAATTTAGTGCAATTATGGGATCGGGTCATACTTGTAAATGGGTTTGGAGGTAAGGAGTGTACACCCATTAAGTCCCTGACCTCCCTGAACTCAATATAGTGGTTGAAAGTTCATCAGTAGGAAGCTGCTCCTGGTTAGGAAGTTGCTCCTGGTGAGCAAGTTGCTCCTGGTCAGGAAGTTGCTCCTGGTTAGGACGCTGCTCCTGGTGATGCACAAAGTCTTTGTAACCTCTTTGACCAATCAATGTGGGTTGAATATTGACTTGATGACCAGGTTTATGGTCATGTAACCACTATAGTTTCATGTAGGTAATTTTGAGCTTAATTGGCCGATTAATGCTCTTAATTACCATTGACTATGAGTTACATCCTTCTAGGACTAGGATCACTATAAATAGTGATCATATTTGCATGATGAAATATACAGAAACAAGAAACAAAAAAACGCACAGAGTTCTTGATTTGTGCCTAAAACAAGAACTAACACTTGGTTTTATCCCAAGGAGGTATTCGTGTTAACCCAGGCATAGGGTCGAATAATCTTCTTTGGAAAGTGATTACATGACTTCAAGTGATATCCGGTAACCAATTCATTGGTACGTAGTTAGGCTATTGATTATCTTTACCCTGTTGGAACGAAGTAAACCCCAACAAATCCTTCAATGTCTTGGTTGTCTATGGCGATCGAGTACTGTAAATCGCATTTTCCTATGATGATACATGATCCCCATACAACACTTTTAGGCATGACCATAGAACCTCCTAATAATCACATGCCAACGGAGACACGGTCTTAGCTGTTTCAGACAGCTTCCCCGCAGTTACATAATATACATTTTCTCTTGAGGCCATGTGTGTAATTAGGCCATAAGTCAATATAACTTTTGATGTTTGCCCGCCTACTTCTATATATTCTATCAAAATCATTACACCTTTATCAAATATTTGATGCCTTTAGTAAAAATGCAGACTCACCCCAATGAAATGTAGTGGTTACTGATCTACTTAATGTTACCTAATTTCTGATGGAAGAATGTCTCATCCTTATAAGTTCTCTCATTGCTCATACTTTTTCGACATCTAGCTGCATGAGCAGCCGTCCGCCCGTCCTTCCAAGTTCAAGAACCGCAGATATACAAAATGAATACAACACGCATAATAATGTATACAATTACTTTTCTATGAAATTCATTAAAATCAAGATGATAAGAATAGAGACACTTAACCTATTTAAATTAAAATAATCAAATCCTTCCACTTTAACCGTCAGCCATCTTCTTCTACCTCCTCCACTTTCACCAACGCAACCGCAATCACATCAAAAATCCAATCATACCAACTACAAAATAAATCCCACAAAATGTATAAAACCCAATAAGCAAACAGAAATGAACAAAGTCCCAGCATACAAAAACGTAAACTAATCTAATTACTAACCAAATTAGATAATAAAAGTGTTAATCCTACTTCAATCCATAACACAAGATTTAGAGTAGATTTAGAGAGAGAAAGATAAGAAAGTTAGAGAGAGAAAGTAGAGAGAATGGTGGAAGGTTAAGCTTTACTAGAAAGAGAAAGTAAATGAACCAACACCCTCTTTCACACATATAAGAGGGTTTATATACCCATGAGCTTGGTGGGCTCATGAGCTTGTTTCCTTGGGTTGGGCTTGGCCTATCTTGGGCATAAAGCCTCTACCTTAGACAATATTAACTTAAGGTCCAAGCCCGTATAACCCGACTAACCTATTACAATACAAGACCTTTAACGACTAAGATGACCTATTACATTCTTGTTCGACTATATAAAATATAGGGCTAACAATCTCCCCCAATGTATAGGTCATCTTTAAAATGCATAAGATGATTGAGTGGATACATTTTTGTGGAGGGGATCTTCCTTCTTGGGTCTTGTATCTTGGTCTTGATCTTGTTTGTAACGACTTTGTTCCTTAATTCCTTTGTGATCTTTATCTTGAGCCTTTGTCATTTGACTTAAAGTGCTTGAGATCTTCAGTCTATCCTTGATAGTGTTCATCTTGTGCTTTTGTGACAAGATGACCTATTACATTCTTACATTCTTAAGTATCTTGATTATCGCGATCTTGTACTCTTGTGACTTCTGATTCGACATGTTCATACTTTGTTGATTTCGAAAGGCTAACAATCTCCCATGTAAATATAGTTGAAGTTAGACCTTGAGGTATCCATTGATTTTCAGAGTAGCGGAAGTCTTTAACTTGTAGTATGAACATGTGAAGACGACTTCGGTTAGAACACAGCTACGCCACCATCTTGATATGCATCAACATATATATACATGGATGAGATGGCTTTGAAGGTTTCACCCTAACTCGGTAGAGTTTTACCTCTGGCCGGTGAAGACCGTTAGACGGTATTAGATACCGTACCTGTGATTGGGTAGATTCGATTAAGAACCTCCTTGACAGGGTTTCCCGACGGTAGTAGTCAGTTCTCTTTACTCGATCGTCTCAAAGTAGACTGCGAACTTAAAGAGTGAATCATAAGGATTAATTATCCGTCTGATTAGAGTCGTCAATTCAGACTTCCTGGAACAAGTTTGATTCTATAAAAATCTCACCATTGTTGCTTTCCAGTTTGTCACAAGCTTGATTCATAGAGGATCTTACGAGTTACCTACCGCAGTGTTGTTTGATGTTGACACTGGAAGGACTTCCATTCGTCACTGTGAGCAATGAAGAGTGTCACTCTGAATGTTCTGGCAAGACTACACGGATTTTGCGAAGAAACCTGGAATCAAGTTTGAATCAATTAAGAATCCAAACTTAGTTGCATTCTAGTTCTCACAAGTTTGATTCGTGTAGAATCGCACAAGTTACCTACCATGAGCTTGTTTGATGTTGGATCAAGCAAGATTTCCATCTTTATTGTGAATCGTATCACTCGGATGTTCTGGAAATATCACAAGGATAATTCGTAAGACTCGATTGTGTCCTAATGAGATGATAGATAGATCTCCTTTTGGCTCTAGACTAGATAAGTGCATTTTGGTAATCGGAGGCTAGAGCAGACTGCCACCTTTTGAATATTAACTAACTCGGAGTGAGAAAGGCAATAGAAACGTGTTGTTCTCCATGACAATGAGACAAGTTTCTTTTGAGAGACACTCAAATGGCTGGGGAAGGGTTGTGCATCGCATCACTGGGTCCATCACACTTGTTTTAGATGTGTTAATCCGGTTTCTGCCTAAGTTGCATAGAATATTCAACACATTCAATGCTTACTAATACGTCATCACTAGCACCTTGTTGTGATTGTTTTCCAGTGGCAACTTAAGTAATTGGTCTGCATTCAGCTTCATTCCACTCCATCTTTCCTAAGGACAACTATTTCTAGCTATGGTATGTCCTTGGGTAGATCCCTCCGGTTCTGGTTGGATCATAGGACTTAGTTTCCTGTCCTAAACCACCTTTTGACTCCATCGTTCCGTCGTAGATGGTAGGTTGTTTTGGGTATAGATCGTAACCATAAAACTATTGAAAACCATTCAAAGTGCTTGATAAAAATCAAAACTTTAACACTTTGAAAGTTTTACATTTCCGAAAAGATCCCCTACACACATGCATCGATATTCGAAATAGTTTAGCATGTGAAGGAAAGAGTTGCACTTGAGTCTTTAAGATCACATGTTGCGATATATTACATTTTAATCACATTTTCTTATTGTCGGTATCCCTTAACCACAAGACGAGATTTGTTTTTGTTGATTGTTTGTTCTTCATCCAATTTGTTTTTCCAGATCCATTTGAAGTCGAGAACCGTTATTCCATATGGTCGGTCTACAAGTTCCCATATTCCAAGTCTTTCAAATTGATGAAGTTCGTCTTGCATTGATTCAATCCATGCGTGATCAGTCATGGCTTGTTTGATGTTTGTAGGTACAATGAAACTCACGGTGAGTGCATACATACATACATCGCCATCGGTTTTTAGTTGTCTGCATGTTCGAACCGGTTGAGAAGGATTTCCAATTACTTGAACCAATGGATGATCACGAGTCCAATGGTGAGTGGATGGATATTGTTGATAGAAAGTGTGCATGTTTGATGGATCAACGTGTTGAGTAGAAGACTCTCCGACTTCGCGTACCGGTGTACCAAATGGGTTGATAAATTCTTCTTCGTCAGACTGTGCATCGACTGCTTGATTATTGGTTCCTCCTGCAGCATTGACGGTTGGTGATGTTGGTTGTATGATGGTTTCTTGAGTTTTTTGAGTATCCAATGGAATCGTCTCTTGGGCGACGGTTGCTGAAGTAGATGCAGTTGTGTCTTGTTGACTTTGTTCGGGTGCATCAGTAGTATTGACAGCGGAAAGCTTTGACACAACTTGATTGTTTCCATAGTAATATTCATCAAAAATTGGATCATATAAATAAACCAACTCATTCATTTGTTTCGTATCCGTCGAGTCTGCTGTAGGAGTGCTTTCTTGACGTTCTTGCATGGGACGTACACTATTTTGTGTAGGTGCCATTGCTGGACATTGAGGTGCGGGACTTGAGCTGTTGTGATCAAGTACCATTTGTTGTAATTCGTCAAAGTTCACACGAATTGTTTCGTCAATAATCCTTGTTCTCTTGTTATAGACACGATATCCTTTCGACAATGTAGCATACCCCACAAAAATACATGCATCACCTTTTTCTTTCATTTTGTCGAGATTCTCACCGTATTTAAGAATGTAGCATAAAGATCCAAATACGTGAAAGAAATTAACAGTAGGTTTCCTGCCATTGATGATGTGGTAAGGTGTCTTTTCATGCCTAGGGATTACGAGTGAACGATTCTGAGTATAACATGCAGTTGCAATTGCTTCAGCCCAGAAGAATAGTGGTAATTTTGAAGCAGAAAGCATTGTTCGAGCGGCCTCAACCAAAGTACGGTTCCGTCTTTCGAAAACGCCGTTTTGTTCAGGAGTTCGAGAAATAGACGTTTGATGTTCGATGCCTTCTTCTTGAAAGTAAGATTGCAAAGTCTTGTTCAAAAATTCAGTACCCCTATCTGTTCTTACCGTTAAGACTTGAACTTGAAGATTGTGTTGTATCATCTTGAGAAAGTTTTGAGAACCTCCGGTGTTTCATCTTTGGACCTTAAGAAGTAAGTCCATGTGTATCTGGAGTAATCATCGACAATCACGAGAATATACTTTTTCCCGTTAATACTCTCTACACGCATAGGACCACATAAATCCATGACGTTCCAGTCGTCCTTTTGAGCTTGGGTTAGTCTTGGTTTTAAAAGACTTTCGTTTTGCTTTCCCCAACTCACAAGAGGAACAAAGATGATCTTTGACGAATTTTAACTTAGGAAGACCAGTCACAATATCATTCTTCGAAAGCAATTTTATGGTGTCAAAGTTGAGATGTGACAATCGTTGATGCCACAACCATGCTTGAGATGATAAAGCTTTAGCCATTAAGCAAATTGGATTTGTTGAAGATGTGTCTTGAAGATTTACTGTGTAGAGATCAGAACCACGAGAACCTGTAAGAAGGTCATTCCCATCGTAGTCTCTAACATATCCAGTAGTTTTCCAAAAAACCACTTCCAAATCCGCATCATAAAATTGACCAACCGTCCCTCGACGTAATAAACCCGTTTGATAGTGAGATTTCCTTGAACCAAATCGCCATATCCAAGTATCGGTGCAAAGTGATCATTTCCAAACCGCACCGTGCCCAGAAACTTCTCCATGAAGTTACTGAGAAGCTTGAGATTGCCCATCATGTGCTTTGTGCACCCATAGTCCATTATGAAGAGAATGATCTCGACGAGTTGCATAAGAATTAGAAGACAATGTAGAGTTTGACAAATCGGAGCCCTTGATAGAAGTGGGTTCCAAAATATTAGTGGGCCTAGATGTAAATCCTAAATGCAAGCTAACATTCATAGACCCAATTACAATAGTGGTAGTCTTAGGTACCCATTTGTATCCGAGTGGTGTAAATCTTGACTACCCCCGTTTACATGTCCTACTCATGTTCTCATAAAGCTTCTTTAACATGTTTTGTTTACGCAGAGTAGTGGATTCTAACGCACTTAGTTTCTTATGTGGTTGAGCAGTAGATTGGTTCAAAGTTCTTGTGGGTTTTCTAGTACTAGTGGGCACAAGAAAAGGCTTCCTAGTTCTAGCATTCACGTCATTATGATTAAAATCACAAGCATCATGATTGAAAGTACGAACACATTTTCCACATTCAACACAAGCAAACTCAACATTCGAGGTCTTAGCATTCAAACCGTCATTACATGCAGTTACAGACGTTTTATTCTTAGAAAACTTAAAATTCCTACGGTGGTCTTCTACTTCCAACTTCTTTCCTTGACTATTGTTAGGCATGACCTTATCTTGCATTCTAGTGCTCTTAAGCTGTGGTCCGCTAACGCTAGTAGTGAGAATTACTCCTGTAGAAGAAGACACACGTTGATTAGTTTTCCTAATATACTGAGGTAACTGTGATGTTCCAGTTTGAGTGGGCCTAGGGTTCATCTTATACATTCCTGGTGCTATCACATTTGTGCTCTTATCATTTCCTATCTTAGGCAAAGTCTGTGAGGGTTTTCCCAAAACAGATGATTTAGGGAATTTAACCGCATTCGGTTGACGAACGGCGTATGGTTTACCCAATACAGGCTTTCCTTTAATTTTCTCAATGAGTTTTTGTAACTCACTGATGGCTATGTCCCTTTCTTGTAGCTGAGCTTTCAAATCATTTATTTCGAAACCTTTTTCATTCAATTGACAAACCGAAGAAGCTACCAGTTCTTGACACTTTTTATGATTGTGAGATTTATCACCTTTTTGTAAAGCAATTTCAAGATAAATGGAGTGTTTCTCAAGTTGTGAAAAACTTTTCGAAAGTTTTTTATATGATTGAATTTGTTTCGAAAACTCAACTTCAAGATATTGACATTTAACATCCGTTTCTGACACTAGACATGCTACATGACAATATTGATCAAGATCGATATACACACCAAGTATAGCAATCATATGGTCAACATAAAAGTATTCCTTAGAAAGTCGATCAATTTCGTTAAAAATTTGGTGTTCTTGTGTCTTTAATTTAGTTTGAAGAAAATCAACTTCATCTTCAAGAGATTTAACATATCTTAAATCAGTTAACATTTCCTTAGTGAGAGCGTTATAAAACATTTCCACATTATTTGAAATATCATCGATGGTTGGAACAATACATTGTAGAATGACGACTTCTACTAGTGGGTTAGGTTTAATATTCCAAACGATATCTCTAGAAACTTTTTCATAATCGACGACACCTTTGTAAAAATTTAAAACCCCTTGTTTTATAAACTCAAATTGCTGAACACTCTTACTTTTTTCATCCCATTTATGTTTTTCATCCAAAATTTGTTTTTCTAACAAAATTGATTGCCTTTTGAAACCCCTTTTTAAAGAAACTTTCTTTTCCGTTTCAGGACTCAGTGGTGGAACATTTGTATACATTTTTTGTTCTTTTGAAAGTTCTTTTTGAGGAACAAACTTAATATAATTATTAGAATTAGAGAGGTTTATCAAATCACTTAAGTTCGATCGACTTTCTTCTTGATGACGAATGATTTCGTCGTAGTCAGGGGAAAGCATAAGAGCAAGATTATAAACATAACAAATGATATCATAAAGAGCAGGCTTGATACTTTGAAATTTCTTGAGATAGTCAGGCTTAACAAAACTCGTTTTCATATTTCTATTGAGCATATTCATAGTTTGAATAGACTGAGCCGTTTTGTAAACAATATTGTTTAACGTGTCGACTCTCTTTTCCAAAGCAAGAATTTTTTCAATGTCCTTTTCTTCACGAGTTTTATAAAGCTCAGTTTGTTCTTTGTTAACCGACTCTAACTCAGCAATTTGGAATTTATGCAATAGCAGTTGTTCTTCAAGTTCCGATATCTTTTGTTTTGACATATGAATTACATGTGTTACTTCAGAATAATATTGTTCGTTGAGCACCATACGTTCATATACCAAACCATTAGCTATTGCAACTCGTCGATCAGCTTCTTTTACATAATCACACTCTTTGAGCCTTTTTATCTCCTCGGCGAAGGATGTGTTTGCTTGCTTCAAACGTTTATTAGCCTCTTTTTTTCCTCAATTTCATGTTTTAAAGAATCAATAATAGACGCTAGCAAATCACGATCCTCATCCGATTCAGTATTCTGAGCAGCATTACCGTCATCATTACACATATGTTGTGAATCCGTAGAGATATTGCTATCCTTCGTGTCCATTACATATGTGTCATTGATGCTTTCGGGTTGCTCAGGATGTCGTCGTTCATTAGCAAACACATTATAGTTATCATATGATGGTACCTTTTTAATTGGCTCAGTATCGAAGATAGGTCCAGAATTTTCAGCAGTCTCTAGAATCACTTCTTGAATCTTTGCCATGTACACATAATGTGCCTCCAACTCTTGATCATTGGCTTCATCATCAGTGTCATCACGCCAATCAATTTTATCTGCTGTGAGTGGAACCCTGCTTCTTCTTTCTTACACATCAACATCTTTTCCTTGTGATATGTAGAATCCTTAACCCGTTTTGGCTTCTTGCATTCTCAAGCCATGTCCCCAAATCCCTTGCAATTAAAACATTGAATCCCAGTCTTCTACACAACCGGAGTACCTACAGTATCTCTAGCCCCAACTTGATTCGGCATCCTCTGATTATCATACCTAACATCACGATCATACCTAGGTGCATGTGATAGGTGTGTAAACACCCATCCTTTTACCACTTAATTCGGGCTAAAACGAGACCAAAACACGTATTTAATATCATTTGTTTGGAATTATGCGTGGTTTTTGTGTTTATTGTGTTTTCAGAGCCAACCGGGTGAATATTGAAGAAAACATGGGATTGCACGGGTTTTACTGAAGAAAAAGACTCGAGATAAAGTCTATTGTCCAAGAGATGCAAAAGATTTGAAGTCACTGGGCCTATTCGAAGATTTATCGAAGAAAAGGACCAAAGATGGAAGATTTATATAAGTCGAAGAAACTCGAGTCTATTAAACGAAGAAATTAAAAGACGAGTTGAATTTAATCGACGACAAATCCCGAATCAGAATCGAAAACGAAAACTTTTCTGAAAAGACGAAAAGACAAGAAGAACGGGAGAAAGCCCACTCACCAACTAAAGGACAAGCCTATATAAAGGGTTCCCTCACACACATCCAAGAGTTAGCTTTGTTTTTCTTCTTCCCCACTTTTTTCTCTGTTCCGTTTCATCACCATCACCATTAGGGTGATTGGTGATTTTCATCTTTAATTTTCTCATCTTGTAATTTTAATCTTAGATTTATCTTGTCAAAACATCAATCATTCAATAAAAAGTTCTTATTTAATCTTTCCATTTTATCTTGTTCATCATCATCTTTATCTTCAAGTTTTTAAGTTTTTATTTTCTTGATTTGATCTTCAAAAGTTGTTGGGTTTTGTGTTTTTATTGATGGGATTAGTAGTTTATGGTTAGTAGATGTTTTGTGATTGATCTATTTAAGTTTTTGGTGAAAAACTTGGTGATTTTTGGATCAAAATCGTGTTTCCTTGTTCTTCGGGATAGCATCTGTATCTGGGTTTCCAGAACTTCCGAATGAGTGAACAGTAAGTTCCGAATGAGTTGTGTTTTCAAAAGTTCCGAGTCAGTTAAAAGTTCCGAATGAGTTTACCTTTAAAAAGTTCCGAACCAGTTTAAAAGTTCCGAACCAGTTTAAAACTTCCGAACCAAACAAAAGTTCCGGATGAAGCATTAAGTTCCGAATCAGTTAGAAAAGTTCCGAACGAAGCATAAAGTTCCGAACCGATTTTTATCTTCCGAACCAAAGACTTCCGAACCAGTAAGTTCCGAATCAAGGGGCTTCATTCGGAAGTCCAAAACTTCCGAATCAGTAAGTTCCGGATGAGTGTAAAAGTTCCGAATCAGAAACTTCCGAGTGAGTCTACAACTTCCGAATGAAGGATAAGTTCCGGATGAATCCAAAAGTTCCGAACCAAGCACAAGTTCCGAATGAAGAATGAACAGTAACTTCCGAATCAGTTATCTTTTGGGTATTTTAAAGTTTTACTGTTTCCTTACCATTTCTTTACTGTTTCCTTGATTTAATTTTAATTTTATTTTAATCTTAATTCTAATTTAAATTCAAGTTTAAATTCAAGTTTTTAGTAATCATCATTAAATTAATTGTCTTTGATTTAAATTTTCATTTCCACTTTTTATTAGATTAGAAAACCAAACCCTTTTATTTAGTAACCAAGAACAATTATTCCACTTAAGACCGAGATCAATTCGAGAGGATTCCGAGATTTAATCTGAACCTAGCAAAAACCTTGTATCAAATGGCGCCGCTGCCGGGGACAACAATTTCGAGCTAAAATCAGGCTTTATCCAGATGGTCTCCGCTCAACCGTTCTTGGGACGAACCATTGATGATCCACACGACCATATCAAGAGATTCTTGCAACTCACCAACACGGTCAAGTTCAATGGTGTTCCACAAGAGGTTATAAGGTTACAACTTTTTCCCTTTTCTTTAGAGGGACAAGCCCGGCATTGGCTTGCTAAGGAACCGCCACAGAGTATTCTCTCGTGGACGGATTTGGAAACAAAGTTTATCAACTACTTTTTTCCACCCTCTCGTACTACCGCTTTGCGGAATGAGATCATAAACTTTGAAAAAAAGTACGATGAGTCATTCAGTGAATCTTGGGATCGCTTTAAAGATCTTTTAAGAAAATGCCCACAACATGGTTTTACCAAAGTACATCAAATCAATACTTTTTACAATGGTTTAAGCATGAGTGACCAAGATTCACTGAACAGTGCCTCGGGGGGTAATTTATTGGCTAAGACTTCCAATGCTGCTTGGGACATCATTGAGAACAAATCTCGTGTGCAAACCAAGAGTGTTCGGACCAATGTCGCTAGTGCTAGCACTAGTGACAGCGACAAGCGATTAGATAAAATCACTACGCTTCTTGAATCGCTTGTCACCCACACCGTCAGCAACAACAACAGCAACAACGCCAAAAACGCTCAAGTGAACACTGTCAGCCAACCTTGTGAGATATGCGGTGGTCCTCACTCTTACACAACTTGTACCGCCACCCAAGATTACCCTGCTGAGAATGTGAATGCGGCATATGGCACCTACCAACAACCTGCTTATCAAGCTAGACCTCAAGGTGACCGTAACTTGCTTAGCTATCGATCAAACAACTATCTTTCACCACCTGGCTTTCCTCCTACCAACACAAACCAACAAAAAAACCTTAACCGCCCTCCTCAACAACAACAACAGCCTCGACAACCATACATCCCACCTCACAAGCAGCAACAACCACCTCAACGTAACAATCAAGTCTACCAACAACCTGCTTACCAACCACCTGCATACAATGCTCCTCCCAACCAAGCCACCACTGCATTACACCAAGAGGTTGCAACCTATATGAGGACCAATGATGTGATAGTGGGAAATCTCCAAGAGGAAGTTCGCAATTTGAAAGCAGATTTGGTCAAGCAAGGAAATGATTTGAGAGCCGATATGAGAAATACGTTGGATACCCAAACTAATGATCTGAGGAACATAATGGCTAGTTTCTTCCAAGGTAATCAACCCTCTTCTTCGGGTACTCTTCCGAGTAACACCGTTGCGAACCCAAGAGGGGAGATGAAAGCAATCACTACTCGAAGTGGCAAGGGTACCAAGGAACCCGAGCTTCCTATACCTCCACCGGTGGTTGTGACTAAGGAAAACGAGTCACCTGCTCCTATTCCTCACCCTTCTCCTTCCCCAATTTCTCCACCTCTTCCTTCTACCCCTCCTCCACCCGTGGTTGTGAGTGATCCTATACCTCTAAAGCCTTCCTCTTCTTCCAATATACCTTATCCTTCAAGGTTGAGGAAAGAGAAGCAAAAGAGCAAGGACGATATACAAGTTTCGAATTTCCTTAAAATGTTCAAACAACTGAATTTCAATATCTCCTTCGCTGAGGCTCTCGCTCACATGCCCAAATACGCCAAAATGTTTAAAGATCTTCTGAGCGACAAGGAAAAGCTCCTCGATCTCGCCAACACCCAACTTAATGAGAACTGCTCTGCAGTGCTCTTAAGGAAATTGCCAATCAAGCTTGGTGATCCGGGTCGTTTTCTTATCCCTTGCAATTTCCCGGGAGTAGAGAATTGCATGGCCCTAGCCAATCTAGGTGCCAGTATTAATCTCATGCCTCTAAGTGTTTGGAAGCAATTATCTCTCCCAGAGCTAGTCCCCACCAAAATGACTTTGGAATTAGCTAACCGTACGGTTGCTTATCCAGTGGGGATAGCCGAAGATGTCATCGTAGGAGTCGACAAATTCACCTTCCCTGCTGATTTTGTTGTCGTTGACTACGAGATGGACCCACGTGTGCCACTCATTGTTGGTCGTCCATTCTTGAGGACCGGTCGCACTCTCATCGATGTTGAAGCTGGTGAGCTTATCATGAGAGTGGGTGACGATAAAGTAGTCCTCAACATGGGAAAGCTTTCTAAACAGCCTTATTCTTACGAGAGTGTTAATTGTATTGACGTTCTTGATGAGGCTTGTGAAGAACATTTTAAAGATGCTTGTAAAAATATTCCTACCTCTCTTCCCCATGTTGAGACCATTTCCTCTATCGACTCATCACTATCTCTATTTGGAGAAAGTGATTTCCTTTGGAAAGATTTGGAAGCCACCTTGGGAGATGTGAAGCAAGACAATGACGATTCTACTACCACTTGGGATGAAGACCTCAGTTTCATTGCAAACCTCCTCAAAGAAGACAATCCTTCTCCTCCATCTCCCACTGTCATTGCTATCGATACTCCGACTTCGAATACGCCTCCCGTCGAAAATCCTCCGGATTTAGAACTTAAGGAGTTGCCGCCCCATCTTGAGTATGTATTCCTCGAAGAAGAGAAGAAGTCGCCAGTCATCATTGCTAAGGATTTAAAGGATGAAGAGAAAGCCCGACTTGTCGCCGTATTGAAAGATCATAAGAAGGCTATTGCTTGGAAGATTTCGGATATTCGTGGAATTGATCCTCACTTCTGCACACACAAAATTCTCATGGAGGACGACTTCAAGCCCACTATTCAAAGCCAACGAAGGGTGAATCCAAAAATAAATGAAGTCATCAAAACAGAGGTTATCAAACTTCTTGATGCGGGTATGATTTACCCTATTTCGGATTCACCGTGGGTTAGTCCAATCCATTGTGTGCCCAAGAAGGGCGGAATAACCGTTGTTCCCAATGAACACAACGAGTTGATTCCCACTCGTCTCGTTACTGGGTGGAGAGTTTGTATAGACTACCGCAAACTCAATGATGCCACGAGAAAGGATCATTTCCCTATACCTTTTATGGACCAAATGCTTGAACGCTTAGCAGGTAATGAATATTACTGCTTTCTTGATGGTTTCTCGGGTTATTTACAAATACCCATCGATCCCCAAGATCAAGAGAAGACTACATTCACTTGTCCCTATGGCACTTTCGCTTACAAAAGAATGCCTTTTGGCTTATGTAATGCGCCCGGGACTTTCCAAAGGTGCATGTTAGCTATCTTCCATGACATGGTTGAACAAACCATGGAAGTCTTCATGGATGATTTCTCGGTCTTCGGGGATTCCTTCTATGCTTGTCTTGCCAATTTAGAACGTATGCTAAAGCGGTGCGAAGACACTCGCCTTGTTCTGAATTGGGAAAAATGCCATTTTATGGTAAAAGAAGGCGTCGTGCTTGGACATAAGATCTCGAAAGCCGGTCTTGAAGTAGACCGTGCTAAAGTCGATGTTATCGCAAAATTGCCTCCACCTTCAACCGTGAAGGGTGTGAGAAGTTTTCTGGGTCATGCGGGCTTCTACCGTCGATTCATCAAAGATTTTTCTCAAATCGATCGCCCGATGACCCACCTCTTGGAAAAAGATACTCCTTTTATCTTCTCCAAAGAGTGCCTTGAAGCCTTCAAATCGCTTAAGGATAAGCTAACTAAAGCACCCGTCTTGGTTACCCCTAATTGGGAGCTTCCTTTTGAGTTGATGTGCGATGCTAGCGATTTTGCTATTGGAGCGGTTCTTGGACAAAGAGTGAACAAACACTTCCAACCGATCCATTACGCTAGCAAGACAATGACTGGGGCACAATTGCATTATACGACAACCGAAAAAGAGCTTTTAGCTGTTGTCTATGCTTTTGAAAAATTCCGCCCCTATCTTGTCCTTTCTACCACCATTGTGTATACCGATCATTCCGCGCTGAAGTACTTGTTGACAAAGCAAGATTCCAAACCAAGACTTCTTCGCTGGGTTTTGCTGCTCCAGGAATTTAAAATCGAAATTCGCGATAAAAAAGGAGCTGAAAACTTAACCGCGGATCATCTCAGCAGACTTGAGGATCCTTACCAAGGGGATCATCCGACCAAAGAAATCAATGATTCTTTTCCCTTGGAGACCTTAATGTCTATAAACTCGAAGCCGAATGAAACCCCGTGGTTTGCGGACTTTGCAAACTACTTGGCGGGTGGAATTCTCAAGGAAGGGTTGACGTCCCAACAAAAGAAGAAGTTCTTCACCGATATCAAGACTTACTTTTGGGACGACCCTTACCTATTCAAACAATGTGCTGACCTGATTATTCGCCGATGTGTTGATGGACCGGCAGCGTCTGAAATCCTTAATGCTTGCCACAAAGCCCACCGGTGGTCACTTTGGTCCCAACTACACCGCTAAAAAAGTGTTTGATTCCGGATTTTATTGGCCCTCCATATACCGTGACGCTCACGATATGGTCAAACGATGTGATGTTTGCCAAAAGCAAGGCAAAATCACACATAAAGACGAGATGCCTCAGAATTTCATTCAAGAATGTGAAATTTTTGACGTTTGGGGTATCGACTTTATGGGGCCATTCCCTTCGTCTAAAGGAAACAAATACATCCTTGTAGCCGTAGACTACGTCTCCAAATGGGTTGAAGCCAAAGCTTTGCCTACTAATGACACAAGGGTGGTTTGTAACTTTCTGAAAGCTCTTTTCGCTAGATTCGGTGTGCCTCGTGCCATTATTAGTGATCGTGGGACTCATTTCTGCAATGACCAATTTGCTAGAGTGATGGCTAAGTACGGTGTAAACCATCGTCTTTACACAGCCTACCACCCACAAACTAATGGCCAGGCTGAAATATCCAACCGAGGACTGAAGCGAATTCTTGAAAGGACTGTGGGAGAGCATCGTGCCTCATGGGCTGATAAACTTGATGATGCTTTGTGGGCTTTCCGTACGGCTTACAAGACCCCAATCGGCTGTACGCCTTATCGTCTTGTGTACGGGAAAGCGTGCCACCTCCCCATTGAGTTGGAGCACAAGGCTTATTGGGCCTTGAAGTGGGCTAATTTTGATATAAACAAAGCCGGTGACCTACGCAAGATCCAACTCAATGAGCTCAATGAACTTCGGAATGAGGCTTATGAAAATTCTTTGATCTATAAGGAAAGAACTAAGCTCATTCACGACTCTAAGATCAAAAACCGAGAGTTCCATGTTGGAGACAAAGTCTTACTTTTTAACTCTCGGTTGAAAATCTTCTCGGGAAAGCTCAAATCTCGTTGGTCCGGCCCATTCACCATTGCCAAAATTTTTCCAGATGGTACTCTCGAGCTCGCTCAACCTGATGGACCTAATTTTAAGGTGAATGGCCAACGAGTGAAGTTGTACTTTGGTGAGGACACCTCTCAGGAGGTGATTCCATCCCTCACCACGTTCCCCATGAACTAATTTTGGGTCGAGTCAGGCTCGTGACTCGGTTATCAAAAACAAGCGCTCCTCGGGAGGCAGCCCGAGTATCTATCCTTTTATGTTCCACTCCCCTAAGTGTAGGGGGACTTCTATATGTGTTTGTCTTTGTGTGGTGATGTGATTACAGGGATAAGTGCACTCTTGGAATCTTTGAAGAACCGTGCTCCCGTGTTATCCGAAATCCGGTTCTATCTCTCAACTATCGTGATTCAATTTTCTTCATACTCACATTTGAAATTGATCACGTTAGTCGTCTCTTCCTTAACTTGAGTTAACCAACGTGCACAATGTCATAAGTGTAGGGGAAACTTTTCCCACATGCTTAAACATTGAGGACAATGTTTATCTTAAGTGTAGGGGGGACTTCTATCGAAGTTTTAAGTGGACTTTTCTATGAAAATGCCTTCAATTAACCGGAAAATCATATTTTTCAACATTTTTCAAATTTTTTATTAACTTTGGCCATTTAGTTGTAATTTTTAAATTTTTATCGTTGCTTTCATATGTATATATCCCGTAATAAAGTCAAAAATATTAATAAAGTGGGTAGCTAGTTTAGAAGTCTTTGACATATTAGGCCCGTTGTGTTTATTTTGACTCAACCCGAATAGACTTATCCAAGTTTATTCTAGCTAGTATCCTTAACCATGTAGACCTTAATTGGTTTATTAGGCTAAGTGTCCACGAGTCTCATTACTTGAGATTTTAAATTGTGGAGGACGAGAAATGATAGAGTCAATTATAAGTCGGTATTCTTGCGCAAGCTCACTTGGTGTAATTACTTGCCTATTCTCCCATCACTTGCTAATAATTTATCTGCAATAAGTAAGGTCTTACGATTTGAAAAGTTACTTAGCTTCTAGCCCAAGATCGTTTAAAAGTTGCTCGGTAATGATAAGAGTTCATAGCCAAGGCATAACTTATGAAGCGGGGCGCGAAGATTGGCGAGTCCGAAAAGGCCCTAACAAGGCATGAGGATTCCATTTTATTGCTGAAGATCCAAGTGATGTGAAAAGCATTATTCCTAAAATCAATATGAAGGATCAAGACTCACGACGAAAAGCAATCAACTCCCATAAAGATCATGGAGAAGTCTATCCGAAAAGACCCTAACAAGGTATGAGGATAAATAGATCCAAGTCCGAAAAGGAGGCAGATCGTTGTATCTCAAAATCCCAATTAGAGATTGAAGAAATAATCATGAAGTCGTGGTCAACAAAGTTGGAGTACCCCTCAAAATTCTCCAAGTGAAGAAACTCTATTATGATGAGAAGACCATTATCTCAAGAACGTCTCTCGAAGATATGAAGTATGAAGTACATGCCAAATATCGGCCCGAGAAAGGTCTCAAATCGTGAACCAAGTTATGCCAAGATATGAACTTTTTGATATCCCGAGAAGCAGTTTTAAGAGATTTTGTCCTTTAGCTAACTATTGATCAAATCGTCCTACTTTGCTTTCAGCCCTAATAAACTATCGAAATAAGTCCAAAAATGCATCTTCATGATCATTCTAAGACAAAAATAAAATATAAGAGATACACCTAGGAATAAGGGAGTTTAAGCATTTAATTAAGCCATGTGTGTAAGTGTTTGAATTGCTAACTTATAATAACAATGATCTCGTTTTTAAGCTTAGTTTGGGGAACGTGAAACTTGAGGGTGATAAATCTTCGCAGCACCAAAGCCCTAATGTAAGTCATCGATTTCTTTGCAAGTTATTTCCATGTAGCTAATTTCAAGTGAAAATGGTTTTCTATCCCTTTGTTACCTTTGAAGTTTTATTTCTTTAATTTTTGTTTAGCAGAATTTAAATAAGGCCAAGGTTGATTAATTATGAGAAAAGTGTAAGCTTGCTTTATCACTAAGCATTGCATGAGGGCATGGCAATGGTTAAGTGTAGGGGATTTGATAGGTGTGTAAACACCCATCCTTTTACCACTTAATTCGGGCTAAAACGAGACCAAAACACGTATTTAATATCATTTGTTTGGAATTATGCGTGGTTTTTGTGTTTATTGTGTTTTCAGAGCCAACCGGGTGAATATTGAAGAAAACATGGGATTGCACGGGTTTTACTGAAGAAAAAGACTCGAGATAAAGTCTATTGTCCAAGAGATGCAAAAGATTTGAAGTCACTGGGCCTATTCGAAGATTTATCGAAGAAAAGGACCAAAGATGGAAGATTTATATAAGTCGAAGAAACTCGAGTCTATTAAACGAAGAAATTAAAAGACGAGTTGAATTTAATCGACGACAAATCCCGAATCAGAATCGAAAACGAAAACTTTTCTGAAAAGACGAAAAGACAAGAAGAACGGGAGAAAGCCCACTCACCAACTAAAGGACAAGCCTATATAAAGGGTTCCCTCACACACATCCAAGAGTTAGCTTAGTTTTTCTTCTTCCCCACTTTTTTCTATGTTCCGTTTCATCACCATCACCATTAGGGTGATTGGTGATTTTCATCTTTAATTTTCTCATCTTGTAATTTTAATCTTTGATTTATCTTGTCAAAACATCAATCATTCAATAAAAAGTTCTTATTTAATCTTTCCATTTTATCTTGTTCATCATCATCTTTATCTTCAAGTTTTTAAGTTTTTATTTTCTTGATTTGATCTTCAAAAGTTGTTGGGTTTTGTGTTTTTATTGATGGGATTAGTAGTTTATGGTTAGTAGATGTTTTGTGATTGATCTATTTAAGTTTTTGGTGAAAAACTTGGTGATTTTTGGATCAAAATCGTGTTTCCTTGTTCTTCGGGATAGCATCTGTATCTGGGTTTCCAGAACTTCCGAATGAGTGAACAGTAAGTTCCGAATGAGTTGTGTTTTCAAAAGTTCCGAGTCAGTTAAAAGTTCCGAATGAGTTTACCTTTAAAAAGTTCCGAACCAGTTTAAAAGTTCCGAACCAGTTTAAAACTTCCGAACCAAACAAAAGTTCCGGATGAAGCATTAAGTTCCGAATCAGTTAGAAAAGTTCCGAACGAAGCATAAAGTTCCGAACCGATTTTTATCTTCCGAACCAAAGACTTCCGAACCAGTAAGTTCCGAATCAAGGGGCTTCATTCGGAAGTCCAAAACTTCCGAATCAGTAAGTTCCGGATGAGTGTAAAAGTTCCGAATCAGAAACTTCCGAGTGAGTCTACAACTTCCGAATGAAGGATAAGTTCCGGATGAATCCAAAAGTTCCGAACCAAGCACAAGTTCCGAATGAAGAATGAACAGTAACTTCCGAATCAGTTATCTTTTGGGTATTTTAAAGTTTTACTGTTTCCTTACCATTTCTTTACTGTTTCCTTGATTTAATTTTAATTTTATTTTAATCTTAATTCTAATTTAAATTCAAGTTTAAATTCAAGTTTTTAGTAATCATCATTAAATTAATTGTCTTTGATTTAAATTTTCATTTCCACTTTTTATTAGATTAGAAAACCAAACCCTTTTATTTAGTAACCAAGAACAATTATTCCACTTAAGACCGAGATCAATTCGAGAGGATTCCGAGATTTAATCTGAACCTAGCAAAAACCTTGTATCAGCATGATCAACTTCCTTATATCTAGCATTGGATGCTGATCTGAGGTTGTTGTTGGTAGGTTTGTAGATCTTCTTATAAGTTGTGGTGAGTAAAGACATGAGTTCTTCAATCTTCTTGTCCCTTGAAGTTTGTTCATCATCACTGTCTCCATCTGACTCGGTGTCATACTTTGGAGGTGGAGTGGGGACAATTGCTTTTGCTTTGTTTCTATCAGTAGCTAGAGGTTTGGTGGATGAGCTTGATGACTTTGAGGAATGAGTAGGTGTTTGTTGACAGTGAACGGGTTTTGTTGAAGTAGCAGCAACAAAAGCAATAGAGTTAGCAGACCGTTCTGCCTTTTCAGCCCTTAGTTCATTCACTTCATTCCGATGTTGTTTCAAGATATCATAAAGTTTGTGATAGGAGATAGTCTTGATATCTTCCCATTGATTAACCAAAGTCACAAACCTTTGCCATTCCGGTTTGAGTTAAAGTAGAAACTGAACATTGGCATGATGATTGGAGATGGTGCACTGATTTCTGACAAGCTCATTCATCATTTTGTTGAATCTCGAGTAATATGAGTCAATGGATTCACCATCTTCGGATGTGAATCTTCCAAACTCTGAATGTAGATTAGTCTCGGGATCTTGAACATTGATCGACTCACCTTGCTTCAATCGATGAATTGCATTCCACATTTCCATAGCATTAGGACATGCATCAACCGTGGAATAGATATCGTTATCAATCCTAGTGAGTATGTAGTTAACAACATCAACTTCAGCTTGAAGGAGTTTCTTTTTCTCAGCAGGACATGTGTCGAAATTCTCCATAGCTCATGTAATTGATGAAGTACCATCTTCTTGTTGTGTGGTAATGGGTCTGAATTCAAAAACTGGAGGTGGATTCTCAAAGGCAATGACGAAGAGCGGTTCGATTCTCTTTTCCATCAAGAAATCTCAGGAAAGAGATCTCTACTGAATGTAGCAACCGGCTGTCAGCACAGGTGGATTGCCGTTACCACCTTGTTCCAAACGAATTTGATTAGCAGTCGCAATGTTGATGTTGTTGTTAGACATGGTGAATACTTGTGAATAGATTAGGATCTTAGTAGATGTGTTGTGATGTGATTGTGGTTAACAATTCGGAAAAGATTGATGAAATCCCTTAAAAATGTTCTCGAAAAACCAAAAAATTCTCCAAGACCAAAAACACACTTTTTAAGTGGATTTTTGGAATATTCAAAAATCCTCTAAGTTGTGCAAATTCTATCACAATACCCAAAGATTCAATCTATCGCAATGCCAAATCTCAAACTGTAGCAGTGTCTCAAAAACTTATGTTGCAATGCACTCTAATGAATCTGTCGCAATGCACACTAAGAAATCTATCGCGATGCACACAAAGAGTCTGTCGCAATGCACACTAATGAATCTGTCGCAATGCACAAAAACAAATCTGTCGCAATGCACACTAATGAATCTATCGCAATACCAGCCAGTGATTCTGTCGCAATGTGCACAAAATGACTATGTCGCAATGTGTATCGCAATAATTAACCCTATCGCAATATCGGTTGCAATAATGGTCGCAATACAGAAACCCTAGCCTTTGCGATGAAAATCAAGCCAATTCTGTCGCAATGTGAGCACTGTTCTGAAACTTGAGATAAAAAAATGAGATTTTTGCCTAGAAATATGTGATTTTAACCAAACCAAAGCACCCAAATCTCTACCACAACTATGTAGAAGATAAATGGATTACTTGGAATAACAAAAACATGAAAAAAAATGGAAACTTGGGTATAGATGAGTCAAAACTCACGAATCTAATGAAAACACACCACAAATCTTTAATCACCTATCCACTATAGGCTCTTGATACCAGATGTTAATCCCACTTCAATCCATAACACAAGATTTAGAGTAGATTTAGAGAAAGAAAGAGAAGAAAGTTAGAGAGAGAAAGTAGAGAGAATGGTGGAAGGTTAAGCTTTACTAGAGAGAGAAAGTAAATGAACCAACACCCTCTTCCACACATGGAAAAGGGTTTATATACTCATGAGCTTGGTGGGATCATGGGCTTGTTTCCTTGGGTCGGGCTTGGCCTATCTTGGGCATAAAGCCCCTACCTTACACAATATTAGCTTAAGGTCCAAGCCCATTTAACCCGACTAACCAATTATAATACAAGACCTTTAACGACTAAGATGACCTATTACATTCTGTTTTGACTATATAAATTATAGGGCTAACAAAAAGCACTTGTAATCTATCACCAATGACTGCCCAATGAACGTATACTCTTGTTGGCTTACTGTTTTTGGCATCTGTGGGTTTGGTGAAAATTTTGTGACCGTGAAGGATAAAGCTGGTTTGAGAGAGTTTGTGTTACCCCGGTGAAGAGTGAAGATGGTTCCAGAGAGTCTGTGCTATGAAAAATGTAACTAAAACACATAATCTTGGGCCAGCTAACCTGGAGCCTAAAAAACCGTCAGGAGCCCAACAATAGAAACAACGTCGTTTCTTTCGGTAAATGAGTATATTTATAATTTGTTTCATTGAACTTTTTTTTATTAGAAAACGAGTTTATTTTTTATTTTATTTTTTGGTAAAGAAATCGAGTTTACTTTATGAATTCGATGAATTGAAGTGCTAACTTTAACAGGTTTATAGACAAAGGAAAAATCGAAACTGCTCGACGAACGAAGGACGGGTAAATCTACATGCCCAAAAACTTCAACCCTTCTTTTTAAATGGTTGTGCCGAGGGCACCTCATATGTATTTGTTAATTTCAAGAATGAAATCTTTACTAGACTACTTATCTATAGAAATATACTCAAACTATATATACATAGTATTATTCTGTTTCAATATATACTTAAAAAATAAAAAATTTCAATCATTAAGATAATAATAAAAAAACAAATAATATTATTGCATTAATACTCATTCCATCTTTGACCGGTAAGATGCGATAATTAAATTCAAACTCAAAACATCTTAGTAAAACAAACACATACTAGTACAATACTCGTGCGTTGTCCGGGTATAACAATTCAATAGAAAAAAAAGTATTATAAGCTCATTTTATGTATCTTTAAATTTAAAAAAAAACACACACACACGTCTAAAAATAGACATTAATTCTTATTTTAATAATAAATATCAAATTTAACAATTAGCAAAAGTTGATTTCCTACTTTATGTGCCACTGTGAGGGGTGATCCTTAATTCTGAATGATAAGGACAATGCAATATACATAGGTTATCAATAAATCTTTTTGTCATGTGAAAAACATCTATGTTATGTAAGAATATATAAAATTGATTATGGAGTATTATAATGTACCAAAACACAAGTCCGCAATTTAAAAACCTAGAACTACATATTCTTAATACATAATCCCAAACAGGTCGATATAGTTTGTTAGAGATTTTTTGGTTGGGTTGATCTATCGTATGTTACAATTTTATTCAATTGCAATTTGATCTTTTCACGTTACAAGAAAAACTTATCACAATATAACTTATCGTTAATTATTTGCCGATAGGCAATTTCTGTGGGAAACGATGTATACTTTTATTCAAAACAGATTACAATTAATAAAACTAACAAAATATTAAGACAGAAAATAAATAACAGTAATTAAGAAAGCAGTAAAACTAAGACGACATAATTATAAACAGTAATTAAATAAAACAATAAAATAATAAAAATACTTACAAAATCACCAGCAAGTCGAGGCACGCGTAAGATACGCTTAGAACTAAAGAGCCGAGACACGTGTTTGACACGCTTCCTTTAAAACTGATTCGTCATTTATTTCCCAGGGTACAACAACCGAAACAGTAAGTTGTACTGTCAGACTTAACAAAATTGCCTGGAATTTCACCTTGTCAAAAACTTATTTATTTGGTGTGTGAAAAATCTATGGAGTTAGGCCTCTATTTATACACAATAAACTCCCTTTCAGTTTACTCATCCAACCGATGTGGGATAAAAAATAAACTATATTTTTTCTTTTTAGGCATGGTACCAAATACCTAACTTTTAGACACGATACCTCATTCACATTAGCTTTATTTTGGACAAATAAAGGCTCATTGCGAAGCTCTCTTCAAGGAGAACGCAGACCTATAAAGTATCAATAATATATATGATACATACATATACATAATTGTGTCCAAAGTTGGTTAAAATTCTTTTTTCCAACAATATTTTCCAACAATCCCCCACATGAATAGAGATCGGTCGTAATACATAAAAGTTTCAATAAAATTCCAACAGTTAAATCTTGCATAGGATAAGTAGGTGTGACCCTTTGAACCTTCCTTTATGAGATGCACTTAGTCTCCTAGATCTAAGTAGACGCGATGTCTTTGAACTTAGCCTCTGTTTACGTAGAAGACAATACACACTCACACAAGACTCTCCCTGACATTGTCAAGTCCTCATAGTCGTGTTCGTTATGGTCATGAACACTAGCCTGGTTCTGCAAGAGCTCTTAGAAATTGCTCCCCTACAATTTCCTTCGAAGCGACCCCTACTTCTCTTTCACATAGGTGATTTCATCTTGAATCATTAAAAACATATGTTTTATGTTTTCATCCTGAATCATTTAAGCCATATGTTTACCTCTGAATAAGTCACATTGTTCTAGGGATAGACTAAGAAAGTTATTGTATTAAGTAACTCCGCCACATTGATGTGACTTCCCCCATATTTCTATGATTAGGTTGTCTTATTAAACCTTGATCTTGGGATCTCCAGTCAACTAGGTTAGGTTTTACTTCATAGAAACCCATTCCTTCAAGGGCTTTAGTCCTGTTCCTTTAGACGACTTACTAACTAAGTCTCTGCTTAAGCCTTTCGTAAGTGGATCCGTGATGTTATCCTTTGACTTCACATAGTCAATTGAGATAACTCCTGTTGAGAGTAGCTGTCGTATCGAATTATGTCGACGACGGATATGTCTAGACTTTCCATTAAACATTGTGCTATGAGCTCTGCCAATCGCCGATTGACTATCACAATGTATACTAATGGCCGTTACCGGTTTAGGCCACTGGGTATGTCCTCTAAGAATTGACGTAGCCATTCCGCCTCTTCTCCACATTTATCTAACGCGATAAATTCTGATTCCATCGTAGACTTAGCTATTTTAGTTTGCTTGGAATACTTCGAAGATATAGCATCCCCTCCTAGTGTAAATACATATCTACGAGTCGATCTAGAATCCTTTATGTCATATATCCAATTTGCATCACTATATCCTTTAATAACAGCTGGATATCTAGCATAATTCAGTCCATAATCACGACTGTATCTCAAATAACGAAGTACCTTAGTCATAGCTTTCCAATGTGCATTACTTGGATTACTAGTATATCTACTTAGTCTGTTAACAGCATATGCTAAGTCAGGTCAGGTACCTGTCATTAAATACATTAACATGCCAATAACTCTTGAATACTCTAACTGGACAACACCCTCGCCTCTATTTTTAGATAGATGCAAACTGGTGTCAATTAGAGTTCTAGCTAGGCCGGAATCCCCCGCATTATGAGTATTAAGAATTTTGTCCATGTAATGTGCTTGACTTAATGCTAGTCCACTCTGAGTTCGTATGATCTTTATTCTAAGGATCACATCCGCCAAACCCATGTCTTTCATGTCAGACTTTGATTTCAACATGTCTTTAGTAGACTTGATCATCTTTTCGTTACTACCAACGATAAGCATATCATCAACATAAAGACACAAGATTACATATCCATTATTTGTGTCTTTGACATAAACACATTTGTCACATTCATTAATTTTGAATCCACCATCTAGCATGGAATGATCAAAATTTTGATGCCATTGTTTAGGAGCTTGCTTTAAGCCATACAATGACTTAACCAGCCGACAAACTTTGCTCTCTTGTCCAGGAGCCAAGAAACCCTCGGGTTGGTTCATGTATATTTCTTCTTTTAAATCTCCATTTAGAAAAGCCGTTTTCACATCCATTTGGTGAACTTCTAAATTTCTTAATGCGGCAATAGCAAGAATTATTCTAATAGAAGTTATTCGAGTGACAGGCGAATAAGTATCAAAATAATCTAGACCTTCGCGTTGTCTAAATCCTTTTATTACCAATCTTGCTTTGTACTTGTCAATGGTGCCATCAACTTTCATCTTTTTCTTGAAGATCCATTTATAAGCTAGTGGTTTAGAACCAGGAAGTAAATCCACGAGCTCCCAAGTATGATTTTGTAAAATAGGCTCTATTTCACTGTTAATCGCTTCTTTCCATCGAGGCCCTTCCAAATAATTTATCGCTTCTTGATAAGAAGTGGGTTCATTTTCTACCATAAAAGAAACAAAATCAGGTCCAAATGATTTCTCGGTTCTCGCTTGTTTTTTCTTCTAGTTTCAATCTCTTCTTCCTCGGGTTGATCTTGCCTCTCATCTTAGAAATCATTATTATCTCGTTGTCTCTTATCTTGGACAACTGCATCATCTATTCTAGATGTGCTTCCAGTTTCCTTATTTAAACAAGGAAATATGTTTTCAAAGAAAGAAGCATTCCTTGATTCCATTACTGTGTTCTTGTGCATATCTAGATTTTTCGAATCATGTAGAATGAAACGATAAGTACTGCTATTCTTAGCATATCCAACAAATATACAATCCACAGATTTAGGTCCAATTGTTTGGGCCTTAGGTGTCGGCACAACTACATTGGCTAGACACCTCCACACTCGTAAGTACTAGTACGATGGTTTTCTTCCCATCCACAGTTCATATGGGGTTTCCTCTTTATCTTTACGAGGTATCTTGTTTAAAAGATAAGTAGCCATTAGAATGGCTTCCCCCCCCACATGTCCCAGCTCAAACCATAACTTAACAAGATGACATTAACCATTTCTTTCAGGGTACGGTTCTTCCTTTCGCAATATCGTTTTGTTGAGGTGAATAAGGAGCAATGAACTCGTGTCTAATTCCATGTTTAACACATATATCAACAAAAGAAGACACATATTCACCTCCTCTATCACTTCGTACCACCTTGATTTTCCTATCAAGTTGATTCTCAACTTCGGTTTCGTATAGAACAAACTTTTCTATAGCTTCATCTTTACTTGTCAACAAGTAAACGTAGCAGTACTTTGTGCAATCATCAATAAACGTGATGAAGTACTTATTGCCACCTTTTATGGGTAGTGATTATAAATCACATATGTCTGTGTGTATAATATCAAGTGGCTCGGTTTTTCGTTCAACCGATTTGAAAGATGATCTTGTAAGTTTGGCTTCGACACAAGTTTCACACTTATAATTTGAATTAATATGAAAATTTGGTATGCCATTAAATTTAATCAAACGACGCATTGAAATAAAATTAACATGTCCAAGACAACCATGCCACACATTAGAAGACTCAATCAAGTAAGCAGAAGAATTCATTTTATTGATAGGATTTTTAACAACTATTACATTGAGCTTAAACATACCATTCAGGACATACCCCTTACCAACATATATTTGATTTTTAGAAAGAACAACTTTATCAGACTAAAAAACAAGACGAAAACCAAACTTTTCAAAAGCCAACCGGACACAAGATTCTTACGAATCTCTGGAACATACAAGACTTTAGTCAACTTGAGCTCTTTATCGGATGTCATTTTCAAAATAACATCTCATACGCCCTTGATATCAGCAGTCGCAGAGTTGCCCATGTAGAGCTTCTCTCCATTATCAACCGCTCTGAAAGAGTGAAACATACTCTTGTCATAACACACATGACGGGTTGCCCTAGTATCGACCCACTAATCACTGTTATTATAACCTACCAGGTTAACTTCAGAGATCATGGCAACGAAATCAGACACCATAGCAATCATGTCCACGTTATCATTCGCCATATTAGCCTCGCGTGGAGTCACCCGCTTCGGCGCTTTGCAAAAAGCAGCACGATGACATGGCTTGTCCCAGTTGAAGCAATTTCCTTGGAACTTCTGCTTCATCATTCTAGCTCTAGGAGCAAGGTACTCACACTTCCCTTTGCTCTTCTTGTCATTCTTCCCTTTGCCAAAACTCTTTCCTTTAGACTTTGAAGAAGACGAACCATGCTCAACCATATTTTCCTTGGCATACTCAGGTGTATAAGTGTTTTTCTGAGCCTGCTTGTTGTCCTCTTCAATACGAAGACGAACAACTAAGTCTTCAACACTCATCTCCTCTCGCTTATGCTTCAATTAGTTTTTGAATTCTATCCAGCTGAAAGGTAACTTTTCAATGATAGCAACAACTTGAAAAGTTTCACTCAAAGTCATACCCTTAGCATGGATGTCGTGTAGCATAACATGCATATCTTGAACCTGAGTTATCACATTATTTGAATCAACCATCTTGTAATCCAAAAAGCGAGATACCACAAACTTCTTTGTACCAGCATCCTTAGTTTTGTACTTACGTTCCAATGACTCCCATAATTCTTTGGCAATCTTAGTCTTGCAGTACACGTTGTACAAAGAGTCCATCAAACCATTCAGAACATAATTGTGATACAAGAAGTCTGAAGGTCTCCATGCTTCAACAGCTTGCACAACTTGTTAATTAGCGGGTTGACCTTCCCGATGAGGTTCCACCTGAGGTACAATCTCTTTTAAGAACCTCGCAAGGTTCAAAGTTGTGAGATAGAAGAACATCTTTTGTTGCCACCTCTTAAAATTATGCCCATTGAATTTTTCTGGTTTTTCAACATGATTAGCAACGGTGTGGGTAACTGGCGCACCAGTTACATTCACAGTAGTAGTTGCAGAAGTTTCAGGAGCACCGGTAGTCATTCTGAAAGATCAAACAAGATCAAAACACAAACAGTTATACAACTGTTATAAATCTATATATAAAAAATTCAATCGTGATTTCTATATACTTAAGCCGGATCTGCTTCAAAGAAACTCAATCTTGGTTTCAATGAATCAGATGCAATTATCAAATATATTAGTTTAACAGAAACACAATCTTGGTTTCAGTATAAGTGATTAGAACAACTGCTTATAAAAACGTTACAGAACTGTTAATTAAAATCTGAAAATTTAAAACTGATTTCAAATGAAACTCAATCTTGGTTTCGACAAAAAATAGTGTAAATAAATCTGTTAAAATTATTAATCCGATTTAATAAAAAGGTTTTAATTCTGTTAAACGGAATCTGTTTTAAGATTGTGGGAAACGATGTATACTTTTATTAAAAACAGATTACAATTAAAAAAACTAACAAAATATGAAGACAGAAAATAAATAACAGTAATGGAGAAAGCAACAAAACTAAGACGACATAATTATAAACAATAATTAAATAAAACAATAAAATAATAAAAAGACTTACAAAATCACCAGCAAGTCGAGGCACACGTAAGATACGCTTAGAACTAAAGAGCCGAGGCACGTATTTGACACGCTTCCCTTAAAACAGATTCGTCGTCTGTTTCACAGGGTACAACAGCCGAAACAGTAAGTTGTACTGTCAGACTTAACAAAACTGCCTGAAATTTCACCTTATCAAATCGTACTCTGTTGGAAATCAATAATAATACTTATTGATTTGATGTGTGAAAAAGCTATGGAATTAGGCCTCTATTTATACACAATAGACTCCTTTTCAGTTTACTCATCCAACCGATGTTGGATAAAAAATAAACTATATTTTTTTATCTTTAGGCATGATACCAAATGTCTAACTTTGAGACACGATATCTTATTCATATTAGCTTTATTTTGGACACATAAAGACTCATTGCGAAGCTCTATTCAAGAAGAACGCAGACATATAAAGTATCACTAATATATATGATACATACATATACATAATTGTGTCCAAAATTGGTCAAAATTCTTTTTATCAACAATATTTTCTAACAATTTTCACCGCTATACACAAGTATTCGTCTAGTTGTTAAATAAGAGGATATAAACATATTAGTTTGTCTTAAATAAGTTAAAAAAACGCTTTATATAAACTGCGCTTTCTATAGGATATAAGAAGAATTAACTAGACTCATCCCCTAAGTGAAACTTAAACCCACAATATCTTTCATGATACAATAGACTTGCATCGTTGAGCAAATAGGTCTACTTAAACTTTACTCCGATATGATGGCTATGTTGGATTTAGCATAAAACTTGCATCTAATGTAGCTTTAGGGCCCGTTTGGTTCATCGAATACGTTACAATTGAATGTAGTTGTAATTGCAATTTCATTATATAAGGTGTTTGCTTGGATGATAAATGTAATTGTAATTTTTTCAATTACATTGGACCCACAATTTCAATATAATGTCAATTACATGACTTTATTAGAAGAATGTTACACATTACAAAGGAATTAACACTAAATTACAAAAATAACCTTACACCTACTTTTTATCTATCTCTACTTTATAAGTTTAATGGCTAGTTTTATAAATTTAAAATTACAATTTTCAAACCAAACAAGATTAATAAATAAATTAATAATTATATTACATTACATTCTCCTAACCAAACAAATAACATATTTAAAAAGTTAAAATTACAATTCCTCCACATTACAATTCCTTTTATTCATTACAATTGCATCAAAAACATTCAATGAACCAAACGGAGCCTTAATGTCTTGTCGTAAGCTAATGCATCATGAGTTGTAGCTTTAATTAATGTCTACATAGTTATTTAGATGTTTAGAGCATCTCCAATACAAAAAGCTTTTCATAGCTTTTTGCATTTAATGCATTGAATGTACACCTCAATTAACATAGAAGAGTTTGAAGAATAGATTTGAGTTTACAAAGTCTTTTGAAAAAGCTTTGTGTAAAGCTTTTACTTCAATGGGATTAAACCTTTCCAAAAGACTTTATGAAATAGTACAAACCTATACTTTGGTTTACGCATTAGAGATGATCTTAGTCACAATGGACATAAATGCAAAGCAAGTGGTTGTAGAGCAGAAGGCCAAGTTGGTAGAACAGTAGGAGTAGGAGTCAATGAAAAAATAAAATGTAATTTGCATCGAAAATCACACATGAATTTTCTAGAAATAACTGAAAAAAATTGAAAAAATGTTCGTCAAAAATATATATCAAAATGTACATCTACTAAGATATAAAAAAAAATAACCGTTTTGATAGTTTATTTTTTCCGTTTGACAATTTACCCGATATAACATATCTTATTTAAAAAAAAGTGAAAATTGAGTTTTTTTTATTGAAAAAATGAGTGGCTAGAATTTGTTCATTATAATTTTCACTAAATTTTCGGTTTACGTTGATCTCAACTCAAAAAATTATTGTATATCCAAAGAGTTTTGTTTGCCTCAGTTGTATTTACTTCTAAAAAACTCATATGCTCGCTAAGAAGATTTTATAGATAAAAAGTCAAAAGTCTAAGTCTCGGCTTGTGTGAGTTGGTGTCCCATTTAAACAAGAGAGTTGTCAAAATTATTTTTTACGAATAAACAATAATTGATGTAAAAAAACACTCTTTATGAGGAGAAAGTGATACCGGCAATTCACGCATTTTTTTTCTTTATAAACTATCACAAATTATAAATAGTCATAAACATAAAATTGCAATGTAGCTGAAATTTAAAACCCTAAAAAAAATATGTCATGTGGTGGTGTTTAGAATTTAAAAATTGTTTTTCACCATAATTTCCAAATCACGTATGAAGTGAATCCTTGCGAGGAACCGTATCTCGCTAGATTCTCTTTTCTACATTTCATTACATACTTTCTTTTTAGAGTGTATGGGTATATAATCCTCTACATACAAATGTAAGAGCTCTGGTACAATAACTTCATGCGTTATGCCAAAGCGGCACGGTGTAGTGAAATTAATGTTATAATCCCGATTTTTCGTTTTTTCAAACGGCGTTTGCTTATTAACGCCGTTTTTTTAATTTTTAATATCTTTATTTCCATGGTTTTTTGTATGTGAGAGTATTTATTTTGGGATTAAATATATAGAAAAGGAAAAGAAGTGAGTCTCAAATGATGGTGTTATTTGGTGTTATCGTTATGGTTCTAATAGTGTTATATAGTGTTTGTGTTAAAAAAAACCGATGTCACGCTGATATAATTGGTAAAAGATGGTGTTATAGTGTTATGGCACTGAGTGTTCTAATAGTTGTTTGGTTGATCTAATTTCACTGGTCTTCGTAGGCTTTGATATTAAAATACAGTGAAAGTTTGTGTTTAGAGCATTTAAAACGCTAAAAACAAGTAGAAACTTTTTAAATGCTTTGAGGTTTTTTTTTTTAGGCTTCACTCATAGTAGTAGCTTGGAACATGTCAAAAGTATTATAATATGTGTTTTTTGCATTGCAATATATATTTTTTGAAAAACTTTTCACAAAAGATTAACAAACAAAAAGTTTTGGAAAAATTATATTTTTTTTTGGCAAAAAGTGAATAATATTGATATTGAAAAAAAATCAAAAATAATTTTGTGAATGGATTGAAAGTTTGCAAAAGTGATTAAATAAAATTTGTTGCATTTAATGTTAAAAGACTTTAAGCATTGTACATAGTTTCAGGGTATACAAAGAAAATAGTTTTTGAAAGTTTTTTAATTTTATTGAAACACCAAATTATTTGCCAAAGTTTTAACCATACACATTGAATGCATTGAATGCATTATGCTCTAGTTGGTTACTCAAACAACTTTGTACCGTAAGGTTTCGATATTAAACACTTCATTTCATATAGTTTCTAACACACATTTTTTTCGTCCAGTACTACCATTACCAACTTCCATCTTTATTTCGGATCTACAATCATGTTCTTGAGGGGTGTTTGGTTCGGGTTATATAATGTAAATCTATTTTGGCTTATATAACATAAGCCTTAATTTTGTGGCTTATTTGGAGTTTTATGGGCTTATATAAGTTTATTATATCATGATAAACTTATATAAGCCCCTAAGTCTCAAAATAAGCCACAAAAATGGGGCTTACGTTATGTAAGCCCAAAATAAACCATATTTCGGTTTATATTTCATAAACTCTAATTTTTTTAAGCTTATTGGTGACTTATGAGTTTATATAAGTTTATTATATCATAACAAACTTAGATGAGCTCATTAGTCTCCAAATAAGCCACAAAATTGAGGCTTATGTTATATAAGCCGAAGTTGGCTTACGTTATACTCGTATAAGCTAAAACAAACAGCCCTTAGGGTTTCAATTGGCTTACGTTATTTAAGCTTATTGATGACTTATGGGTTTATATAAGCTTACGTTATAAATGTCTAGTGATTCACTAATAAGGTTTTAATATCGGAAGAATAGCTATATGTAATGGTTCTCTTTTCCATTCGACTTTTAATTGTTCTTGTAATTTATTAGGGTTTCAATTTTTATGTTCTTGATAAATTCGGTTTTTTATTGTTTATATGAGGGGTTCGATTTTTGATGATCTTAACAAGTAAGGTTTCGATTGAGGCCATAACAAGTGAGGGTTTTGATTTTGATGTTTATATATGTTAGGATGTTAATGAGATGTTAGTTATTTTTTTGCGCCATCTTTGTGGTTGTTTTTACGCCATCTTATGGGTTGTTTTTACGCCATCTTTATGAGCTGCTTTTATGCCACCTTTATGTGCCCTTTTTACGCCATTTTTAGAGCTTATAGATGTTTTTTTTTTAATATTTTGCTGTTTTTATAGCTTTTATAAGCTGTTTTTATACTGCCTTAACAACTTCTAGAAGCTGTTTTTATACTGCCTTAACAGCTTCTAGAAGCTGTTTTTATGCTATTTTTACACCTTGTATGTGCTGTTTTTTATGTTGTTTTTGCAGCTTCCCCGGGCTATTTTAATTGCTGTTTTTTATTTTTTTTTAACAGCTTTTAGAAGTTGTTTTATGTTGTTTTTACACCTTTTGTATGTGCTGTTTTTGCACCTTGTACGTGTTGTTTATAATGATCTTTTTACAGCTTCTATGAGTTCTTTCATTGTTGTTTTTACAGCTTGTTCTTGTTGTTGTTCTTATAAGTTAGAACTTGTATGTTGTTTTTGTGTTGCTATTTTTTGAACTATATGTTGTTCTTTAATGCTTTTTATGTTGTTATTGATGTTAGGTTTATGACATTTTTACTCATAAGTGTCCTTTACGATAACGAGCCAAGGTAGAGGTTAGAATGGATGGTCGCCTCCTGAAGAAGCAAAACTTGTCCACGAATTAGTGGTTATGTTAATAGTGGGCTTTACAATGAGAATGATAAAGTGACACCGCTAATTCGCACATTGGCACTTTTTTCCGGATAACGATGTTGATGTTTCAGAGACGGCTGCGGAGGAAGTTATCGTCGTTAATAATGTTGTCGATGTTGCAGGGGTGGTTAACGATTATGTCAATGCGCCGGAGGCGGGTTTATGTAGCGAGAAACGACGTTGATTTGAATGATCCAGAGACATACATGTTTAATGGAATTGGTCTAACATGTTATGAGTTGGTTGATGATAATGTCGATGTTTATCACAATAATCTAGTTAGCGATGATGAGATTGCCGTAGTTGATGAGGTTAGGGATGACAATGTTGATGTCGTAGAGATGGTTGTGGAAAAAGTTAGCGTGGTTAATGATGTTGCGAAGATGGTTAAAGATAATGTGGATGTGTCGGAGATCGTTATACATATGAACCGTCTTCGACACATCCACATTATTGTTAACCATATGCGCAACATCAACTACATCACTAACCACGCTAATTTCCTCCACAACCGTCTCCGCAACATCAACAATGTCATCACTAACGTCATCAACGTCCGACGTCTCATCATGGGTAACTTGATTATTGTGATAAACATCCACATTATCGTCAATCAAATCATAGCACTTTAGATCAATACCATTAAACATGTATGTCTCGAGATCATTCAAATCAATATAGTTTTCCGCCCCATTAACCGTCTCCGACAAATCAACATTATCGTTAACCACTTCCGTAACATCGACAATGTCATTAACCAATATAAGTTCCTCCACAACCGTCTCTTAAACTTCAACATTGTCACCGTTAACTCAAAAATTATTTTCACCATTTACATATATGGATTCACCATTACTCATTGTAATTGAACCGCAACAAGTTTCAACGAGTACAAATATTTATCACCTTTATAACTATGATTATCTAAACAAACTGATCCCAATTTAAACTAATATATTTCATCTTTCTCCTTTTTTTTAATCTTCTCATCAAAACACCACATCAATATAGCCTTCTAACTTTCTTCTATTTCACTACAACAAAATGCAAATCCTCATTGCAATCTCCATATTCACTACCATAAAATCCAAAAAATGTTTTACTACCCACCAAGTGCTTGTAAAAATGTCTCAACAAAAAAACATACATAAAAACATTATGCTTTTCGTTACAAATCCATTTACTTCCTCTTATTTTCATGACATCCTCATCTATCTCTTCGAACGGAATTTGGCCGTGCCCGTTTAGGGGTTTTCATTGTTGCCCGGGCGGTGAAGTGGGCAATAAAGGGTTTTCTCATTTGATATCTCATCTCAAGAGACTGCACCTTTCATGCAATGAACGTAAAGATGCATTACGCGATGCTATATCCACGGACCATGGATTATATATGGCACTTGAGCATACTTTGAAGGCATTTGACCAATGGCTATGTGGGGAGTGAATGAACTTACATGCTGTTAGTCGGGCTTGTCATCACAAGGACGGTGTTTTTCGTCTTTCAAAAGAGCCCGATGACATGGTTGGTTATATTGTTGGCATTTCGAAGCCTTCTAATAAGGATTATGAGATAAACGTAACTGAGGGGTTGGCTTTGGACGTTGAGCTTCTTGATCGTGTTTTTAAATTGCCTGTCACTACTGTCAAAGTATTCCTCATGGTTGTTGTCTCACTTTTTCTCAGGCTTTAAAAACAGTTCTTTTCAAGGTGGTTGCCAACCAGATTCTGTTGCAGCATGGGTCAAGTTGTTACTTTTTCCACGATGTACGTTACAGGTGTGTAGGCTTAAGAATAGACAAGAACGTAGGTCAGGAAACAGAAAATCCTTGCAACAAAGCTATATCTTGAAGTCATTAGCCACATGGGGGAAAGATGACGGTATTGAAACGTTAGTTAAGAAGATGTTTGATGGTTATGTGTTAGGTTCGTTGGACCAAGGTGGAGGTGATTTTAATGAGGAGGCAACATCACGCAATACCAACATCAGGCAATGTCTACGCAAGGTTGGGGATGAGCACTTTACAGCAGCTATGAAAGTGTTATCCTCTTCCGGTGTAGCTCCATACTGCGTTGATACCATTAAAGCCTTGGAGGCCAAGCATACTTACAAGCCACCCCCATCCATGTCGAGCAGTACATATTCTAAGCCTTCCCTTGAAGCAGAGACTGATTGTGTCCTTGGCTGTATTAAATCATTTCCTAATGGTACTTCATGCGGTAGAGATGGTTTGAGGGCACAACATATTTTAGATGCTTTATGTGGAGAGGGGTCTGCTATTGCCACAGATCTCTTAAAGGTCATCACCTCGGTCGTTAATTTGTGGTTAGCCGGGAGGTGTCCGCTTATCTTGGGGGAGTTTGTCGCAACTGCTCCTCTCACGCCTCTCCTTAAACCAGATAACGAGATTCGACCTATTGCAGTAGGTACTATATGGAGACGTTTAGTTTCCAAGGTTGCTATGAAAGGTGTGGGTAAAGAAATGTCCAAGTACCTTTCTGATTTCCAGTTTGGAGTTGGAATGTCGGGTGGTGCTGAGGCTATTTTATATAGCGCTAATAGGGTGTTGAGTGAATACCATAATGATGGGTCTCTTGCAATGCTCACTGTGGACTTCTCAAATGCTTTTAACCTTGTGGATAGATCAGCATTACTCCATGAGGTTAGGGTGAGATGTCCCTCTAATTATTTGTGGGTGGATTTCCTATATGGACAAGCAGCGAGATTGTATATAGGAGACACATATATCAGGTCTACCACGGGGGTGCAACAAGGTGACCCATTGGGACCTCTTCTATTCGCTCTTGTATTACACCTGCTTGTACATAATATCAGAGACAATTGCAATCTTCTTCTTCATGCTTGGTATCTTGATGATGGAACTGTTATTGGAGAGTCAAAAGAGGTTGCCAAGGTGTTAGACATTATAAAGGTGAGTGGTCCAAGTCTGGCTCTTGAACTTAATATCAAGAAAACAGAGGTATTTTGGCCCTCATGTAATGGTGTGAAGGTTCGTGATGGTTTGTTTCCTATGGATATTCGGAGACCGTCTTCGGGTGTGAAGCTTCTTGGGGGAGCTGTCAGTAGAGACGCCAATTTTAGTAGAGGGATGGCCATGAGGAGAGCCGCGAATGCAGTTGATTTGATGAGCCTTCTTCCACAGTTACATGACCCGCAGATTGAGCTCCTTTTACTTCGATCATGCATGGGTATTTCTAAACTCTTTTTTGGGCTAAGGACTTTCCAACCTGTACACATAGAGGATGCGACCTTGTTTTTTGACAAGGGTTTGCGTGGGTCAATTGAGAACATAGTGGTTTGTGGAGGGAAATTCTTTGGAGACTTACAGTGGCGACTTGCTTCTTTACCCATTCGTCTTGGTGGTTTGGGTTTGTACTCGGCAAAAGAGGCCTCCTCCTATGCTTTTGTTGCCTCGAGGGCCCAATCTTGGGTGTTACAAGATCACATTTTACGTGACAGTGGTGTATGTGGTATGGATGATGATTATGCTTCTGCTTTAGCTTGTCTACGTGATAAGATTCCAAGCTTTGATTTTAGTTGTTTCACAAATAAGGATACCGCCCCCTCTAAAACCCAATAAACATTGGCAACTACCCTTTTTAGTGAAATAGTCAAGGATATGAAGGTCCACTTTGACATGACTTTGAGGCAGAAAGCGGTTTTTGAGTGTTTACGCGCGTCACATGCTCAGGATTTCCTACTAGCTATCCCAATAGACGGGCATGGTCAACATATGTCACCAGTGGAATACCGTTCTATTCTTAAGTATCGCCTCATGATCCCATTATTTCCGGCTGATACAATGTGCCCTGTTTGTCGCAAGGCATGTTTGGATTCTTTTGGGGAACATGCGGTTCATTGTAAAGAGCTCCCGGGCTTCAAGTATCGACATGATATGGTTAGAGACGTTCTTTTTTACATATGTAGGCGTGTTGGTATCTCCGCCAAGAAAGAAGCACCTGTGAACTTCTTGACTGAACCGGTAGATGGAAGATCCACACTCAGACCGACAGACATTCTGGTTTTTGGATGAGTTGGAGGAAAACATGTGTGTGTGGATCTGACTAGGGTTTCTCCTCTTGTGGGGATGAGTAGCTGGGATTTTACAGCGGGTCAGCCTGCTTTGGAAGCCGCTTCATGCAAAGTGACTAAACATGAAAAAGCATGCATTGAAAATCAACACGTGTTTATTCCTTTTGCATTTGATACCTTCGGTTTTCTTGCACCTGAAGCGGTGGAGCTTCTGAAGAGATTTCAGCGCGTTATGAATAGCAATGTTATGACACCTAAATCCACAAATGTGATTTTTACTAGAATTAGCTTTGCAATTTGATCTATAGATTTTACTTAGTTATGAAAGTTCGTTGAATCCGATCTTTTCGAATTGATTACTTGTTAAGAGTGTGACTCAGTCGTTCTTGGTGAAAAATAAAAAGGTTGTCGTTGTCTATAACTAATTAAAAAGTAAATGCAAAACGTAATTAAAATAGGCTAAAAGCAAATCTAGAAAAACTGTCACTTTTTTCTCTCTAAAATTAGAAAAACACTTGGTAAAAACAGAGATTTCGGGAAGCGTGCAATTTTTGGAAATTAAAACGTAATGAATTTAAAACTTAAAACTGAATTAAAAATAAACAATTAACCCAGTCGGAATGCCTTATCGGAATCCCGTCGGAATAATCCGTCGGAATGTGATCGGAATGCACACGTCGGAATGTCTCAAAGTAAATCCTATCGGAATGCTAGTCGGAATCAAGAGCTATCGGAATATCATAAAAATCACCTCCATCCGAATGTAATAAAAACAGACTATCGGAATAATGAGATTAACTTCTATCGGAATGAAAACAACCACCTCCGTCGGAATACCAATCGGAATGATTGTCGGAATCCAGAAACCCTATTCCGATACTTTGTATCAGAATAATAGTGTTGCATATCGGAATGTAAAGCCCTAATCGGAATACACAATCGGAAAGGGGTTTACCCTCTTCCGATGACTTTAAGATTCGTAATAAGCTAAGTTTAAAAGCTACTTTTTAATAAGCTCAAACCAAAACTTAACCGAATTTAAAGAAAATAACTAAATACGCAGAAATAAGAACTTATCAAAACCTTAAATAAGCGACTTTTTAAATCAAACTTTTAAAAAGGCAAAACCTTTTAGAAAACTTTAAAACAAATAAGCTAAATACAAAATAAGCCAATAAGCATGATAAGATCAAAGCTCAAATCGTATAGAAACTTATAGATGAACAAAAAGATAAACTTTTTAATCAATCAAATAACAAGATTAAGCAAAATCAAAGATTATAATGGATCAAAAACAACTCAAAAATAAAGAAAGGTAGAAGAAGATTAAAGATGAAAAGCTTAACTTGAAATTGTAGATTAAAGATTCAAAAATACAAGATTGAATTAAAGCTTAAACATGAAAGAAAGAAAGGATGAAGTTTTAGTGAGAGAAAGTTAAACACTTTCTCTCTCTAAAGATAAAACTAGAAAAATTGAAAAATGAACTAATTAACTAACACCCTCCTAATGTGTCATTAGGAAGGTATATATAGGAGGTGGGGGAGTGCATGTGCCACCTTCTTTCTTTCTCTTTCTCGTCTTTTAATTTCTCGTCTTTCTCGACTTTGACTCGGGATTAGTCGATATAAATTGAACTTGTCTTATAATTTTCTTCTTCTATTAGACTTGAGCTCTTCGACTTCATTAAACTTCCGTCTTTAGACTTTTTCATCGATAAATCTTCAGAATAGGCCTTGGACTTCCGTTCTTTTTACACTCTTGATCTTTCGACTTCGTCTTTTCTCGTTTTCTTCGATAAAAGCCCGTGATAGCCCATGTTTTCTTCCTTTTTCATATTTTTATCCTGAAACACAATAAAAACACAAACCACGCATAATTCTGACTTTTACGACATAAAATACACGTTTTGGTCTTGTTATTATTGGAAATAAGTGGTAAAAGGATAAGTGTTTTCACACTTATTACAATTCAAAAAGGGCTTGCGACGCAGCTTGTTGCTCGCTTGCCTTCTAGAGATATGTAATTAAACTTTTAGTGATCATAAAAATATATAGGGTACAAAGCCTATCACTGCGAGGAATCCTTCAAATGTCCGTCAACATGGACTCGATCGATGATTGGCCAACTCAGATCCTTCCAACAGGCCGGGCCAGCACATATTCATCATGTTGGTGTCTGTCTATTAGCACCTGAAATTATGTCTTGTATAATAAGATAAACATACATAAATTGAATATATTTATTTCAAATTATTAGTTACTAGATATTCCTGATCTAAATGCTTAGAATAATAAATATGATGCAAGGCAAGATAAGAATATATATGTACTGTCAATGTCTAATTGTTGTGTGTTTGGCGTGAGCCTTGTTGGTTCTTATAAGGTTATGTGCTGTTGATGGGTGATTTATCTGTCTTCTAATATTATGCCATATATCATCAATCAAAACAATATATGTTATTGTTAGCCTCAAAATATTGAGTCAAACAAGAATGTTTGGTCATAGGTCTCTATTGTAATATTTATTAGAACGTTGTAATAAGTAGTTAATTAGTCGTGGTTTACGGGCTTGGATTTAAACTAATTAAAGTCCAAAAGACAAGCCCGGCCCAATATATAGCCCATTAAAGCCGGCATGTGGGTGGACTATATATACTACCCTCCTAGCATGTTAGGAGGGTGGATGATCATTTGTAATTCTCATTATTCCTAATCTAATATTCACCAAGTTAAATCACCTCTCTCTCTACTTTCTCTCACTACTTTCTCTCTCTAGGAATCCATCTCTTTTCATCTATTTTCTATCATTAATCATCTAAATAATATGGGACAACATTTGGTATCAATCGCAACGGGGTAGATTGTGTTTGGTTGTTTGGATTGAATTTGATTCGGTTGATTTTTCCATATAAATCATCCTGAATTAAATTTTGTTTAGTATTTTCGGGCTAGAAATCTTGATATAAATCATTTATATCGATTTGGTAGGGATTTGGTTTGGTTTTCGTGGTCAAAATCGCAAGATTTTGAGGTGTTTTGATTCATTTTGGAGTTCGGTTAGTTTACTGTTTAAAGATCATTCCAAATTCAGTTTTTCAGAAAAGGGTTAATTATTCCGAAAAAAGGATTTTCGGATAAGGGTTTATTTTTCGGAAAAAGGGATTTTTCTGAAAAAGTAGTTATTCCGAATTTTTTTTCTGAAATTATCGTTATTCCGAAAAAGATTCCGAAGATTTCAGTATTCCGAAGAAGTGTTTCTCTGAAAATCTACTTATTCCGAAGAAGTGTTTCTCTGAAAATCTACTTATTCCGAAGAAGATTTTTCCGAAATTTTCTCTGAAAACAACAATATTCCGAAAAAGCACTTATTCCGAAATTTTCTCTGAAAACAACAATATTCCGAAAAAGCACTTATTCCGAAGAAAGTTCTGAAAACTCATTATTCCGAAGATTATTCCAAAGAATTGCGGATTCCGAAGATTTACTTATTCCTAAGATAATTCCGAAGACTTGTTTATTCCGAAGATTATTCCGAAGAATTGTTTATTCCGAAGATAATTCCGAAGATTTGCATTTTTCTGAAAACCTCATTATTTCGAAATACCCAATTTTTCTGAAAATGTTAGTTATTCCGAAAAAAACCCAACAGTGAAAATTACGTGTGATTTTTCGCTTTCGATTTTTTGGTTTCTTGTGAAGACAATTTTTAAGGGATTTTAACATTTTTCATCGACAACAACAATCAACACACATCTACTTAAGATCCATTTACACTTCATCGATTCAAGTCTCTAGATATGGATTCTACTCAAGAGTATCGTGTCACAAACAACAATATCATGGTGGCGAGGAATAAAGAGAGACCACCAATGCTTGTGTCTGGTAGGTATGCTCAATGGCAATCACGTTTCATACGATATCTTGATACAAGACCCAATGGTGATGCCTTGAGGAAATGTATTACTCATGGACCATATGTATTCAAGAAAATCTCAAGTCCTCCAAGAGCAGCCACAGATACTACTGATCCAATTCCTGCAAGTGAACATGATGAAACAAGAGCTGATCTCACACCTGAAAATTATGCTTGGCATGATGCGAAGAAGGAAGCCATCTATATGGTTCTAAGTGGGATTGGAGATGATATTTACTCCACGGTTGATGCATGCCCTACAACACATGAAATGTGGACTGCTATTGAACGCTTGCAACAAGGAGAATCACTCAACAAACAAGATGTCAAAACAAAGTTGTTTTGGAATTTTGGAAAGTTTACTTCAAGGGATGGAGAATCAATTGACTCTTACTACTCCAGGTTTTATAAGATGATGAATGACATGACAAGAAATAACCTACAAGTCTCCACCATGCAAGTCAATGTTCAATTTCTTCAACAACTTCAACCCGAGTGGACACGGTTCGTCACTTTGGTGAAACAATAAGAAAAGTTAGACGAGGTCTCATATCATCGACTCTTTGATATCTTGAAGCAATTTCAGAATGAAGCAAATGAGATTCGAGCTGAACGTGTTGCCAAGACGACTAATCCACTTGCTTTAGTGACTACCACTCAACATGTTCAAGATCCTCACTCTCGTGCTCCTAAGCCATACTCCACTACATCATCTTCACCACGATATTCCACTACCTCATCTTCACCACGATATTCCACATCATCTAAGTCTTCATCTTCCACAAAATCTAAAAGTAAAGTGCCAAGAGCACCATCACCACCATCTGAATCATCATCTGAAGAAGATAGTGATGAAGACCAAGCTCAAAAGAATCGAGAGATGAAACAACAAATTGCTTTCATAATGAAGACTTACAAGAAAATCTACAAACCCACCAACAATAATCTTCGTACATCATCTAACACAAAGAACTGATATGTTGAGAGTCCTCCAAGGTATGACACACGTCGACGTGGTGAAAGTCCTTCTACGTATGATCGACATAATCTAACACATGTTGAGGGTTCTGCAAGGTATGATCGACAAACTGCCAAGTATGATACTCAGAGGATTGCTGCTGCTACTGGGAATAGGGACACTGCTGGAAGTCAAGTGGTTCAGCAGAGTGTGATTCAATGTTTAATTGCCAAGGTTATGGGCATATGGCAAAGGAATGCAGGAAGCCGAAAAGGGTTAGAGACTCTAGCTATCACAAGGAAAAGATGCTGCTATGCAAGAAAATAGAAGCAGGGGTTAAATTGTCAGCTGAGGAAGGAGCAATGCTTGATGACACTGATGATGAAGATTCTGATCAAGAGCTTGATGCACATTACTCGTACATGGCAAAGGTTGAAGAAGTTCTCAAAGTCACTAAAGATGACAATGGCCCTATCTTTGACACTGAGCCAATCGATAAGGTACCTACTACTGATGAATATAATGTGTTTGGTGATATTACTAAGCATAGTGATCTACCCAATGCCATTAATGACACGTGTATGATGGAAACGGTTGATAGCAATACCACACCCGATTCATCAGACATGTGCAATAATGAGTCTGAGGATGATCAACATGCAAATGAATATGATGAAGAGGAACATATTGCGCTTGCTAATTTAATTGCTACTTTACAAAAAGATGTCACTAAAAATAAAAAGAGTCAAAAGCAATTAAAGAAGGCAAACGCTACGCTCACTCAAAGTTTTGAAGAATGCAAAGCTGCTCTTATCAAATCTACTGAGATGACTGAAAGCTATAGAGATGAGCTCCTTCAGAATACCAAAGAGCTTGAGGGGTACAAGGGAAGTGCGTTAAAAAGTCAAAAGGATGATTTTGAAAACAAATATAATACCACTCTTGAGTTATTAGCCAAAGAGAAGCGTCAATATAATGTTTTCTTAATGGATGAACGTCAAAAAACGTACCTTGCCAATACCAAAGTTAATGAACTTGAACAAAAGCTCTCTATGACCACTACAAATTCTGCTAAAATTATTGAGGATAAGAAACAAGAGGTAGATGCGTTAAAACAAGACTTCAAAAGTAGATATGATATGGAAACCGAAAAAGTAACAAAACTAGAAGCACAAGTCGAATTTTTGAAGAACGTTGTTTATAAAACGCATGATTCTATTCAATCCGTAAGAATGCTAGCACCTCCGTCGATGTTTAAGGGTCAAGCTAGCTTTGCAAGTCCTGAGTACCTTGCCAAAGCTCAAGCTGCGAACCCGCATCTTTATCTTGATGAGACTGAAAGAACTGATCTTGATTGTATGCCTACTAGTACTGATAGTGAAGAGACTGCCCTTTGGGATGATGATAGTCAACCACTTGTCAATAAGGAGTTTGTGAAACCATATAATTATGCTTATGAGAATAGTCTTTATGGTCTTTTCAACAAACAAACTCAGAAAACTCATGAGGAAGTGTTTCTAGAATGCAAACAAAAGAGAATTCAATGGAAGAAAGCATTTGCCCCTAAGAAATCTAATGTTTACAAATACATAAACTACCCCCCTCTAGATGAATCTAGAATCAAGAGTAGGAAAACATTAGGTATTCTTAAACAACACATAGATAATGTTAAATCTATTGTTGAAAGAGACTGGGCAAAACGTGAAAATGCTGAGTGGACACGTCCGATTCCTCAAGATATTACCTTGCTTGTGAAAGAACTTCTAATTCCTAACACGGTGTTGATTAAAGAAACTGTTCTTCAACTTGAGGAGTTCATTCGGACTGAAATGTATGATGATTTAAAATATGTTGAATCTCTTGAGAAACACATTGATGATCTTCAAATGGAGAAGTCTGATTTTTCAGATGAATATGATTTACTCTTGCAAGAATGCGTTTCTAACGATGTTATGTGTGCTTATTTTACATCCTGTGCTGATATTGATGAATATTTTGATGTTGCATGCAAATATCTTGATAAGATCAAAGAATGTGAACGTCTTGAAATTGAGCTTTCGAAACGTAAAGAAAATTTTGATAAAAAGGCTTTTGAGTTACTTCAACACAAAACTGATTTCCTTCAAAAACATTGTCATTCTCTTGAATTTGCTTTGCAAAAAGACATTGGTAATTTTCCACATAATAATAAATTGCAAGAAAAACTTTCCCAAACGTTTCGAGAAATGAATGAACAGAATTTGGAAATTAAAGGGTTGAAAGCTCAGTTACAAGACAGGGACAGAGCGATAGCAGAGTTGCAGAAACTCGTTGCTAAAATGGGTGGGAAATTGTGGAACCCTAGCCTTAAGAAAAATGTTGTTAGACAACCCAATGCCTCTAAAGTGAATAGATCATCTATCTTGGGAAAACCATCTGCTTTATCAAATTCCTCGTTTGCAAAACCTGTGTTTGCCCCCAAGATGGATGGAAAGGAATGGTTACCACCGACTCAACCCATAAGGAATGTCATAGCACCAAGCGTCAAAAACAATAATGTGATTAAACCAGGGATGTATAGAATGACCACTAAGCCCACTAACAAAGTTACTCAATCGCCTCAGACTTCTAGAAACACTAATATTCGTGTGTCTTCTACTACAGGAATAGTCTTCACTACTAGTGTTAGCCGGCCTCAGCTTAAGAGCACTCAAGTGAATGATAAGGCCTGGAAACATAAGAATCAAGGGAAGATGAAGGAAGTAGAAGCACACCCTAGGAAATTTGAATGTTTTTAAGAATAAAAAGTCTGTAATCGCATGTACTGACGATATGAATGATGTGAATGATTTGAATGCTATGAATGTGAAATTTGTTTGTGTCAAATGTGGCAAGTGTGCTAATGCTAATCATTCTATGTGTGCCATGAATAAAGTCAAAGGCGTAGATACTAGAACTAAGAAGCAAGTTGCGATGCCTATTAGAGCTAGTAAACCCAAACGCAAAGTAAACCATTCTGGTGCTACCCCCACTAAGAAAAGTAATGCATCAGACTCCACCACTAAGAATCCTAGAAGCAAAATTAAGGAATTATATGAGTCTGCTAGCAAGTCTTGGAAATGGTGGTTTGCTAATCAATGTCCTCCCGGATATAAATGGATGCTGAAAGCTAGGACAGAAAATGTGAAAACAAGTGTTAGTTTGCCTTTAAATGTTGATAAGGACACTAATGATTCTATTATCACAACTACTGTGGTATCCAATTTAGCAAATGCTCCATCGTGTTCTAACTCTTCTGCAGGTGATACAAATAATTCTCTTCATACTGGACTCCGGATGCACGAAGCACATGACGGGGAATCTCAAGCTTCTAATTAACTTCGTGGAGAAGTTCCTGGGTACGGTCCGATTCGGAAATGATCAATTTGCACCGATCCTAGGATTTGGAGATTTGGTTCAGGGGAATATCACGATTAAAAGGGTATACTACGTTGAAGGGCTCAATCACAATCTTTTCTCGGTTGGTCAATTCTGTGATGCGGATTTGGAAGTTGCTTTCAGAAAGAAGACATGTTTTGTTCATGATTGTGATGGGAATGACTTACTTACCGGTACACGGGGTACTGATCTTTACACAATTTCACTTCAAGACACAACTTCATCAACTCCAATTTGCTTCATGGCTAAAGCTTCAACGACTCAGGCATGGTTATGGCATCAACGTCTTTCTCATCTCAACTTTGATACCATTAACTTGCTTTCCAAGAAAGATATTGTGAGAGGCCTTCCAAGCTTGAAATTCATCAGAGATCATCTTTGTTCTTCTTGTGAACTTTGTAAAGCTAAACGAAGTAGCTTCAAAACAAAGACCACACCAAGCTCTAAAGGACGGTTAGATCTTCTTCACATGGATCTGTGTGGTCCCATGCGTGTTCAGAGTATCAATGGAAAGAAATATATTCTGGTAATAGTCGATGATTACTCAAGGTACACATGGACTCACTTCTTGAGGTCCAAGGATGAAACACCCGACGTTCTCATCAGCTTCCTTAAATTGATACAACGTGGTCTTAAAGCTCAAGTTAAAGTGGTTCGTACTGACAGAGGTACAGAATTTTTGAATTCAAATCTGAGAAAGTATTTTGAAGCCAAAGGGATTGAACATGAAACATCTATTGCTCGAACACCCGAACAAAACGGCGTTGTAGAAAGACGAAACCGTACTTTGGTTGAAGCTGCTCGAACATTATTATCCGCTTCAAAACTTCCACTATACTTTTGGGCCGAAGCCGTGTCAACCGCATGCTACACACAAAACCGCTCCTTAATTATCCCAAGACACGAAAAGACACCATATCACATAATTCATGATCGAAAACCTTCACTCAAACACCTTCATGTTTTTGGATGTACCTGTTACATTATTCGAGATGGTGAAAATTTGGATAAGATGAAAGAAAAAGGTGATGCATGTATTCTTATGGGATATGCAACTCAGTCTAAGGGATATAGAGTATACAACAAGAGAACAAAATTGATTGTCGAGACTATTCACATCCGATTTGATGAATTACAAGAAATGGCACTTGAACAAAACAGTTTAAGTCCCAATCCACAACGACAAACGACTTCCGTTCACAACCGCACGGAACTCGAAACTCAAGACCACAGCAATGAACTGTCAAATTCAAAGTTGGTTCCAGAAAATGTTCCTAGAGCTGATATGACAGTTGACACAACAATTGAAGAGTTGGAAATGTTATATGGACCAATGTATGATGAATATTTCACAGGGGAGAAACAAGTTGTATCGAAGTCTTCCGCTTTCACTCATGATACGAATGATGATACCAATCATCAACTACAAAAGGATACAACTTCATCTACTTCAACACGGGTTGCTGTAGATTTACCTCCTCAGAATATCACTTCAACAATCGATCCTACAACATCCACAACTACTGTCATTGCTCCAGAGAACACAAATCAAGCAAACGATGCATTATCTGACGAAGACGAATTTATCAACCCATTCGGTACACCGGTACACGAAACTGGAGAGTCTTCTACTCGCCATGTTGATCCGTCAAATATGCATACATTCTATCAACGACATCCTTCAACACATCATTGGACCCGAGATCATCCTTTGGTTCATATAATTGGAAACCCTTCACAGCCCGTTTGCACAAGACGAAAGCTTAACACCGATAGTGATGTTTGTATGTTCGCACTCGCCGTGAGTTCAGCTGAACCGAAAAACATTAAAGAAGCCTTGGCTGATCATGCTTGGATTGAATCGATGACGGAAGAACTTCAACAATTTGAAAGACTTAAAGTCTGGGAACTTGTTGACAGACCATACGATGTAATTCCATTAAATCTTCGATGGATCTGGAAAAACAAGATGAATGAAGAGAACACGATCATCAAGAATAAATCTAGGCTAGTGGCTAAAGGGTATGGACAGAAAGAGGGTATTGATTTTGAAGAATCATTTGCACCAGTAGCTCGAATGGAAGCGGTCAGGATTTTTCTTGCTTATGCTGCACATAAGGGATTCATTGTCTACCAAATGGACGTAAAGACAACGTTTCTTAACGGTCCTTTGAAGGAAGAAGTCTATGTCACGCAGCCAGAAGGATTCGTCAATCCTCATTATCCTGACAAGGTGTATCGTCTCCACAAAGCACTATATGGACTCAAGCAAGCTCCAAGGGCGTGGTACGACGAGCTCTCGAAATTTCTGGTCTCCAAAGGTTTCTCAAAAGGTTCCATTGATTTAACTTTGTTCACTTATAAATATGGGGATGTTAGCCCTATATTTTATATAGTCGAACAAGAATGTAATAGGTCATCTTAGTTGTTAATGGTCTTGTATTATAATAGGTTAGTCGGGAAAACCGGGCTTGGACTTTAAGCTAATATTGTATAAGTTAGGGGCGTAAGCCCAAAACAAAGCCAAGCCCGGCCCCAGGATTCTAAACCCACGGCCCATATGCCAAGGGTATATATATCCTCTTCCATGTGTGGAAGAGGGTGTTGGTTCATTTTTACTTTCTCTCTCTAGTAAACATTAACCTTCCAAATTCTCTCTTGTTTCTCTCTCTACTTTTCTTCTCTTTCTCTCTCTAAATATCTCTTCTAAATCTTGTGTTATGGATTGAATGGGATTAACATTTGGTATCAAGAGCCTATAGTGGATAGGTGATTGAAGATTCGTGTGTGGTGTTCTTGGTTTTTCATGGCTTTTTTTTATCTATATCTCACGTCCCAAATTTTTTTTGTGTTTTTTATGGTCTATTCTTGATAAAAATCATCTACATATTAGTAGTAGTGATTTGGGTATCTTGGTTTTGGCTAAAACACAAGTCTTTTGGATCAAAAGTTGCGAAATCTCTTGTTTTTCTTCATTCCGAATTTCCAGCAAGTATCACCATCGGAAAGTACAAAGGGAGTGAGGCCAGATCGCAATAACCACAAGGTTCTACTTTGCGATCTAAGGATTCCGATACCTTATTCCGACGAGACATTCCGATCGTACATTGCGATCTGGGATTCTGACGGTTTAACGGATTTTTGAGTCGTTACTCTGTCCAATTTTTTTAGCTATATTCCGATCTAAACATTCCGACAGGTAACATTGCGACAGTGCATTGCGATAGAACATTCCGATCTAAACATTCCGACAGTGCATTGCGATAGAACATTCCGATAGGTATTTCGATAGTACATTCCGACGGGTATTCCGATAGAACATTCCGACAGATATTCCGATGGACATTCCGACAGGTATTCCGATGAACATTCTGACATGTATTCCGATGGACATTCCGATGGATATTTTGTTTGAGCAATTTTTAGACTTAGCCACTATCTAAACTAGTTTCAGAACATAGTTTACACGAAGATTAAAAAAAAAAATTTTAAAATATTTTAGGTCAAGTAAACTCAAATTTTTTCCCTACTAGTTTTTGGCTATTTCTAACTCAAACTCAAAATTTGGCGATACAAACTTTTTCGGCTTACCGTTTTGTCAGACTGAGGAATTTATTGTCGGACTGAGATTTTTTTTTTTGAATTTTTGGAATTTCAATCTTAACCACACATCATCACAACAAATCCACTAAGATCTGCAATTCATCCACAAGTATTCACCATGTCTAACAACAACATCAACATTGCAACTGCTAATCAAATTCGTTTGGAACAAGGTGGCAACGGTAATCCACCTGTGCTCACTGCCGGTTGCTACGTTCACTGGAGATCTCGTTTTCTCAGATTTCTCGACGGAAAAGAAAACCGAACTGCTCTTTGTCACTGCCTTGAGAATCCACCTCCAGTTTTTGAATTCAGACCAATTACAACACAGACAGAGGATGGTACTTCATCAACTATACGAGCTATGGAGGATTTTGACACATGTTCTGCTGAGAAAAAGAAACTCCTCCAAGCTGAAGCAGATGCTGTAAACTTTATACTCACTAGAATTGATAACGATATCTATTCCACAGTTGATGCATGTCCTAATGCTATGGAAATGTGGAATGCAATTCATCGATTGAAGCAAGGTGAGTCGATCAATGTTCAAGATCTCGAGACTAATCTACTTTGGGAGTTTGGAAAATTCACATCTGAAGATGGTGAATCCATTGAGTCATATAACTCGAGATTCTACAAAATGATGAATGAGTTTGTCAGAAATCAGTGCACCATCTCCAATCATCATGTCAATGTTCAGTTTCTACTTCAACTCAAACCGGAATGGCAAAGGTTTGTGACTTTGGTTAAACAAAAGGAAGATATCAAGACCATCTCCTATCACAAACTTTATGATATCTTAAAACAACATCAGAATGAAGTGAATGAACTAAGGGCTGAAAAGGTAGAACGGTCTGCTAATTCTATTGCTTTTGTGGCTGCTACTTCAACAAAACTCGTTCCCCGTCAACAACCACCTACTCATTCCTCAAAGTCATCAAGCTCATCCACCAAACCTCTAGCTACTGCTAAACACAAAGCAAAAGCAATTGTCCCCACTCCACCTCCAAAGTATGACACCGAGTCAGATGGAGACAGTGATGATGAACAAACTTCAAGGGACAAGAAGATTGAAGAACTCATGTCTTTACTCACCACAACTTATAAGAAGATCTACAAACCTACCAACAACAACCTCAGATCATCATCCAATGCTAGATATAAGGAAGTTGATCATGCACCTAGGTATGATCGTGATGCTAGGTATGATAATCAGAGGATGCTAAATCAAGTTGGGGCTAGAGATACTGTAGGCACTCCGGTTCTGCAGAAGACTGGGATTTAATGCTTCAACTGCAAGGGATTTGGGCACATGGCTAGGGAATGCAAGAAGCCAAAACGGGTTAAGGAATCAGGGTATCACAAGGAAAAGATGTTGCTGTGTAAGAAAGAAGAAGCAGGAATTCCACTCACAGCAGATGAAGTTGACTGGCGTGATGACACTGATGATGAAGCCGATGATCAAGAGTTAGAGGCACATTATGTGTACATGGAAAATATTCAAGAAGTGATACCAGAGACTGATGATACTTCTGGACCCATCTATGATTCTGAGCCACTTGAAAAGGTACCATCACATGATAACTATAATGTGTTTGCTAATGAACGACGACATCCTGAGCAACCCGAAAGCATCAATGACACATATGTAATGGACACGGAGGATAGCAATATCTCTACGGATTCACATCATATGTGTAATGATGACGGAAAAGCTGTTCAGGATACTGACTCGGATAAGGACCGTGATTTGCTTGCGTCTATTATTGACTCTTTAAAACGTGAAATTGATGAAAACAAAGAAGCTAATAACCGTTTGAAGCAAGCAAACGCATCCTTAGCCGAGGAGATAGACAGGCTTAATGAGTGTGATTATGTAAAAGAAGCTGATCGACGGGTTGCAATAGCTAATGGTTTGGTATATGAACGTAAGGTGCTCAACGAACAATATTGTTCTGAAGTAACACACGAAATTCATATGTCAAAACAGAAGATATCGGAACTTGAAGAACAACTGCTGCTACATAAACTCCAAATTACTGAATTAGAGTCGGTTAACAAAGAACAAAGTGAGCATTATAAAACTCGTGAAGAAAAGGATATTGAAAAAAATCTTGCTTTGGAAAAGAGAGTCGAAACGTTAAACAACATTGTTTAAAAAACGGGCCAGTCTATTCAAACTATGAATATGCTCAATAGAAATATGAAAACGAGTTTTGTCGAGCCTGGATATCTCAAGAAAGTTCAAAGTACCAAGCCTGCTCTTTATGATATCGGTTGTTATGTTGATAATCTTGCTCTTATGCTTTCCCCTGACTGCGACGAAATCATTCGTCAACAAGAAGAAAGTCGATCAAACTTAAGTGATTTAATAAACCTTTCTGATTCTGATAATTATATTAAGTTTGTTCCTCAAAAAGAACTTTCCAAAGAACAAAAGATGTACAATAGTGTTCCACCACCAAGTGATGAACCCCAAAAGAAAGTTTCTTTAAAAAGGAGTTTCAAAAAGCAATCAATTTTGTTAGAAAAACAAATTTCAGATGAAAAACGTAAATGGGATGAGAAAAGCAAAAGTGTTTAGCAATTTGAGTTTATAAAACAAGGGGTTTTAAATTTGTACAAAGGTGTCGTCGGCTATGAAAAAGTTTCTAGGGATACCGTTTGGAATATTAAACCTAACCCACAAGTAGAAGTTGTCATTCAACAATGTATTGTTCCAACCATTGATGATCTTTCAAAAAATGTGGAAATGTTTTATAATGCTCTCACTGAGGAAATGTTAACTGATTTAAGATATGTCAAATCTCTTGAAGATGAAGTTGATTTTCTTCAAATTAAATTAAAGACACAAGAACACCAACTTTCTAACGAAATTGATCGACTTTCTAAGGAATATTTTTATGCTGACCATATGAATGCTATACTTGGTGTGTATACCGATCTTGATCAATATTGTCATGTAGCATGTCTAGTGTCATAATCGGACGAGAAATGTCGCAATCTTGAAGTAGAGCTTTCGAAACAAATTCAGTCATATAACAAACTTTCGAAAAGTTTTTCTCAACTTGAGAAACACTCCATTTCTCTTGAACTTGCTTTACAAAAAGGTGAAAAATCTCATAATCATAAAAAGTGTCAAGAAATGTCAGCTTCTTCGTTTCGCCTACTAAATGAAAAAGATTTCGAAATAAATGATTTGAAAGCTCAGCTAACAGAAAGGGACATAGCCATAAGTGAGTTACAGAAACTCATTGAGAAAATCAAAGGAAAGTCTGTTTTGGGTAAACCATCCGCCATTCGTCAACCGAATGCGGTTAAATGCCCTAAATCATCCATTTTAGGACAATCCCCACAGATTTTGCCTAAGACAGGAACTGATAAGAGCACAAATGTGATAGCACCAGGAATGTATAAGATGAACACTAAGCCCACTCAAACTCGAACATCGCGGTTACCTGAGAATATTAGGAAAACTAATCAACGTGTGTCTTCTTCTACAGGAGTAATCCCCACTACTAGCGTTAGCGGACCACAGCTTAAGAGCAATAGAATGCAAGATAAGGTCATGCCTAACAATAGTCAAGGAAAGAAGTTGGAAGTAGAAGACCACCATAGGAACTTTAAGTTTTCTAAGAATAAAACGTCTGTAAGTGCATGTAATGACAGTTTAAATGCTAAGACCTCGAATGTTAAATTTGTTTGTGTTGAATGTGGCAAATGTGTTCGTACTTTCAATCATGATGATTGTGCTCTTAATCATAATGGCGTGAATACTAGAACTAGGAAGCCTATTCGTGTGCCCACTAGTACTAGTGAACCCACAAGAACTTTGAACCAATCCACTAATCAACCACTTAAGAAACTAAGTGCGTTAGAATCCACTACTCTACGTAAACAAAGCAGGTTAAAAAAGCTTTATGAGAACATGGTTAGGACATGTACACGGGGGTATTCAAGATTTACACCACCCGGATACAAATGGGTACCTAAGACAACCCCTATTCTAATTGGGTCTATGAATGCTAGCTTGCCTTTAGAATCTAGGTCCACTACTATTTTGGAACCCGTTTCTATCAAGGGATCCCATTTGTAAAATGCTACATTGTCTTCTAATTCTTCTGCAGCTCGTCGAAATCATCCTATTCATAAAGGACTCCGGGTGCACAAAGCACATGATGGGAAATCTCAAGCTTCTCATTAACTTCGTGGAGAAGTTTCTGGGTACGGTGCGGTTTAGAAATGATCAGTTTGCACCGATACTTGGATATGGCGATTTGGTTCAAGGAAATCTCACTATCAAACAGGTTTATTACGTCGAGGGACTGAATCACAATTTATTCTCGGTTGGTCAATTTTGTGATGCGGATTTGGAAGTGGCTTTTCGGAAAACTACTTGCCATGTTAGAGACTACGATGGGAATGACCTTCTTACAGGTTCTCGTGGTTCTGATCTCTACACAGTAACTCTTCAAGACACATCTTCAACAAATCCAATTTGCTTAATGGCTAAAGCTTCATCATCTCAAGCATGGTTATGGCATCAACGGTTGTTACATCTCAACTTTGACACCATCAACTTGCTTTCGAAAAATGATATTGTGACCGGTCTTCCTAAGTTAAAATTCGTCAAAGACCATCTTTGTTCTTCTTGTGAGTTGGGGAAAGCAAAACGGAAGTCTTTCAAAACAAAGACCACCTCAAGCTCAAAAGGACGATTGGAACTTCTACACATGGATTTATGTGGTCCCATGCATGTAGAGAGTATTAACGAGAAAAAGTATATTCTCGTGATTGTTGATGATTACTCTAGATGAAACACCAGAGGTTCTCAAAAACTTTCTCAAGATGATACAACGCAATCTTCAAGATCAAGTCTTAACCGTAAGAACGGATAGGGGTACTGAATTTTTGAACAAGAACTTGCAATCTTACTTTCAAGAAGAAGGCATCGAACATCAAACGTCTATTGCTCGAACTCCTGAACAAAACGTCGTTGTCGAAAGGCGGAACCGTACTTTGGTTGAGGCAACTCGAACAATGCTTTCTGCTTCAAAATTACCGCTATTCTTCTGGGCTGAAGCAATTGCAACTGCCTGTTATACTCAGAATCGTTCTCTCGTTATCCCTAGACATGAAAAGACACCTTACCAAATCATCAATGGCAGGAAACCTACTGCCAAATTCTTTCATGTATTTGGATCTTTATGCTACATTCTTAAAGACGGTGAGAATCTTGACAAGATGAAAGAAAAAGGTGCTGCATGTATTTTTGTGGGGTATGCTACATTGTCGAAAGGATATCGAGTTTACAACAAGAAAACAAAGATTATTGTCGAAACAATTCATGTGAACTTTGACGAATTTTCACAAATGGTACTTGATCACAACAGCTCAAGTCCCGCTCCTCAATGTCCAACAATGGCACCTACACAAAACAGTGTACGTCCCGTGCAAGAATGTCAACAAAGTACTCCTACAGCAGACTCGACGGATACGACACAAATGAATGAGTTGGTTGATTTATATGATCCAATGTTTGATGAATATTACTATGGAAACAAAGAGGTTGTGTCAAAGCCTTCCGCTGTCAATACTGCTGATACACCCGAACAAAGTCACCAAGACACAACTGCATCTACTTCAGCAACCGTTGCTCAAGAGACAATTCCAGTGGATACTCAACAAACTCAAGAAACAGTCATACAACCAACATCACCAACCGTCAATGCTAAAGGAGGAAACAACAATCAAGCAGTCGATGCACAACTTGACGAAGAAGAATTTATCAATCCGTTCGGTACACCGGTACACGAAGTCGGAGAGTCTTCTACTCAACATGTTGATCCGTCCAACATGCATACATTCTACCAACCATATCCATCCACTCACCATTGGACACGTGATCATCCATTAGAGCAAGTCATTGGAAATCCTTCACAGCCGGTTCGAACACGCAGACAACTCGAAACCGATGGCGATGTGTGTATGTATGCACTCTCCGTGAGTTGAACTGTACCTACAAACATCAAACAAGCCATGACTGATCATGCTTGGATTGAATCAATGCAAGACGAAATTCATCAGTTTGAACGCCTAAATGTTTGGGAACTTGTTGACCGACCCCTATGGAATGTCAATTTTAGATTTCAAATGGATCTAGAAAAACAAACTGGATGAAGAACAAACCATCATCAAAAACAAATCTCGTCTTGTGGTTAAGGGATACCGTCAACAAGAAGGCATAGACTACGATGAATCATTCGCTCCAGTCGCTCGTTTGGAAGCAGTCAGGATATTCCTTGCTTATGCTGCACATAAGGGCTTCACGGTTTTTCAGATGAACGTTAAAACTGCTTTTCTCAACGGTCATTTGAAGGAAGAAGTGTATGTGAATCAGCCGGAAGGATTCATCGATCCTCATCATCCTGACAAAGTCTATCGTCTCAAGAAGGCTGTATATGGACTTAAACAAGCTCCAAGGGCATGGTACGAAGAACTATCCAACTTCTTGGTCTCGAAAGGATTCTCCAAAGGTTCTATTGATCCTACTCTCTTTATTAATAAATATGGGGATGACATACTGCTGGTGCAAGTTTATGTTGATGACATTATTTTTGGTTCTACGAACCCAAAACTTTCAAAACGTTTTGAAAAATTAATGCACAGCAGATTTGAAATGTCAATGGTGGGGGAGCTAAAATTCTTTTTAGGCCTCCAGATTCATCAATCCCCACGTGGTATCTTCATTAACCAAGCTAAGTATGCTCAAGAGATACTTAAAAAGCATGGTATGACCTCATGTGCTCGCGTTGGTACACCATTGTCGACCACATCCCTAGACGCTGACTTGTACTCGTATCCCGTAGACCAAACGCGATATCGCAGTATGATCAGGTCACTTATGTACCTTACAGCCAGCAAGCCTGATATTCATCATGCCACATGCTATTGTGCATGATATCAAGCCAGACCTACTCAAAAGCACCTCAAAGAGGTTAAACGGATCTTTCGGTACCTTAAGAATACCATCCACATGGGACTCTGGTATCCGAAGGGAACCGGTTTTCATCTAACAGCTTTTTTAGATTCTGATCACGTAGGTTGCCTTGATAGTCGAAAAAGCACTTCTGGTAGCATACAATTTCTAGGGGAAGACAAGCTTGTCAGCTGGTCGTCAAAGAAGCAGGATTGCACTTCGCTCTCATCAGCTGAAGCAGAATATGTGGCTCTATCCGCGTGCTGCGCTCAAGTCCTCTGGATGAGAACTTAACTCACGGATTATGGCTTCCACTTTGATAAAATACCTATGTATTGTGACTCAAAGTCGGCCATAGCCATATCTTGCAATCCGGTTCAGCACTCCCGCACCAAGCACATCGATGTCAGATATCACTTCATCAAGGAACAAGTGGAACGCGGCATCGTGGAATTATACTTTGTCAGAACTGAGTACCAGCTGGCAGACTTGTTTACAAAAGCTCTATCGAAAGATAGGTTTGCGTATCTCGTTGGCCGTCTTGGTATGAAGTATATGACTCCAGAAGACTTGGAGGTTTTTGCAAATGAAGCTGCTTGATATTCTCTCATAATGACTTCTAAGCGCATCACAGCTTAGGACTCGAACGCAACTAAGGAAAGTTTATCTCGGACGATAACTTATCCTTCTTAACGAGAAAATCATATTTCTCGGTCATGAGCTTCTCATAAAAACATTCAAAGTTTTTAAGTTCATGAAAAACGACTTCTAAGTAAATGTCAGCTTAGAACTCGTACTTCCACTTAAGGAAAGTTTATCACGGATGATAACTTATCCTTCAGAACGGGAAATTAATTTTTCTCAGTCATGAGCTAGTCACAAAACATTCAAAGTTTTGAGCTCATGTAAATCGGAATTTATTTTAAAACCGTTGAACACAATTTTTCAAGAATTTCTCAAAAGATTTTTCTAAATCTTTCAAAATTGTGTGTTCAACACTCCCTTCCTCATATGTGGTTTTCATTTCTCAAAATTGTCATATGTTATTTTGATCAATTTTTGAGGGGGAGCGTTTTAAAATCAAGCCTTTTAATGTTGTTGGGTACATCTCTAAAATTGTCATATTTTATGTATCTAACACATTCCGAAAATGATATTAAATCTGTCATATATTATCGGTAAAGGCATCTCAACTCCGTACCTCAACATATTTGTGGTGTTGTTTTTCCAAAATTTTGTCAAATTTTTGTTTCAAGACACACATATATTGTTGAGGGAGAGCATCCCGACTGAAAAAGTTCCATGATTCATGCGTGCACACATGTTTCTCTCCCACTCGGTTTTCAGAAATTGTCATATTTTAATCAAATTGGTTCTCTAATATTATATTTCTATATTAGAGATAGGGGAAGAAAATGTGATTAAAATGTAATATATCGCAACATGTGATCTTAAAGACTCAAGTGCAACTCTTTCCTTCACATGCCAAACTATTTCGTATATCGATGCATGTGTGTAGGGGGAGCTTCTCGTAAATATAAAACTTTCAAAGAGTTAAAAGTTTTGATTTTTATCAAGTACTTTGAATGATTTTTAATGGTTTTATGGTTACGATCTATACCCAAAACAACCTTCTATCCACGACAGAATGATGGAGTCAAAAGGTGGTTTAGGATAGGAAACTAAGTCCTATGATCCAACCAGAACCGGAGGGATCTACCCAAGGACATTCCATAGCTAGAAATAGTTGTCCTTAGGAAAGATGGAGTGGAATGAAGATGAATGTGGACCAAGTACTTAAGTTAGCACTGGAAAAATCACAACAAGGTGCTAGTGATGACGTATTGGTAAGCATTGAAGGAGTTGAATATTCTATGCAACTTAGGCAGAAACCGAGTCAATACATCTATTGAAGACAAGTCATCATGGACCCAGTGATGCAATGCACAACCCTTCCCAGCCATTCGAGTTTCTCTCAAAAGAAACTTGTCTCATTGTCATGGAGATCAACATGTATCTATTGACTTTCTCACTCCGAGTCAGTTAATATTGAAAAGGTGGCGGTCTGCTCCAGCCTTCGATTACCAAAATGCACTTATTGAGTCTAGAGCCAAAAGAGATCAAATTATCATCTCATTAGGACACAATCGAGTCCTACGCATTATCCTTGTGATATTGCCAGAACATCTGAGTGATACGATTCACAGTAAAGATGGAAATCCTACTTGAGCCAGCATTAAACAAGCTCATGGTAGGTAACTTGTGCGATTCTACACGAATCAAACTTGTGAGAACTGGAAAGCAACTAAGTTTCGATTCTTAATTGATTCAAACTTGATTCCAGGTTTCTTCGCAAAATCCGCGTGATCTTGCCAATACATTCAGAGTGACACTCATTAGTGTTCACAATGACGAATGGAAATCCTTCCAGTGTCAACATCAAACAGCACTGCGATAGCTGACTCGCAAGATTCTCTATGAATCAAGCTTGTGACAAACTGGAAAGCAACAATGGTGCGATTCTTTTAGAATCAAACTTGTTCCAGGAACTCTGAATTGACGACTCTAATCAAACGGATAACCATATCCATTTTGATTCACTCTTTACGTTCGCAGTCTGCTTTGAGACGGTCGAGTAAAGAGAACTGGCTATTACCGCCGGGAAACCCTGTCAAGGAGGTTCTTAATCGAATCTACCTGATCACAGGTACGGTATTTAATACCGTTTAACGGTCTTCACCGACCGGAGGTAAAATGCTACCGAGTTAGGGTGAAATGTTCAAAGCCATTTCATCCGTGTCTATATATGTTGCTGCATATCAAGAAGGTGGCGTAGCTGTGTACTAACCGATGTCGATTCAGAAGTCACAAGAGCACAAGATGGAGAAAATCAATATACCTAAGAATGTAAGAATGTAATAGGTCATCTTAGTTACAAGGAGCACAAAATGAAGATCTCAAGCACTCAAAGTCAAATGACAAAGGGTCAAGATAAAGATCACGAAAGCATGAAGGAACAAAGCTGTTACAAACAAGATCAAGACCAAGATACAAGACCAAAGCAAGAAGATCTCCTCTACAAGAATGTATTCACTCAACCATCTTATGCTTTTTAAGCTTTTTAAGATAACCGATACATTGGGGGAGATCGTTAGCCCTATATTTTATATAGTCGAACAAGAATGTAATAGGTCATCTTAGTAGTTAATGGTCTTGTATTATAATAGGTTAGTCGGGAAAACCGGGCTTGGACTCTAAGCTAATATTGTATAAGTTAGGGGCGTAAGCCCAAAACAAAGCCAAGCCCGACCCAAGGGTTCTAAACCCAAAGCCCATATGCCAAGGGTATATATATCCTCTTCCATGTGTGGAAGAGGGTGTTGGTTCATTTTTACTTTCTCTCTCTAGTAAACATTAACCTTCCAAATTCTCTCTTGTTTCTCTATCTACTTTTCTTCTCTTTCTCTCTCTGAATATCTCTTCTAAATCTTGTGTTATGGATTGAATGGGATTAACAGGGGATGACATTTTGCTTGTGCAGATTTATGTTGATGACATTATTTTCGGGTCTACAAACCCAAAACTTTGAAAATGGTTTGAAAAAGTAATGCACAACAGATTTGAAATGTCTATGATGGGAGAACTAAAATTCTTTCTAGGAATTCAAGTTCACCAATCCCCACGTGGTATATTTATTAACCAAGCTAAGTATTGTCAAGAGATAATCACAAAGCATGGTACGACATCATGTGACCCCGTTGGGACACCATTATCAACCACATCCCTAGATGTTGATTTGGAGGGATTACCCATAGATCAAACGAGATATCGTTCCATGATCGGGTCCCTCATGTACTTGACAGCAAGCAGACCTGATATTCATCATGCTACATGCTATTGTGCACGATATCAAGCACGACCCACTGAAAAGCACCTCAAGGAGGTTAAACGGATCTTTCGGTACCTTAAGAATACCATTCACATGGGACTATGGTATCCGAGGGAAACCGGTTTCTTTCTAACTGCCTATTCAGATTTTGATCATGCAGGGTGTCTTGACACACGAAAAAGTACTTCTGGTGGAGCACAATTTCTAGGTCAAGATAAGATTGTGGGATGGTCTTCCAAGAAGCAGGATTGCACGTCACTTTCATCAGCCGAAGCGGAGTATGTGTCTCTATCTGCGTGTTGTGCTCAAGTTCTTTGGATGAGAACACAACTCACGGATTATGGCTTCCACTTTGATAAAGTACCTATGTACTGTGATTCAAAGTCTGCCATAGCCATCTCCTGCAATCCGGTACAGCATTCCCGCACGAAGCACATTGATGTCCGATATCACTTCATTAAGGAACAAGTTGAAAGAGGTATTGTTAAATTATACTTTGTTGGAACTGATTACCAATTAGTTGACTTGTTTACAAAATCTCTTTCGAAAGAGAGGTTTGCGTATCTAGTTAGGCAAATTGGTATGAGATGTTTGACTCCAGCAGAACTGGAGGTTCTGGCAAAGAAGCCTGCTTGATTCGTCTATCAAACATCTATCTTGTAAATATTAATGAAAAAGCAAAATACAAAATTAAAAAAATCTTTTATAATCCAAAAATATTCTTCTCGACATGTCTTTCAGTATCGATAATATGGACGTACCTAGAAATGTAACTCAATAACGACACAGGTGTGTACATAAAGCTCGAATGAAAGTTATAAATATTTTTCAAAACATGTCATTTCTATCTTTTCAAAAGGAAATTGTCTATTTTGGACAATATTTCCAACAACGGGTAGAGCAATCTATCATGGGTTGAGCTTGTCACAAAACATTCAACGTTTTGAGTTCAACACAATGGCTTGTAATCACTTTCAGATTGCAACCCGGGTCGATATTCAAGGGGGAGTGTACAATTTAGTGCCCTTACCCTCAGCAAAAGAAGAGAAATCTTCTTACACTTGAGTGGATTCGTAAAGACATTCAAAGTCTATGAACTCATGTTTATGCTTTAGAAAAACCTTTTCGTTAAAAAGAATTGATTTTTCAAAAAGCGTTGAACACAATTTTTTCAAGAATTTCTCAATGATATTCAAAATCTTTCAAAAATTGTGTGTTCAACAACTCCTATCCTCAAAAGTTTAATGTGGATAAAATCCTCGTAATGACAATTCCATTGGATCAATTTTTGAGGGGGAGCGTTCCAAAATTCATGCTAAGTTTGACACATTTTTCTCCCGAAGATTTTCAAGACTATTTTTCAAAATATATTTTAATCGAATTTGGTATCTCTAATATTAAAAGATTTTATATATTAGAGATAGGGGAGAAAATGTGATTAAAATGTGATCTATAGACTCAAGCACTTTAACTCTTACCCACATGTGCAAAATGTCTACTTAAATTCTTTCGCATTTCAATGCACATGTGAAGGGGTATTATTTCTGAAACGACACAACTAGCAAGGTGTTAAATGTTTTCCAAACACTTTGTTAGAATTTAAAGTGGTGTTCATGGTTACGATCAAATACCCACAACATCTTTAATTCACGACGTTATTGGTGTCAAAAGGGTGGTTAGGTTTAAGTCCTATGATCCAACCAGAACCGGAGGGATCTTCCCAGGGACAATCCAATAGATTATTAGAAGTCCTTAGGAAAGATGGAGTAGAATGTGAACGTAGCTGAATGCCGACTAAGTACTGATGATAGCACTGGAACAATCACAACAAGGTGCTATTAATGATGTCTTGGTAAGCATTGAAGGGGTTGAAGAATGAAAAAGAAATGTAAGGATAAAGGGTCTAAAGAAAGAAGCCCTCCATACAACTTAGGCAGAAACCGGGTCAACTCATCATGAAGACAAACTCATCATGGACCCAGTGATGTGAAGCACAACCCTTTCCTAGCTACTCAGGCTTCTCTCAAAAGAAGTTTGTTTTATTGTTACGGAGATCAACACGACTTCTATTGACTTCTCACTCCGAGATAGTTGATATTGAATAGGTGGCATCTGCTCCAGCCTCCGACCACTAAAAAGTGCACAAATCGAGTCTAGAGCCAAGAGATCAATCAAATCTCGTTAGGACACACGGATGAAGATCAAGAGAGTCATACGCTATATCCTTGTGATATTGCTAGAACACTCAGAGTGATACTACTTAGTATTCACAATGATGAGTGTAAATCCTTCCAGTGTTAACATCAAACAACACTGTGGTAGGTCATATGTAAGATTCTTTATGAATTGAACATATGTAAAACTGAAAAGCAACAGTGGTTTGATTCTGAATTGATTCAAACTCGTTTCAGGTTTCTACGCAATATCTTTATGGTCTTGCCAGAACATTCAGAGTGATATTTATTAATATTCACAATGATGAATGGAAATCCTTCTAGCGTCAATATCAAACAGCGCTACGGTAGGTGACTTGTGAGATTCTTATGAATCAAACTTGTGTCAACTGGAAAGCAACAATGGTAAGATTCGTTACGAATCATACTTGTTCCAGGAATTTGAATTGACGACTTTAATCAAGCGGATATCTATCCAATTGATTCACTATTTATGTTCGCAGTCTTGCTTTGAGACGGTCGAGTAAAGAGAACGGATAGTACAGCCGCGAAACCCTGTCAAGGAGATTCTTAATTGAATCTACCTAATCACAGGTACGGTATTTAATATCGTATAACGGTCTTCACCGACCGGAGGCAAAACGCTACCGATTTAGGACGAATGTCAAAGCCATTCAGTCCGTGTCTATGTTTTTTTCTCAAGAAGGTGGCGTCACAGTGTACTCAGCAAAGTCAAAGATTCAAAACCACATATTCATGCCCAAAGACTTATTCAACAATTAAAAGTGTGAGAATGTGGATAAAGACACAAGATCGCAAGATGGCAAAGACAAGTCAAAGATGATTTGAAGATCTCAAGATAAAAGACAAAGTCAAAAGACATCGACAAAGGCTCAAAGATCACAGCATGAAGGAACAACACTACTATTACAGGTTTAAGACTCACTTATGACGAAATTCATAAATCTCCACTGGAATCCAAATATCAAAGAGGAATGACCTCACATTGGGGGAGATTGTTAGCCTCAAAATATTGAGTCAAACAAGAATGTTCGGTCATAGGTTTCTATTGTAATATTTATTAGAACGTTGTAATAAGTAGTTAATTAGTCGTGGTTTACGGGCTTGGATTTAAACTAATTAAAGTCCAAAAGACAAGTCCGACCCAATATATAGCCCATTAAAGCCCGCATGTGGGTGGACTATATATACTACCCTCCTAGCATGTTAGGAGGGTGGATGATCATTTGTAATTCTCATTATTCCTAATCTAATATTCACCAAGTTAAATCACCTATCTCTCTACTCTCTCACTACTTTCTCTCTCTAGGAATCCATCTCTTTTCATCTATTTTCTATCATTAATCATCTAAATAATATGGGACAACAGTTATGATATATATTCCAAACTAGATCATGACAAGCACGTGGAAAAAACAAGACAACGTTTAAATGCAAAACTACATATAATAAATACCTTGTTGGAGATACCAGTAAAGGTGGTACTTGGAGAACTATCAAGAAAATTATGACTTGTGACACGTGTCCAACAAGTGATCAACCGATCATGTTTAACCATCAAATGCTCACCTTTGAAGAACAGTTTATCATTTTTGTACAAAAGTTATTGATTTATGTTAAAAAGTTAATCACTTTTAAAGAAAAGTTTAGCACTTTTGCAAAAAAAATTATCACTTAAAAAGTTGAGCATTTGTGCATTTATTTATGACCAAATTTGTCAAAATCTTGCACCATGACTATGTTGTTGATGAAAATGGTAGATTTTGACCATTTTATTCTTTTTCCCTTTTGTGAATGGATAGTTGGATACTAGACTTTTATTTAATAGTTTTAATATATCCTAAGATCTAATGCTTCATAGACTTTTATTTAAAGATAGTTTAAAATATCAGCCGGAAACCAAATTACGAGCAAGATCGGCCGTTAGTCTATTCCAGATAAAACGACAAAGAAATACGCCTTAAAACAAACAACTTATGAGTTTCTAGAAAATAAAAAACAACATACATGTTTTTTTATTGCTGATATTTGCTACGAGTTAATTCATACTACCTCCGTCCCATATTAAATGTCCACCTTTGACTTTTGCGGTTTTTCTTTTTGAACTTTGACCGTAAATAAATTTTATTGTGTTTTATAATAATTTATAAACAAAGACTCAAACAATTTAAAGTGGACATTTAATATGGGACGGAGGGAGTATATTTTTAAACATAAACGAGTACTAAAAATAATAGGTTTTTCTACTTGCAAAATTAAATTCATTGAATTCATACGCCTAAATTTTTAGATTTCATAATCTACATAATGGAAATACTACTACATATTTTTGAAACTAAAACACGAAATGGTACATTGATATAACTGGTAAAACAAAATCAATAGAATTGCTATTTAAAAAAAAGATTGTAAAAAAGGAACTAAAAATATAAAGAGGAGTAGTACTACAAAGTACAAACTGTTTGTAAACAAATGTTTTACTTTTCTTTTTCACTTCACGTGACCCTATTGGACAACTATAGATACCTTATTAAAGTATATTCGCTTTTTTATTTGTCCATCATCTTCTTCATCTATCTATGTACTTCATTAAAATTTCAGATCTACACATATATATTTCTTTCTTTCCTAATGCAACATCGCTACAAGTTGGGCTAGTTTGGCCAGTTAGGGGGCTGAGCACCCGCTAGCCATCCCATTGGCTCCGCCCTTGTCCATCAACTTCTTTTATTCGCGTTCTCCCAAAAATACTGTAATAATAATCCTATTTCATTTTCAAATGGGAATTAAGATTTCAAATGTGATGATTGCAAGATCTCAAATGAGATTTTCCTAGGGCATTATTGATCTTCATTTGCTTTTACAAGTCTTTTTGGTAGAAGAGGGCTACTTTTCTTCTTCATCTTCATACGTTTGCAAGGTATCTGTAGAAACTAGAAGGGGGGGTTGAATAGTTTCTAGTTAGTTTTCAAAATATTTCGGCTTAATCCACTGTGTGCGGTTCCTTATGTGTACCCGTGGTTCTTTATCAATAAAGAACCGCCGGTCCATTTAGAGAACCGCCGACAGTGAACTTAACCTTTTGTTACATGTTAAACTTTGACAATCCTTTGTATCAAATTCTCGATCAAGCTTGACTAGATATGAGATGTGTTTGATTGAAAGATAAATACTACAAGTAAGTAAACACACAAACACATCAAATCTAGAGTACATCAAGCAATAGTCTAAACACTAAGCACACACGTACTAAGCATATGCTTTTCCGCAACTAGGATGTTTAGAATAAGTGATGTATACTTGACCATAATCTAAACACGAAGCACACACGTACTAAGCCTTAGCTTTTCCGCAACTTAGATGTTTAGATTATAAGATGCACACAACAAACAACATATAAATACATCTATAATAGTAAAGACATAAATGTAAAGGAAAGTACCGACACGATGATTTATAGTGGTTCGGTCACGAAGCTCCTCTTCGCCCTACTCCACTCCTCGAGTACACCTTACTCGAGAGTTACTTCACTAGTCAACAAAACTCCTTTCAAGGCGGAGAAAACCATACACGTCGCTTACACATTTCCGACACTAAGCTAGATGTCGAGTCCTAATCATTATCTAGGACCAATCTACACAACGTTGCCCACTTCACCATTTAACGACACAAGGCTAGATGTCGAGTTCTAATCGAAAGCTAGAACCAATCTTCACGACTCTTCACTTTGAAGCTAAGTGAGAACTTCACACAACACAACTACTAATCACTTTAAAGTTTAGTGAGAACTCACAAGACACAACCACATCACTTTATAGTTTAGTGAGAACTACCTAGACACAACCACATCACTTTAGAGTTTAGTGAGAACTACCAAGACACAACCTAATCTACCCACTAGTTATGTTTTATGGCCCAACATAACAAACCTTGTGTTTTATGGCCTAAACACATAAACCATATAGATCTAAGCACATAACACTTAGATCTATAACTCTAACACTATAATTAAGTACTAACAAGACTTGGATCTACACAACTAACACCTAATCCAAGGATACCCATCACTTGGATATTCTACCCTTACAAACACATCCAAGTGTACCCAACACTTGGATCTTCTACATTACATAGTAGGAAGACTAAAAACATAACTTAGATCTATAGAAGGAAAGATCTTCATCATGTAGTGAACCCAACACATCATGGTAATGATAGTGTTCTTCTCTTTGCACTTGAGAGGATGAGGATATTGAAGATTGAATCACATCTTAAACAAGATTAATCAAAACTAACTAATCAAGGATCTAAGATGGTTTTTGAAAGAAACTGTGCAAAAAGGGTTGAAAGAAAACCTGGAAATGATCCACTATTTATAGGAAAACATTGCAACGGTAAAAAACACCCGCGGTTCCTTATCTCTACCCGCGGTACCTTATCAATAAGGAACCGCGGGTTCCTTTAAGGAACCTCCGCGTCGGAGTACGTGCAAATTTGTCCTTTAGTGGGGATATGCCATCTGGGGTAGTTTATACCCTCAAAGGATATTCCTTTGGCATATGAAATATGCCAAATTCAAATTTCCATTTTCTTTTTAATAAAACATTTTCTTAAAAATAAAGTTAATTAAAATCTTTTGTCACATTTGATTAAAATGTGAGTTTTAAGAAAATATTAATCCTTGATCACTTAGTTAGGTTAATGACATGTTTGTACATACCTTGAGTGATTCATGCCGAATGCGGTCGTGGAGGTGTCGAGAGAAGTATACAAATGTATTCTTGAGTGATTACGAGTACCTTAACATTTTACATAATGTATTGCGAATTATACGTTTTTCATCAACAAAACAGAAAGAGATTATATCGACAAAGCATCGTAATGTTTGCACTAACAATCTCCCCCTTTTTGATGATGACAAACAAGTAAACCGCAACACATATTAAAATGCAAAAGTTACTCGTTTACACTTACTTCTCCCCCTTTTGTCGAATCAAAAAGGTAGTCAACGTCTTGAAGAAGAGAAGAATCAACGTCGAGAGAGCACACTTCCAAAGTGATAGTCATCTATAGCACGTCATTTGAAGAAGAGAAGAATTGACGTTAGGAGAGCTAGCATCCGAAAGGTAGTTTTCATTTGTGGAGGAAGATTGACTTCGAGAGAACATGCATCCAAAAGGCTAATCATCACTTGTGGTCGACGGTTGAGAGGCGAGAATCCAAACCATAAACCCATCATCCAAAGATATTGAGCTTGCGTCATCCTAGTAAAGTCTTCAATCACCATAGGTTAACTAACTCCATGTCTTCAAGATCCTATAATTCATTACTTGCAAGATGTTCAATGAATGCAATTTAAGTGAGTGAACGATCGCAAATGTAATGAGTTGAACTCTTGAAAATGCTCCCTCTTGATATGAGCTCCCCCTTGCTTGAGGCACCAACAAAGCAAGAATAGTGACGAGCTACAAAAATGGGTTAGAAGAGTCCTACAAAACAAGGTTAGTAGACAAGAGCATATATAAAAAGAGGATGATAAACAAGTCGTTTGCACAAACAATGACAAGCAAAGAAGTGTGCATGCGATGCTATCAATCCAAAAACAAATCAAAGGAGAGGATCTTGACAAGATCAATTAACAATTGTTGGAATCACCCAATTGTAATGATAATATGTCAAAGGGTAAAAAGCTTAGAATTTTTGGAATCATCCAAGAAAATTCAAGATTTAACCATCAACTCTAAAAAAAACAAGGAGAGGATTTTGAGGAAATCAATTCAAAATTGTTGGAATAGAGGTAGAAAAGAAACATCCAAGAATTTGAAGATATCATCTCAAGGGGTTAAAAACTTAGAATTGATGGAATCACCCATACCAATTGTAAATTTTTACCGCAATCAACTCTCAAAAAGAGGAACAAAAATATCTCAACCTAGAGACATTTTTGACCAAAAAATTAAAGGAAAACCAAAAGCGGATAAATCGACGCTTTAAGAAAAATTCGGGATATAGGACATTATAGGCAAAAATGCATATGAATGTCGACACCAAATGGTGTTTAGCATACGATAAACTACATGCTCAAAGTTTCGTAGCTCTTCTCAATCTTTGTGAATGTTCAAAGAACAATTACATGATGAGGAAAGGGTGAGGCTCGACTCAACTTAGTTTAGAAAGATAGAAGAGAGAGACTCGACTTAGAGAGGCATGATTAAAATAAAAACCAAGAGAAACTCAATCAAAGAAGTTAAGGATAACTTCACAAATTGATTCATGAATAATATACCTTAGAAGGTAATAGTGAAAACTCGAAAGAAAATGAGAGAAGAAACTCAAAAGAAGCTTAAGAAGACATGAAAGAGTTAGTACAAAATCTAACACATAATCAAGTAAGCACATAGGATAATTCATGCAATGCCTTATGAAGTCTACAAAAAACCAATGTAGAGAAGGTGCGCAATTAACACATATGGCATGCAAGAAACAAGATTACTTAAAAAGAGAAGACTAAGTAAAACAAGTTAGCACGTAGCATTTAAGGACATGCATGAGTTAGACACATCTAAGAGATATTATATCGGAATTGCTTGACAAAGACAAAACCTTTATAATAAGCATGCATTCATTAACTAATCAATTAAGCATATAACATATGGATAAGCAAGAAGATATATAAGCAAGTAGCATACAAGCAAGTCATCTATCTAGATATCACAAATCAAGCTACATGTAATGTAAATCTCCAAGAAGATTCCTAATTCTTATTAGTTTAAGAAAAGGACTCAAAATGAGAGAAAAAAAACATAATAACAACAAGATCCAAGACTCAAAGAAAAATCATGTTGAAAAACATGAAAGGAAATACAAGAGAATAAAGATCATACAAAGATGTATAAAAAACAAGCCTAAAACTTAAGCATAATTTTAATCTTAGTTACACTAGAATCCTAAGATTTGCTTAAATTATATGTCTTAGCAATAAGCAATCCACATGCTTAAATGAAAGACAAGGGTGGTGGCAGAATTTGGTGGGGTGAAAGGTGAAGTCACCAAGGGTTTAACAAAGTCATTCACAATGGGAATGCTTTGGATGGGTGGAGGTTGGGTATACACATCCAAGAGAGTACTTGGAGTGAAGGGTGAGGTTAGCTCATTCATTCTAGATTAGAATGAAGAGGAGGTAGAACCATGAGAATGGTTGGTACCATGGGTTGAGGTAGTCTTGCATGGAGCAAGATGTGGTGAGGGTGATGAAGAGATGAGAATTGGAACAATCTCATTCTTGGGTGTGTGAAAGGGTGAAGAGTTAAGTTTGGGCAACTTAATCTTAATTTGAGGTGCCTCTTTGAAGAGGAGGTTTTGGATGAATTGGAGGTTCTTGTAGAAACCATGGTAGTAATGGGTGGTTTAAGGGGTAAGGATGAATGGTTTGAGGTGTGAAGAACATGGCTAACAAGGTGGGTTTAAAAGGGTGAGGGGATGATCCAAACTAGTAATGGGTTAAAAAGGGAAAGCCCAAGATATTTTGGGAGTGATCAAAGGTTTGAAACAAAGATTCCAAAGGGTGTTGGAACAATTGGGAAGTTTCAGAAAACCCGAATTTGAGAGCTTCTGCCCGCGGTTTTTTATCTCCACCGGCGGTTCCATATTGATATGGAGCCGCGGTCTATTTAAAGAACCGCCTACAGAGGCTAGGTTTAGGTGGTGAAGGAGGATTTTCTAATTCATCAAATCCTAATGTTCTAGTCTAACTTATCATAAAGTCATGCTTAAGAGCAATAAAAACTAGAACACACACAAAGGAAAGACACATAGGTTCAATTAGCACGTAAGAGGAAAGCTAAGAAAAACCTAATGGCTACAAAAGAAAAAGACTCCTAATGACATACTAAGTTCATCAAAGTAAACTATCATTAGTCATATATAGGAAGAGCCATTTAGCCAATTTAGAGAATGAGTATGAGACTATCACTAGAGGTGCTCAATTAAGGCTAAACACGACCATTTTTACGAGTTATACACCAACTCAACTTCCCACATGGAAGTAATTCAACCGTTAGGTCAAATTAAGATCCTAGTACATAAATTCTCTAGTAGTCATTCTCAAGTTAGACAAAATGTAATTCCAACATTTGCCTAATAAAGTTTAGCAAGGATGAAACTTGCATGGCGACACAATGCATGACCTAATGAGGGTTAAGAATGCACCATTGCATATCTTGTCAAACAAGTCTAGTTAAGGTTATTTACCTTAATAGAACTTGAGGACAATAACTTTGAAGTGTATAAACAAAGTTTACACAAACCAAAGGAACACTCTTGATTGGTCTTTCGGAAATGACACATTTATAAATTACATAGCAATGTAAATTACTTGAGTATTTCGGATGAAACATCCAAGTTATCAAACCGACTCTATTGTGCATTATAAGTAATTATTAAACAAAATATGTCTAACAATTTGAACAAGTAGATTCAATATAACACCATCAACACAAGTGTGAGTTAAGATCCGATGTATATTATTAATAAACCACATTCATGTCTACACTAAAAAACATGTCAATTAGATTCGATAATGATACCAATCATAGTTTGAATAATGCATTGATATTTAATCGAAATCTTTCTTGATTCCCACAAACACTCTTTTAAGAGAAAATAGCTAAGATTTTCAAAGGGTGTTTCATGTTTTATAGTGAGACATTTATCTACTTGAACTAATAACACAATGATCGAGTAAGACAACCCAAATCAATAGATTTGATAAGCTCCCAAAGCTTTCAAACCTAAGAGTGTTAATAAACATAACGAGGTGTACATGATGTTTATATAACATATATAAACCTAGAGATGTTGATCCTATATGCAATGCACAAATAATGTTGCAACCAAAATGCAAGAAATCTAGCATACATCCTAATTAGGAAGAACTAGATACTAACAAATACCAAGCAAGGCACAAGAGACTAGACATATAAGCAATACTACTACAAATAGCAAGGAACACTTAATAATGTCTACATATAATAATAACACACAAAGAAACACACACAAACAATTAGCTTAACACATAAAAGCATTCGTCCATGTTTTGAATGTTAGATACAACAAAGTATTCATAGCTTGATTTTATTTGAAAATAGTCTTTGACCCATTTAAAATTTAATTAAGTTTAACACTTTGTAAATATATCAATTTTCAAAGATATATCACCAAGAGATGTCCAACTTAATAGAAAAGAGTAAAACACAAGTTATACAACAAATCGACGCTCAATACTTTGGACAAAGTATGGAACTTAGAAACCATCCAAATTTTAAAGTTTGAATAAAGGTTTGGAAGCATTTTTAATTGAAAGAAAATTCAATTACGTTCGAAATGACGGGTGGCACGACTTCTACGGACTTACGGTTGATTTTATATGATTTTTCAAAGTTTGCAAAAATCTGAGTCAGACTGACTGCGGTTCCTTATTGATAAGGATCCGCGGGGAACAATAAAGAACCGCGGTCAGAGGACAAAAAATGAGTTTTTGGCCAAAATCATTTGGTAACTTTTTGGAAGGACTTAGGACTCTAAAAAAATCATTTTAGACACATAGAACTCGTATTTTAAAGTTAATTATGACACAAAAGATTTTTATACTTCCAAACATGAAAAGATTTAATTCAAGCAATTATACAAATTTTATTTAACACCAAAACTCGTACGAATGAAACAACAAAACACATTTCATAAGTAATCATTCTTCATGAACAATTTGATACAAAGATCGTCTCTATTTTTAAAAACCGTTTTCATTTTAAAAACCATTTGTTTTGAAAAAGAGAGCAAAGATCGATCCAAGCTTTAAAGTACAATATACTTCAAAGATCTTGAATAACCTCGCTCTGATACCAATTGTAGAAACTAGAAGGAGGGAGGGTTGAATAGTTTCTAGTTAGTTTTCAAAACATTTCGGCTTAATCCACTGTGTGCGGTTCCTTATGTGTACCCGCGGTTCTTTATCAATAAAGAACCGTCGGTCCATTTAGAGAATCGCCGACAATGAACTTAACCTTTTGTTACATGTTAAACTTTGACAATCCTTTGTATCAAATTCTCGATCAAGCCTGACTAGATATGAGATGTGTTTGATTGAAAGATAAATACTACAAGTAAGTAAACACACAAACACATCAAATCAAGAGTACATCAAGCAATAGTCTAAACACTAAGCACACACGTACTAAGCATAAGCTTTTCCGCAACTAGGATGTTTAGAATAAGTGATGTATACTTGACCATAATCTAAACACGAAGCACACACGTACTAAGCCTTAGCTTTTCCGCAACTTAGATGTTTAGATTATAAGATGCACACAACAAACAACATATAGATACATCTATAATAGTAAAGACATAAATGTAAAGGAAAATACCGACACGATGATTTATAGTGGTTCGGTCACGAAGCTCATCTTCGCCCTACTCCACTCCTCGAGTACACCTTACTCGAGAGTTACTTCACTAGTCAACAAAACTTCTTTCAAGGCGGAGAAAACCATACACGTCGCTTACACATTTCCGACACTAAGCTAGATGTCGAGTCCTAATCATTAGCTAGGACCAATCTACACAACGTTGCCCACTTCACCATTTAACGACACAAGGCTAGATGTCGAGTTCTAATCGAAAGCTAGAACCAATCTTCACGACTCTTCACTTTGAAGCTAAGTGAGAACTTCACACAACACAACTACTAATCACTTTAAAGTTTAGTGAGAACTCACAAGACACAACCACATCACTTTATAGTTTAGTGAGAACTACCTAGACACAACCACATCACTTTAGATTTTAGTGAGAACTACCAAGACACAACCTAATCTACCCACTAGTTATGTTTTATAGCCCAACATAACAAACCTTGTGTTTTATGGCCTAAACACATAAACCATATAGATCTAAGCACACAACACTTTGATCTATAACTCTAACACTTTATCCAAGTACTAACAAGACTTGGATCTACAAAACTAACACCTAATCCAAGGATACCCATCACTTGGATATTCTACCCTTACAAACACATCCAAGTGTACCCAACACTTGGATCTTCTACATTACATAGTAGGAAGACTAAAAACATAACTTAGATCTATAGAAGGAAAGATCTTCATCATGTAGTGAACCCAACACATCATGGTAATGATAGCGTTCTTCTCTTTGCACTTGAGAGGATGAGGATATTGAAGATTGAATCACATCTTAAACAAGATTAATCAAAACTAACTAATCAAGGATCTAAGATGGTTTTTGAAAGAAACTGTGCAAAAAGGGTTGAAAGAAAACCTGGAAATGATCCACTATTTATAGGACAACATTGCAACGGTAAAAAAACACCCGCGGTTCCTTATCTCTACCCGCGGTACCTTATCAATAAGGAACCGCGGGTTCCTTTAAGGAACCTCCGCGTCAGAGTCCGTGCAAATTTGTCCTTTAGTGGGGATATGCCATCTGGGGTAGTTTATACCCTCAAAGGATATTCCTTTGGCATATGAAATATGCCAAATTCAAATTTCCATTTTCTTTTTAATAAAACATTTTCTTAAAATAAAGTTAATTAAAATCTTTTGTCACATTTGATTAAAATGTGAGTTTTAAGAAAATATTAATCCTTGATCACTTAGTTAGGTTAATGACATGTTTGTACATACCTTGAGTGATTCATGTCGAATGCGGTCTTGGAGGTGTCGAGAGAAGTATACAAATGTATTCTTGAGTGATTACGAGTACCTTAACATTTTACATAATGTATTGTGAATTATACGTTTGTCATCAACAAAACACAAAGAGATTATATCGACAAAGCATCGTAATGTTTGCACAAACAGTATCTTTCTGTCTTCTTTATTTTGACTTTGTAATTGTGAAAATGCATAATTTATGTTTAGTAGTTTAATTGCATATATTCACTAAACCCAGAACTCACTCTTGCTAGCTTTCCTTTTGTGTCATTCTTAATGTTTGATTGTTGGTATTTCATTATGTTAAGGTATAGCTTTTGATTTGCTAAAAAAAAGTGTAGCTTTTGAAAGTTTTAACCAAGTTATATGTACATAATTTGTGCTTCAGTGTATGTAGGCCTCGTAGCAATTCAAAGCTTAATCTACATTCTACAAGAAATCTTAGTCTATATATTAATATTAAAGATATATGGTAATAACTAATAAGATAGGCGTAGTTTGGAATTATTTCCACACGGATTTGATAGTGAGTGTTGAGCTTTGATAAATCAGATATTGCCAGTGAAAAAACTTCATTCCAACTAGGCAATTGGAATACGTCTTGTTGTTTATCTTTTTGGTGTGCCCCATTTTTGTTTCTTCTTTTGTTGGCTACTATTTTCATACAATAGTATTCGGTGTTTAGCATGCATTAGAGTTTGAATGGTATAACCGATCTTGAACAACTTGTGTGTTTCTTTTATCTTTTAGGTAAACAATTATGCGTCGTGTTCAAAGTACAAACATGACGACTCAAGCAAGTACCAACACTATAGTGAAGAATAAATTCATTGTTGCTCACGACAGCAGCATCTTTAGTTTCGAGACTAACGAAAGGGGATGAGCTATACCGAAAACCTTCCGATGTTTTTATTTACCAGATGATCCCTCGGATAGAGACATCTACACCTCTTTAAATAATAATGGTGCTGACTTTATGGCAATTCAACCAGAAACTACTAATGATGACTTCATTATTCCATCTACAGAATGCATGCTTCCTTCTATTTATAACAGCCATAAGCAACTCCATATGAGGTTTACAAAAGATGACAATAAGAGGAAAGATAGGTACGAAAATAACTTGCAAAACCTTACAAAAGTCCAGATTAAAAGAAGCGTTAGAGGTAGATATAGTACGTCCGGGCTTAAATTTCAAAGAATAGACATTGATGCCGAAACTAGTGCCAACTCCGTTCTACACTACTCGTATTTTCAAGGCAGCATCTTTAAGAGGCGGACTCAATGGTGTATGCTCTCACCCAAGGGTCTTTTTTATGAATTTGCGAAAAATATAATTTATACTATATGTTTGGGTTTCTAGACCGTACCAGAGTGTCCAATCAACAACGTTTAGAAGCAACGACCAATTCAACAATAATCTCATATATGGAGTATGGAGTTACCAATCATTTTGCGAAAAGTGGTACCGTCAAAAATGTTGGGGATTTCGTAAACCAATTCCATATCGAAAAGAAGTTGAAGGACAAGACAATATGATTAGAGTTTATAAAACTACATGTGATGGGCTTAAATATCAGACGGTCATGGAAAGATGTGCGGGTAACTTGTACCAAGGTAAGCGTTCTTTAAAACCTTATAGGTTGAATATTAGTCTGAGGGATATCATCAAAACGATGATCCACTTGCACGATAACAACATCGTGCATGGTCGCATTAGACCGGAACACATTCGTGAAAAAAACATCGATCAGTAGATGGGCTTCAAGGAATTTCTGAGGTAGCTAAGCTTGGGGGTATGAGTGGTTGCAGAAAAGTTGTTTCAACCGAGAAAGATAAAATGCGAGATGTATACGATATGGTCGTACCATCTTAGGCATGATAGACAACCGACACTTAATCGAGGACGATGAGAACCTAGCTAAAGCTTATTATGCATCCCGAGAACCATTCACGAACGATGTGCAGCGACTCTACAAGGTTAATCCTCTTGTTGCTGATCTTGTTGAAAAATGCTTGTCATGCCAGCTGTCGCCTATACAAATGTACGATCACTTCTAATTTTTTAAAGACGGGAGTATCTTGAGTTCATGCAGCGTTTCAGCGATGAATTTAAGGGTACGGGACCGATGTGGCAGAACATCGAGCCGTCCAAAACGAAAATCATTGATGTAGGTTGGCATTCAAAATTTGACTCAACGTGGCTGTCACAGATAGAGAATTTTAGATCGCGGGGTCAGTATGTTGCTTACAAGTACACAAATTTGACTAACCTCATGGAACTCATAAGAAATGTTTCACACCATTTTGATTATTGGCGGACCAAAAAAATCTGGAGGAGTCCAATCGCGTTTGAGAAGTATATCATAAGAGAATTTCCTTCCTTATTCCCAGCCATGTATAAGGCAACGGTTGACAGTAACCATGCGACCTTTTAGCACTATATACGGGCAACATATTAGAAAGTACGTCCAGCTTAGCCGTCAGCTCAACAAAGTGCAAGCGTGATAGTTGATGATGAGTATGTAGATATTGTTAATGCTGAGAGCCGTTACCTAAGACAACAGGGACATCAACGTTTGAAGCAGTCTTAGGTAACGACTCTTCAGCATTAACAACATCTACATACTCATCATCAACTACCACGTCTGCACTTTGTTGAGCTGGCGGCTAAGCTAGACGTACTTTCTAATATGTTGCCCGCATATAGTGTTGAAGGTCTCATGGTTACAGTCAGCCACTGCCTTATACATGGCTTGGAATAAGGCATGAAATTCTCTTATGATATACTTCTCAAACGCGATTGGACTCCTCCAGGGTTTTTTGGTCCGCCAATAATCAGAATGGTGTGAAACATTTCTTATGAGTTTCATGAGTTTAGACAAATATGTGTCCTTGTAAGCAACATACTGACCTCGCGGTCTAAAATTCACTATCTCTGACAGCCACGTTGAGTCAAATTTAGAATGCCAACCTACATCAATGATTTTCGTTTTGGACGGCTCGATGTTCTGTCACAGCGGTCCCGTACCCTTAGATTCATCGCTGAAACGCTGCATGAACTCAAGATACTCCCCGTCTTTAAAAAACTAGAAGTGATCGTACATTTGTTTAGGCGACAGTTGGCATGACAAGCATTTTTCAACAAGATCAGCAGCAAGAGGATTAACCTTGTAGAGTCGTTGCACATCGTTCGTGAATGGTTCTCGGGATGTATAATAAGCTTCAGCTAGGTTGTCATCGTCCTCGATTACGTATCGGCTGTCTAATATGCCTAAGATGGTACGACCCATATCGTATACATCTTGCAATTTATCTTTCTCGTTTGAAACAACTTTTCAGCAACCACTCATACCCCTGAGCTTAGCTACCTCAGAAATTCCTTGAAGCCCATCTACTAATCGATGTTTTTTCAGGAATATGTGTTCTGGTCTAATGTGACCATACACGATGTTGTTATCGTGCAAGTGGATCATCGCATTGATGATATCCCTCAGACTAATCTTCAACTTATAAGATTTTAAAGAACGCTTACATTGGTACAAGTTACCCGCACATCATTCCCATGACCGTCTGATATTTAACCTCATCATATGTAGTTTTATAAACTCTAATCATATTGTCTTGTCCTTCAACTTGACTTTCGATGTGGAATTGGTTTAAGAAATCCCCAACATTTTTTACGGTACCACTTTTCACAAAATGATCGATGACTCCATACTCCCCATATGAGATTATTGTTGAATTGGTGGTTGCTTCTAAACGTTGTTGAATAGACACTCCCGTACGGTCTAGAAACCCAAACATATAGGATAAATAATATTTTTCGCAAATTCTTAAAAAAGACCCTTGGGTGAGAGCATACTCCACTGAGTCCGCCTCATTAAACATGCTGCCTTGAAAATACGAGTAGTGTAGAACGAAGTTGGCACTAGTTTCGGCATCAATGTCTATTCTTTGAAATTAAAGCCCGGACGTACTATATCTACCTCTGACGCTTCTTTTAATCTGGACTTTTGTAAGGTTTTGCAAGTTATTTTCGTACCTATCTTCCCTCTTAATGTTATCTTTTGTAAACCTCATATGGAGTTGCTTATGGTTGTTATAAATAGAAGGAAGCATGCATTCTTTAGATGGAATAATGCAATCATCATCTGTAGTTTCTGATTGAATTGCCATAAAGTCAGCCCCATGATTGTTTTAAGAGGTGTAGATGTCTCTATCTGAGGGATCGTCTGGTAAATAAAAATATCGGAAGGTTTTCGGTATAGCTCCTCCCCTTTCGTTAGTCTCGAAACTAAAGATGCTGCTGTCGTGAGCAACAATGAATTTCTTCTTCACTATAGTGATGGTACTTGCTTGAGTCGTCATGTTGGTACTTTGAGCACGACACATAATTGTTTACCTAAAAGATAAAAGAAACACACACGTTGTTCAAGATCGGTTATACCATTCAAACTCTATAATGTATGCTAAACACCGAATACTATTGTATGAAAACAGTATCCAACAAAAGAAGAAACAAAAATGAGGCACACCAAAAAGATAAACAACAAGACATATTCCAACTGCCTAGTTGGAATGAAGTTTTTTCACTGGCAAGAACTGATTTGTCAAAGCTCAACACTCACTATCAAATCCCTGTGAAAATAATTTCAAACTACGCCTATCTTATTAGTTATTACAATATCTTTTTCTCTATAAAGCAAAACGCTTTTTGGGATAAAAAATTTAGAACTTTCTTTGTTTAGTAGTCTCTTTAGGACTTTTGGTTTTTTTAATTTTTTTAATATTTGAAAATGGCTTGATATTTCTTAATTTAGAAAGTTTATGAATATTATTTTGAAATCAATATTATCAAAATTCGTTTTTAAATCAAAATAAAAAATACACATGGGTCTCAATGTTATTTTTTGATACTAAAAAAAAGCGGGGCAATTTTATGAAACTTCAAGGTCAGTACCAAAATTGAACCAAAAACTCTCAGTAATTCCAACCCAGAATTTCTCATTCAACCTACCATTCTAATTCAACCCTAAATTGCCAAAATCACTAACCATAGAAGAAAACTGATACGACCCTCTCGGATAGTATCGGGATAGTGGCACCCTTTAAGCGTGATGCTAGCTCCTTAAGAAGAAGATGAGAAAACCAGAGACATTTTAATGATTCATTTAATTGACTGAATTATTATTCTGACACCTTTGGTATATATAACCGAATGACATATCTTGCTAAACAAGTCAAACATAAAGACATTATCATGACACGATACACATTCCTAATTAAGCATGAAGACATCCCTAGACAAATATACTCTAAATAAATATAAGATATTTTGGTCGTAACATTCTCCACTTCTTCGGATTCACCTTGCCCTCAAGGTGATGTCTTGAAAATAACTATTGATTCCCGGGTCCCAAATTTTGAGACGTTTACTAAGCATTTGCAAGCTCACCTTCAACTTGTTCTCTAGCTTGAGTAGTAATAATTTCCGGATTGGCACTCTACACTCCTTACAATCGAATAGAACAAATAACGTGACACTCTCGAACGATTCATCGACAACAAGCCGTGATTCACTAATCTCAATTTGAGATTCCCCTACCATAGGCGCCTTCGATTCACCAACAATAGGTTGCGATTCACTAATAATAAGTGGTGATTCAACAACAATAGGCTGCGATTCACTAAAAACAGGTTGTGATTCACCAATAATTAGTTGCGGTTCATTTGACCATGATAAAACGACATCTAACTTTTCTTGAATGTTAAGATTTTTCTCCGCAATCGCTTCAAAGTGAGCCTCCATTATGCGGGCTAAAGAAAAGACTTCTTTTACACCTTGCCCTCAAGGTGATATCTTGAGAAGCTCGTGATTCTGGGATCCCATAATCTTCTTTGAATCGTATCGCACTCTAGTCTTGTACTTCCCCAATTCTCCACCCGTATAGTTCTCCAGCCTAGATACAAATGTAGTACTTCCACATACATTGTTCTCCAACTCATTTTATTATCCACCCAAGTTTGTTCTCCATTATCCATGGGTTCGTGAAAATCAACACCGTTAACAACCTGATTAACATTTGATTCTGTCTCTGACTCATCAAACACACTAAACCCTTTTGTCCCATTCTCATCGTCATCATTCACATTATGATTTTTCATAACTTCTTGATGACAAACAATGTTAACAAATTCTTCCTCCTTAAAGGCATGTACATTGTCTTCAATTGCCTTAAAACGAGCTTCCATTATACGAGCACGAAAGAATGTTCTCCTAAAGTTGAAGGATTCGACCTCAACAGTTCTGAGAGTTATAGGTTCGTGAACCGTGTTTGTGCTGCCCGGGCTAATAAAAATGTTTCGCCTAAACTTGTGAGTTTTGACCTCAAGAGTAAACATTGTAGAGATGGTTTAAGTCAGTGATATAATAACATGTAAGTAAAGATTCAGAAATTCCTGTCACTCGATTTGCAAGTATCACAAACTCACTCTCGTATTCGATCACCGTACCCATTTGCAATAGCTTAGATAATGCATCCCAATCGCTAGTGCTCGATGCCATGAAAAATAAATCGAAAGAAAAAAAAGCAAAAAAATTTAAAAAAATATAAACTTTTTTTTACTGGTGAACAGTACCCATGAATAGTAACCGGACGAACAGTCCAACTGATGAACAGGCGGGTGAACAGTAGCTGCGGTGAACATTAGCCTCGGATGAACCAGTGTTTTCCGATGAACATTACTTTTTTTTTTTGAAACCTTGATCAAAATCCCTCAACGAATTGAGGGCTCTCAATGAAAGTACCAATTGATACGACCCTCTCGGGTAGTATCGGGATAGTGGCACCCCTTTAAGCGTGATGCTAGCTCCTTAAGAAGAAGATGAGAAAACCAGAGACATTTTATTGATTCATTTAATTGACTGAATTATTATTCTGACACCTTCGGTATATATAACCAAATGACATAGCTTGCTAAACAAGCCAAACATAAAGACATTATCATGACACGATACACATTCTTAATTAAGCATGAAGACATCCCTAGACAAATATACTCTAAGGCTTCGTTTATTTTTCAGAGGTTTTACCTCTTCATCTACAAATCGTGTCTACAAGAAGAAGAGGTGCATTTAAAGTCTTCATCTACACAAAAATGACCGTTTGTTTTTTATAATTTTGAAGTACTTCTTTCCTACTCTTTTTCTTTTTATATTTTCATTAGTTCTTTTGTATGTTTTCGTACGTTTTGTCATTTTTTACGTTTTTGTACATTTTGTATGATTTTTACGTTTTCATACGTTTTGTTCGTATTTTGTAGCGCTGAAAACGCTAATACCTAAAAAAACATATAAAAGTATACAAACACGTAAAAAATAAATTAAAATATACGAAAATGTATAAAACTTAAAAACTTACGAAACAAACGAAAACGTATGAACACGTGAAAAAATAAAACGAAAACGAACGGAAGCGTAAAAATGCACGAAAACATAGGAAAACGTACAAAAGCGTGCAAAATTGACAAAAAAGTAAAACACGAAAAAATGAAAAAAAACATAAAACATATAAAAACGTGAAAAAATACGAAATGAATCATTTCGGTATAAAAAGTATAAAAATATAAAATAAATGCAAACAAATATTAAAGGTGATGGTGGGATGTGAGTGTTGAAGAAGTGAGAAGAAGAGGAAAAAAGAGGAAAGGAGATGTCTTCATGATTGAAGAGGGGATAAGTGTTTCTTAACACTTATGTCTGCAAAAAAACAAACAAATACCTCTGCGCGCCTGCAGAGGTTTGCAGACAAAAGAGGCTAGAAGAGGTTTTTTTTTTTAAACAAACGAGGCCTAAATAAATATAAGATATTCTGGTCGTAACAAAAACCCCTAAGAAACTAACAATTGATGAAGATGATCAACAGTAATGTACAGGTTATTAACACGGATCCATTAAACTTCGAGGGTTTGTTATTAAAACTGATTGTCTAATCTAACTCCTCAATTCGTTTTTAAACTTTAACTGAATATAATTGTGTGGAGTGATGTTTGTAGGGATGCAACTAATACCCGATGATTTGTATGTTATGTATCCTCAAACTCACAAATTGACATGGTTCCCTAATGTTATTGTCATGTATCAGTAAAGTAATTCTATCTCTTTCAGAAGTACAGATTTCATTACTTTTGCAGGATAAGATACTTATTCAAATTTCATGGCGTAATTATCCACTCTCGATATTAGCCGATATTAGCCCATAATTGATTGGTGAGGTATCTTTGTCAGTTCTCTGTGGTACAATACCCCTACGGCTCCACTATTTTTTTTTTTTTTTTTGAACAGACCACTATTTTTCTTTTAAATCCACTCTTCAAAGTCGAACCCAAAATAAAAAAATATTGGACGATTTGAGAATAAATTGAAGAAAATATTTGTTTAATTCAAATGATGGTTCAGTGAGAAGATTTATATTAATGCAAGCACGCAAACTCTTTCCATGGATAATGGATTAAAGGTATGATTTTTAATATCTGACTTTTTGACTAGTTAAAAATTGATATAGGGCTTTTAGCTGTATTCTGAAAAGTTTTGTGATTTTCTGTAAATTTTGGTTCTGTTTGTGAAAAAATATTTGGGTTGGACTTAAGCTTAATTTGATTAATAATGATGGAAACAAAAAGATCATTAAGTAAGACTGAAAGATTTAAACTCAATGAAAGGTTGTTTGATTCTAGCAAGAAGGTAGAAATTTTTTACCCGAATTCTCAACCACATTTTAGAGGTTCTGCCTTTGCCTCCTGGCTTCCTGCTAATGTGCACAGACTTGAACAATTATATATGACGGGTGAGTTTAGTGATGTGGACATAAGAATTGAAGGGCATGGTCTTATTGTTTGGCCTCATAAAGTTATTCTAGGTCTGTGGAGTTTCCCATCTATGAAGGTAAGCAACTCCTTAATTATGTTTAAACACGTTAGTTATATAAAGTACTTTTTCACGTTTTCATAAATAGTGTTGGAGTTGTTAGACCACTGTACTGAAAATTATGACATGCTGTTAATTTGCAATATATTATAACATGTACATGTGATCAATCTTGACTTAGAGCTTAAGTGAATTAATTGTCAGATATAGCTATATAAGGTTTTATAGTTGCATAGATTAAGAATGTTATGAGAAGTTAGAAAAAAGAACTATGAAAGAGGTTGCTAAAACCAACAAATAACATTCTGGTGATTGCAGATGATTGAGGTGAGAGTGCCAAACTAGAAGGTGAGAATGCCAAATTACAATCCTGAGCACACATGTTCGGTTTTTGTCTAATTTTGCCAAGAGTCAAGCTTTAGAATGAGGCCGAAACAATTTAATTAACAATTCACAAAATCAAAAGATAGCTTAATACATGATATTATCGATCTATTTCTTCCAACAAATATTCTAGAAATGTAAGAAGATGTGTGATATCGAATTGAATAATAAGAATAAGATGAAGAACTAAAACTGGCAAGAATGCACGTCGTACCCCAAATGATATCGTGGTCAATGGGGTGATTCCTTTTCAAAATTATAGGACCTTCAACATAGTTGACAGAAATGAGTCTTATGGGCCTATTGGAGATGCCAACTAGCATGCAAATGAGAGTCACAAGTCAAGGGCTGAACCAGAGAAAAAAGGAAGCCAAAATATTGCCTCAAAGAGTAAAAGGCTGTTACTTGACAGTCAATATGCTTTAGACTTGATATACACATGGGAGGAAGGCTGGATATGCTGTTTTCGCCTACTCAGCCAAGCACAGGTACTATTGACGACCAAAAAGTTCAAGAATATGAAGTAATTAACTTTTATGTTCTATGTCAGAATTAAAATTCATATCACGATGTACTTAACTTTGTTTTTATTATGTAGGAACCTCCTGTTTTCGGCAAGGGGAGTATATTCACTGTTCGCATATCGGGGTAAGAATAAGTAAATATATCATAACGCACATATAGTGAGGAAACTCTCTTTTCGTCTTAATGGTTATATATGTGTTTTCTTAATATTCCAAGATTGATGTTTCAGAGAGAAAGATCAGTGGGCGCATTGTTATAACTGTATAAAATGGAGAAGGTTACCAGTTGATTTTCTTATCCCATCTAAATGGACATGCCAAGAAAAACTATGGGATCACAGCAGGTAAACAATACTTCACGCGAAGCGCACGCGAAGCGAGTTTTCACTTGATCGAACTAAGTAATAATAAAAATTGTACTATTTCATAAAAATTGTCTTTAAACATGAAAAGGTAGACATTTAATAAGGTAGACCCTGAATTCTGTGAGATTTTGTGTGAAAAGCATATAGATGTGAAAATGTGTTCTGTAAACTCAATAAGAAGATATGTCGACACTTTCTTGAGCCATATTGGCTCATCAACTTCACTAATTTAGGTGTTTTCCTGCAGCCCTGAAGCTCAGCATATAATTTTGTGTGTACCAGGTTCAAAATTATGTCATTAAAATGTACTGTAGGTACTTAACTTCTTACCTTATGATGGTTATATAGGATAACAGGTCAAAATGGTCACTTTTTAGTACCGTGTCTAGACTCTTATGTAATAGTTATGACTCATGCTTTGGGTAAGCAAGGTGCCAGCAAAAAAACTGTGGCAACATGATGATGATGGCAGTGGTTGTTGGCAATGCTGGAATGGCAGTCGTGTGTAGAGTTAAATATTAAAGTGCATGGAACTCGCATCTAATTTTTTCAGCAACAATTACTAACTTGATTTGTTAGTACACGTCGTCAAGTGTGAATAATATTTATGTATATTATATTTATTGGTGAATGCAGATACTTAAGGAAGCATTGATAACGACACTGAAGGAAATAGGAAAACAATGCAGTGAAGAAACGAAAGAATCATGGGTCTGTAGCTTATGATCATACATTCATACTTGGCTTCTGCTATTAATACTAATACTCCGTATGAAACAAGTGACATTGTTTAGATTCTATAAAGTATTAGATTTTTTTGTCAGAATCCTGAATTGAAAAAGGGACCAACTTTCCACCAAGAGCCTTGAATGGATCAAAGGGACCAACTTTCGGAACCAAGGTGAACAACTTACCACCATGCCCAGATGCATTCCTCGATCATCATTTTTTGAGTTTAACCATTCTTTAATAATTACATCCAACTTTAAGAAAAACAAATCACTCGATTTAAATTATGTTTTTTTAAATCTCTAATGGGTCAAGTGGTCTCTATCTGACCTTTACCAAAAAGTAGAATTTCTACAAAATTTCTAAAATCTGTTTAAAATAAAAGGTTGAATGGTTGAATGGTTTAAAAATGTCATTATACTTCTTTTATGCTCTTTATAAGTTGAATTATGAGAAGTATCATGTAGCTTAATCAAAGACGGCATGGCAGACTAACATGTTATGAAGCAAATATTTCACTTGACAACTAATATTAGTCGGATATCATAAGTTATCTAAAATTAGCCGTTTAGCATATTTATATAAATGGAGTACGCTCACCAAAAAAATGTAAAAAGAATATGCTTATATACAATATAACTACATATAATAAATTATATTTAAGCAATTTAGTATTAAAATCTAATTAAAATTTATGTTAAAACCTCGTGCAAAGGTATTATACCTAGTATTTTTAATATTAATATAAAGACTAAGATTTCTTGTAGTGATAAAACCACGTCTGCTCACATTCCTAATTCCTCCTATATTGATGATCATGTGGTACAAATAGACCAATTACAATGCAGATTAAGCTTTGAATTGCTATAAGGCCTACTACATACACCGAAGCACAAATTATGTACATAAAACTTGGTTAAAACTTCCAAAAGCTACACCTTAACATCATGAAATACCAACAATCAAAGTATCAAACATTAAGAATGGAAAAAGGAAAGCTAGCAAAAGTGAGTTTTGGGTTTAGTGAATATATGCAATTAAACTGGAGTACTAAACATCAATTATGCATTTTCACAATTACAAAGTCAAAATAAAGAAGACAAAAACATACCTTGCAAATGTATGAAGATCAGGGGCGGAGCCATGTAGAGAGTAGTGGGGGGACATGCCCCCAACCAAGTTCTTGGAGACACTAAATTCTCAAGAAAAATTGGTCAAATTAACAGAGAAAGTTAGAGTGCCCTCAACATAACTGAATAAAAAGTGCAAATGACGTATCACTGGTACTCCCCTTTTTATGTTTGCTTGAGTAGACATGTCTGGTTTTTTGGATGAGATGGGAAAGAACATGATGAAGAAATGATGAAGAAGAAGAGTTGGTCTTGGGAAGTGGAAAAGCAGGTGTGAGTATTTAGTACCTAATGGCTAATATATATGTCTAGTATTCTTTTATACTGTTCTAAAACTAATACGTAGTTTCCGAGTAATAATACTGACACCTCTAAAACCTATCGCCATTTTAGCGTCATCTTAGTTTTCTCACTCCTCTTTATGGGCGGATTTACGTATGGGTTACGTGTAGCACGTGTCACACATAGTTTCGGGCGGTGAACTGTAATTTCTTGTGACTTTTTTTAGTTTTTTTTAAAGTGCTACACTATTTTTTAGAGAAAAAGACGCTAGTAATTGTATTTTGATAAAAAAAAAAAGAGAGAAATAATGAAAGATAGAAGAGGATGAATAGTCTTTTTAATAAATATAGTACCTTGTACTATTTGGCTTTTACTATTGGGTTTGGTTATCAATATCCTTTTTCTACAAGTAATACTTTTTTAAATTTTTATTTTTTTTATAATTTTATTTGTATTATAAAACTGCGAAATAAAAAAAACAGAACGAAAATTATAAAGTTTGATAAGCGAAAAACAGTAAAACATGAAAAATGCAGAGCCGTAAGCTGTATTTTCCAGTTAATAAAATGAGTAAAACTGCTGAAAAAATATGCGACACTGGGATTATAATTGTTTACAGTTGAAAAATTATAAGATATAAAAAATACGAAAAAAAAATATTAAAAACTGTTTTTTCTGTCAGTATACAATGTATTAAGGGGTATTTGTGATAGAAAAATGTTAGGGGGTGTAGTTTTTCTTAAACGCAATTATCTCACGATATATATATAAAAAGTCTATCTCACATGTTAACTTGAACCGTTTAACAAAAAAGCTTTCTACACAACAAGAGGTATAATTGAGACACAAGCAATTTAAATAGATCTACACAAAAAAAAGGTTAATGGCCTCTCTCATAATTGTTACAGTTTTCTTTTTATATGTATCGAATAATTTCTTTTCTCATCTTATATGCTAAACTTTTATTTTTTGTTTTTTAGTGAAAACTTATCAGGATAGTTGTGTTACTAGTGTAGTCAACCACGCCTGTGTTCATGCAATGACTTTTAATTTTCAGAAATGTTAATGGGTTTTCAATTCCGCCAACTGTGTTTCACGTTAGCTCTCATTACTGACTTTAATCTTGTTACGGCAAGCTTCTTTCGGCCCGAATTTTCATGTGTGCCGGGACTTATAAGTAGTAAAATATTTACAGTTTCATAGAAGCAACATTTATTGCACTATACACGCTAGTAGCTAGCTTCCTCATGACTGACACTTTACCATCTTCATAAATTCATATATATGTATAAAGAGTTTGCCCAACCAGGTTAGTTGGTCATACTAAATGCCATGGCCTTGACTCCAAAACATCACCATCTACTTACTACCCTCGTGAATTATATTGAATGACTCTGATTTCTCTTTTCATGAATTGTTACATCAATGCACAAATCAGTTTTGTAGTAGTGTTTCAGTGACCAAAGGTAGTGCTGGGTAGATGAATTGAACTAGTATATAACATTAATGCTGAACTGACATTAATGCATCATTGTTCGTATAGAGGTACGCAAAGATAGAAGCTCACTTGTTGAAAATGGTAGATACACAAGTTAAGGTTATTAAGATACTGAGATGTAAGTTTTAAGTTTTTTATAGAATTGCTTTAAAACATAGTGATTGATTCTTAATTGTCATGCAAATTTCTGATATCAGTTGTATACTATGATAAGATACACTACAACAAAATGGTTGTTTAGGGTCGGTTGATTTTTAGAGTCGAAAATTTCGACCCTAAATAAAGAAGGGGGCCCACGAATTTTCAACCCAAAAGGGTTGGTCAAAAAGTTGGTGGGGTACAAAAATTTAGGGTTGAAATTTCGACCCTAAATTTAGAATTTTCAATAATTTTAATTTATGTAATATAAAATATATTTTTAATAATTAAAAATAATTTTAAAACATTTTATTTTTAAAGTTAATATTTTCGGGTCGAAATTTCGACCCTAAATTTAGAATTTTCAAAAATTTTCACGAAAAATTTAAAATTTCACACCAAAAATTTTCACGAAAAATTTAAAAAATTCGCGGTTTATATTTAGGGTCGAAATTTCGACCCTAAATTATTAAATATATTTTTAAAATTTTCTTTTGGTCTAAATCCTTTTAAAATATTAATATATGTATATATTTAAAATTTAAATATATGTTTTTATTCAATGATAATGTGTTTTAATTGCAAAAAATATTTTTTTTCATAATTATTAAAATAAATTTTGAATTATTATTATTATTATTATACTTATATATAACTTATGTAACTTTTATGTTAGAAGATACGAACAAAACGCCTAACGATACATTTTATTCGATACGGGGACTTAAAGTCATTAGACTTTACGAACAGTTGCGACGTTTATATAATAAAAATGAGACATTTATAAAACAAATATTTATTTATTCCAAATATTACATAAAACCTTTTGTAATATCACATGGGAGACTTACAGACAAACACTCCTAAACATAATTTTATTCGTCACGGACACTTAAACACGCGTTTAATTAAACATGGATATTACTACGATATTAGACTCGTAAACACGGAAAAAAAACACATCACAAACTAGTTCAAACTAAGGTTCCCCATGTCATCGTAAAGGTCGTGAAGTAGTGCAGCTGAATCCATTGTGTGCCTATCGCAATTTTTGTACAATTCTACTCTACTCTCAAGTACCATTATCATTCCATTCAAGCGCACACAGTTTGCACACGTTGAAGAGCTTGGAGAAGAAATTGGAGTCCTTGAAGGTCTCAAAGAAGAGCTTTGAGGAGAAAAGCTCGTTGAAGGTCTTGAAGAAGAGCTTGGAGGAGAAAAGCTCATTGAACCTCCAAGAGAATTGACAAGTAGTCTGACTCGTTCGTCTTTCCATAAAAAAATCCGCATCCATATGAAACTGAAGGTTACACCTTTGAACGTGGACAAGCATAGTACTGTCTACCAAAGGTATCATCTTGCCACGATTGTCGAAGAACTACGTCTCCACGTCCACACGTACACGGAAAAGCTTCATGATTCAACATCTTCATAATAACAATGTGTTTGTGATGATAAGTGTGTGTGATCTGCTGGTGATTGTGATGATAAGGAGTGTGTGTGGTTCTCCTTTTATGCTAAAAAAGTGAGGGACATTGTTAACATTTTCCCTCCAATGTTCTCCCTCCAAGGTTTTCCCTCCAAGGTTTTTCCTCTAATGTTTTCCCGCCAATGTTTTTCCTCCATGTTGACTCATATCATGTAATATGATACCCTATTGACTCATATCATGTAATACGATACCCTATTGACTCATATCATGTAATACGATACCATATTGACTCATATCACGTAATACGATACCACATTGACTCATATCATGTAATATGATACCATATTGACTCATATCATGTAATACGAAACCCTATTGACTCATATCATGTAATATGATACCCTATTGACTCATATCATGTAATACGATACCATATTGACTCATATCATGTAATACGATACCCTATTGACTCATATCATGTAATACGATACCATATTGACTCATATCATGTAATACGATATCCTATTGACTCATATCATGTAATACGATACCCTATTGACTCATATCATGTAATACGATACCCTATTGACTCATATCATATAATACGATACTCTATTGACTCTTATCACGTAATACGATACCACATTGACTCGTATCATGTAATACGATACCATATTGACTCATATCATGTAATACGATACCCTATTGACTCATATCATGTAATACGATACCCTATTGACTCATATCATGTAATACGATACCATATTGACTCATATCACGTAATACGATACCACATTGACTCATATCATGTAATATGATACCATATTGACTCATATCATGTAATACGATACCCTATTGACTCATATCATGTAATACGATACCCTATTGACTCATATCATGTAATACGATACCATATTGACTCATATCATGTAATACGATACCCTATTGACTCATATCATGTAATACGATACTCTATTGACTCATATCATGTAATACGATACCATATTGGCTCATATCATGTAATACGGTACCCTATTGACTCATATCATGTAATATGATACCATATTGACTCATATCATGTAATACGATACCCTATTGACTCATATCATGTAATACGATACCCTATTGACTAATATCATATAATACGATACTCTATTGACTCGTATCATGTAATACGATACCCTATTTACTCATATCATGTAATATGATACCCTATTGACTCGTATCATGTAATACGATACCCTATTGACTCATATCATGTAATACGATACCCTATTGACTCATATCATGTAATACGATACCCTATTGACTCATATCATGTAATACGATACCATATTGACTCATATCATGTAATACGATACCATATTGACTCATATCATGTAATACGATACCCTATTGACTCATATCATGTAATATGATACCCTATTGACTCATATCATGTAATACGATACCATATTGACTCATATCATGTAATACGATACCCTATTGACTCATATCATGTAATACGATACCCTATTGACTCATATTATGTAATACGATACCATATTGACTCATATCATGTAATACGATACCATATTGACTCATATCATGTAATACGATACCCTATTGACTCATATCATGTAATACGATACCCTATTGACTCATATCATGTAATACGATACCCTATTGACTCATATCATGTAACACGATACCCTATTGACTCTTATCACGTAATACGATACCACATTGACTCGTATCATGTAATACGATACCCTATTGACTCATATCATGTAATACGATACCCTATTGACTCTTATCACGTAATACGATACCACATTTACTCGTATCATGTAATACGATTCCCTATTGACTCATATCATAAAATAATTTGTTAATATTTTATTTAAATAATTTAGTAATTATAAACTCTATTTATTAAGCTTTTAAAACATTTAAAATTAAAATTATTCTAGTTTTGAAATTTACTATTTTAAAACGTAATTATTGTAATTTAGAAAAAATAAATTTGCATAAATAAAATATATTAGTGATACTTATTAATATTTTATATAAATAAAATAATTTGTTAATATTTTATTTAAATAATTTAGTAATTATAAACTCTATTTATTAAACTTTTAAAACATTTTAAAATTAAAATTATTCTAGTTTCGAAATTTACTATTTTAAAACGTAATTATTGTAATTTAGAAAATAAATTTACATAAATAAAATATATTAGTGATACTTATTAATAATTTATATAAATAAAATAATTTGTTAATATTTTATATAAATAATTTTGTAATTATAAACTCTATTTATAAATGTTTTAAAACATTTTAAAATTAAAATTATTCTAGTTTCGAAATTTACTATTTTAAAACGTAATTATTGTAATTTATAAAATAAATTTACATAAATAAAATATATTAGTCACACTTATTAATATTTTATATAAATAAAAGTATTTGTTAATATTTTATATAAATAATTTAGTAATTTATAAACTCTATTTATTAATTTTTAAAACATTTTAAATTTAAAATTATTCTAGTTTCGAAATTTAGGGTCGAAATTTCGACCCTAAATTTGGCACTAAAACTTTAATTTTCAAAAATTTTCACGAAAATTTTAAAATTCCATACCAAAATTAAAAAATTCACGGTTTATATTTAGGGTCGAAATCTAGGGTCAAAAATTTCGACCCTAAATATTAAAATAATTTAGGGTCGAAAATTTCAACCCTAATTTTCGACCCTAAATTCTATCTACAATTACAACAAACAGACATCACTCATCCTTCCATCTTCATATATCTTCATTAAAAAAAACGGGAACACCACCATTGTCTTATCACCACCACCACCGTCTCATCCCATTGTCTTATCACCACCACCACCGTCTCATCCCACCACCACCGTCTCATCCCACCACCACCGTCTCATCCCACCACCACCACCACCACACTCGCACGCGAGCACTAATTATGTTTTTTGTTTAATTTCGGATAAGGTAATTCAGTTCTTGTTTAATTTTGTTCTATTAAATTTTTTTATCTATTAATTATTTTATTTATTAATTGTGTTTACTATTAATAAATGTGATAGCAACCACCCGGCGGCAGCAACTGTAGCCACCAGAACCACGGCACCGCCGGCGGCAGCAACTGTAGCCACCACCACCACGGCAGCAGCGTACTTATACTAAAGGTGGGTGTTTTTTTGTCTTATATTAAAACGTATGAGCTAATTTTTTAGTTGTTTTTGGATTATTTTTTCTTAATTGATTTCGTGTTATATTTAGGCTTAGTTGATTTCGGATTATATTTAGGCTTAGTTGATTTCGGGACCCTCCATAGCATCGGGTGACCAAGTATGCGATCCTATCTGTGCAGCCCTTCTGCCCACTCTCCGTTCACACGGTTCTCAAAGCAGAGGAGGAATTCTCCGATCTAAATGGTAGAGAAGTTTTCATATTTATACCTTTTCTTGTTGGAGTTGTTTGGATGGGTGTTTACCCCAAAGTGTTCCCGGACTGCATGCATACATCCGTAAGTAACTTTTCTTCCTGGAGTAGGGCCCTCTTCCGGTTTTCGAGACTCCGAATTTGGTCTCGGAACCAAAAGCAAATGAACTCAAGGAGCACCTCTGAGAGTGAGACATTGTATTGTGTCTATGTAGCGATTGGACAGAAACGCTCAACTGTCGTTTTCCCACCCTCCATAAATGGAATCGGTTTGAGTGAATTACTTACCGCAGTCAAAGCCAATAGGGAAAGTCAGGTCAAGAGAGAGTCTCTTTCCGATTAGTGCATCCGCTATCAAAGAGAAGCTTTTTCTTATACTATAGTTGCAAGTCTATTGTTCTCTTTCCGAATTAGGTGAAACAAAGCTTCAAACAAAGAGGTTGGGCTGTACAATCCGGTCATGCGGTTCTTTAAGTTCATTCACTCTAGGTTCTCTTACTTGCTCTAGTGGATGGCAAAGGCCAACCGAGAGTTGTCAGCTTCTTCTTTGGGGTGAAGGCCCTTCTATAACTCGGAAGTAGGGTCACAGTATACGGATACCCTGTGATAGACAGGGATCTTTCTCTTGTTACAGGTGAACATTCTGAGGGGAAACCCGCTTTGGCCTTTTCTACTCCCACTGGGATTTCGTTAGGGGGAAGCTCTGAACCCCTCACTCTTTCTCCGGACCATAAGCCTTTGGGTGGTTGGTAAGGTTGTCGACTCTGAACGAATGATTTTATGTGAAGAAGAGGTGGTCACTATTATAAAGAATCAGATCCCGTTACAGTTAGGAAATAAAGTGCCATCCGAGAGTCTTCTTCGTCTTTTGCTGGAACTCTTTTCTCTAAAGGTAGTGAAGTGAGCCGAAGGAGAGGCTGGATGGAATGAAGCTCGACCAGCGGGAGAGGAAGTATGATCAATCCGATCTTGTTTCAGAAGCTGGTAGAGAGTAGAGAATCTCCCATTCCCGCCGTCGAGAGACTTAAATAACTATAGCATGCCAGAAACGGGGAGTTGAGATGGTTAGACCTATACCCCGAAATGCTCCCAGCATAGAAGCCTATGGTTCCATCTTGTTGTTGCTGGAGGTACACATCCCTCTTCTCGGTGTGGAGCGATATACGAGAAATAGAGTGGTTACGTCCAGTATGTCCCCCCTTATTCCCGACATGCTATGATGCCCCGGGGTGGGTAGGAGCGCTTGCCGGCGGACCACTGCCGTCCCATTCTTGAGTGAGCTGGAGCGCAGCCATCTTATCCACTGAACTAGCTAGAAGCTATCGCTTCGGGTCGAAGCACTAAAAGAAAAGGACCGGGAAAGGCGGCGGCATAGGAACCACGGGACCCCTACTAGTAAAGGGAAAACGGAAGTGCGCTACTGCGCACCAGCTGAAAAAGCCCTTTCCCTTTTTAATAAAAAGAAGGTAAGCTTCATAGCTCCAATCTAGTAAAGGGGCTTTGATGGATGCCCTTTGTATAGGTTGGGTTGCTGGATACGGGATCCTCGTAGTAGGCTGGACCAACATACGAATAGTGAGAAAGATAAGAGTTTATCCAGTTGGGGCATAGAAAGAAGACCTGAACTCGGTGTTTCCTCAATCTGAATAGATCAATCTGGATTATAGTCCAGTAAGCCCGGAACCTGCTAGTGGGAGCCTGCAGGCAAAGAGAATGTTAGTGAGTCTTAGCCGAATGGATTTCAAAGACCAGAAAAAAGAAATAGGAAAAATGAGACATTCAATCATGATTTAGCGGTGGCAGTTAGACGATGCAAGGTATGCTTCAATCTGAGAGGTTTCCCATGCTCTCGCTCAAATAACCAATACTGATATAGTAAGACCATCTGATGTAGTCAGTAGTGAAACCCCATCTCATGTAGTCAGTAGTGAAACCCCATCTCATAGGTTCAGCGAGAATCAAAAGTGAGAAAGCCAGGAAAAGACATACAAACTCACTCTCCCGGCTACCCAATAGGTTAGCGAAAGGTGGTTCAAGCTATTTATATGAGAGCAGAACAAGGAGAGCAATCAACGCTATGGACAATTCATCTTAGGCGGTAAGCGAAGGAACTGTAGGGCTTAGGGCAGCGAGTGAGCCTAGGATTTTTCTTCAATAGGCTCTAGGGGAGGTGAGAAGAGAGCCAATAGCTAGACTTAACAATTCATGGCATGAATTAGAGTTGAAGGAAGAAAGACATGAAATGCTAGAAAGATGGAATCTATGAATGAGCTCTTTCGTCTAAGCCTAGAACTAGGCAAGAGCAAGGAATGGACTTTAAGTGAGTGAAAACCGGAAGGAGGGGACAAAGGTCAGTTCTATAAGGCAAGAAAGCAAGATCAGAAGAAGGAGCAATGCAGAACCTTCTGTGAACTTTTCTTCTCTTATGATTTTTGCTACTTTGTTTAGTTTAGTGATTGATATCTTAGAGAAGCTGGTAAAGTCAAGACAGACTTTTCGAATTCGCTTTCCATGGTGAACTGGTCGCCCCATACCTTCTGCCTGTCTCATATGTGTGGTGGATCCCGGGTGACAAAGTAAAAGCCTTTGATCCTTTGCCCCATACTTTGAGATGCTCCTCCCCGCCGATCAAGCGGCGACGCTGCTCTTAGCTTTAAAAGCCGCTATCGTTCGGTTCGGATAAGTCAAGTCCCTTCGGTCAGTTCGCTCAGGTGATCCTCTCTTATCTTCCCTAACGTTCAGAGTTGTTCTGGTTTGAGAAAGGAGCACCGGCCGAGCGCTCCCCCCACACAAGCACCGCCCGACGAAGGGGGGACGGCTAAAGCTACAGGCCCAAAAACTTCGACCCTTCTTTCTAAATGGGGGTGCCCAGGGCACCTCATCTTGTCATTTCGTCCTTGCTCGTTCCCGTTAGGCTGAAGTCTTTGGCCTTTCCTTCTCCGCGCCCGCTCACGCTTCGCTGACCTATCGCGTGGTAAAGAGAAGAAAGTACGAAAGAATAGTAAACGGAGCACACCGCAGAAAGATTCTAAATATGAGAAATCCCCTTTTTTTACGATAAGAAGGAAATGAAGAACAGGAACGAAACGAAATAAGGACTTTCTAGCTCTAGTTTCGGATGAGCTTCTCCCAATTATGTCTGGTAATAGAATAGGTCGGCTTGCTCTGACCAAGACTCCGCTTTTTGCTCCGCCACCGACTTCAGTAGAACCCCCTATATCAGGAAGGGATAATTGAGAAGGAGTACTGCCGCCTATTTGAGAAGATGAAGTCGCAGAGCTACTAGCTTCATCTCGTCTCACCTTCTTCCTTCCTCAACTTAGTCTTAACCTCTCCCCTATCACTTAAAGAAAGGGCACCTAGCCTTTGTCTCCTTTTCCGCTAAAGAAAAATAACGCAATGTTATCGAAGTACTACTGCTGTGCAGCCTTTCCTCGGGTTCGTAGAGTCGGGTTTCCCGTTTACCCACAACGGAGGAGCCCCCCCCCCCCCCCCCGTCTTACCGCGGCTGCTGGCACGGAGTTAGCCGGGGCTTCTTCCTCGAGTCCTGCTGGTTCGGAACTCTCCTATCTATTTGAATTGATTTACAGCGCCTATTTTCAAGCTTATAAAAGGAATTGCTTCTATTAACTTTAAAGAGTGTCTCTCCTGTCCGACTCGATATGAACAAGGTAGGCTGGTAGGTGTGAGCGCTCCTGCACTATACGGCTTTTTTGCGTCGCCCTATCTTGCTGGAGGCAGATTTCGAAAAAAAAAGCTGTTTCTTAGGTTCTCGCGTCCCTGTGCCCAAAAGGATGGGTGAGTTCGGTTTGAGTGTTCATCGATCGGGTGGATCTATATGCTCCGGGGTGGTGAGACGAGGTGTAGCGCAGTCTGGTCAGCGCATCTGTTTTGGGTACAGAGGGCCATAGGTTCGAATCCTGTCACCTTGATGTGAGGCATTCCGTCAGCAAATACTCAAATATGAACATCCATCGACCGTTACCACTTCCTCTTACTCATGACTCGTATATGTACTTTCTATAGCAAGCGCACGAGACCTATAGCTAAAGACCATATAGCGCCACAGTATATATACGAACCTATAAGGAACACTTATTTCTTTCTCAGTGCTTTCTTACTCCTTTCACTGTCGAGCTATATCTTAGCCCAGAAAGAGAAGGAGAGGAAGGAAACTACGGGGCGACCAGTTCACCATGGAAAGCGAATTCGATACTATAGTCGTCTTCTTTGTTCGATAAATGCGCAGTGGAAAGGGATGCTAGTCGGCTCGGAGAAGTCTTCTTGTGATCTACAGGTTAGCTTTCTAAGTCTCATTCAATCCATTTCGTCTTAGGCTCAAGGGAAGGAAAGCTCGAAAACTTCCTCTCGCCAACCCAGTTCATCCGGAGCTGCCGTAACTTGGGCTCATCATGCTATACTCGTGGGG